>JANFOE010000975.1:0-544548 GCA_025667525.1 Glebionis coronaria | reverse complement strand
AGCGTGAATGATAATGACGATAAACATAAATGATAACTTACTTGAATTGAGGGTAGAGAATGTCATGGTAGAATATTGATCTTCTCCCTAATCCTCTCACAAGATGATGGAACTTCTGTGTGTTTTACGGGGTGAGACTAATCCCCTAATTATAGTGAGAGATTAGGCAGGGATCAACTCCTATATTAGGTATAGATTATAATGTTTACATATAATCAATTTAGTATAATCTTCCATCAAGATTAGGAGCCACATTATGGTAACTTATTAAGTATTACCTAAATAAATCAACTCATGTTTAGTACAAAGATATTATGTGTAAATATAATAAGGCCACAATATAAAATTAATATATAAAATATACTAACATTCTCCCACTTGGCCGTATTTATATTTACACTTTGCACAACGTTAGATTGGCCAAGTTGATTTCATAACTTCATCACAATCATATAGAATAACCAAAGCAAACTAACATAGTCACTAGCATCGCTATTGACACGAGACCCCTACTAATTATACTATTAGCATTTCTATATGATCATTATCCATAATGTATATGAATGTAAAAATAAATAAACGGTAATAAAATAAATCCATTCAAAATGATCCAAAATAATCGCTTGTTCATAAGATCTCAATATAATGTGCGCAAACTAGAGAATAACAAACTTCAACATAATGTGAAAACAAAACAAGAAAATCCTTAAATTTGGCTATCACATAAACCCATGCCGGCAACATGCTCTAAAAAAAGTTTGGGTGGTAAACCTTTAGTAAGTGGATCCGCCAACATGTCATGAGTGCTAATATGCTCTATGACAATGCTATTGTCTTCAACCTTCTCTCGAACGTACAAATACTTAGTCTCGAGATATAAACCAGCTCTAGTAGAACTAGTGCTGTTTGAAAATCTAACAGCTGAACTATTATCACAATACAGTCTGAGGGGTCTTGAAATAGAGTCAACTACCTTGAGTCCAGAAATTAGATTTCTCAATAATATAGCGTGACTAGCTGCGTGATAACATGCAACATATTCAGCCATCATAGTGGAAGTTGTAGTGAGTTCTTGCTTATGACTCCTCCATGATATAGGACCTCCTGAAAGCATAAAGATGTACCCTAATGTGGATCTGAAAGAGTCCTTACACTTAGCGAAATCGGAATCTGAGTAACCTATAACTTCTAGGTTATCCGTTTTTCGGTAAGTCAACATCGAGTTCTTAGTCCCTTGAAGATATCGTAAAACCTTTTTAGCTGCTTTCCAATGTTCCTTTCCCGGATTAGACTGATAACGTCCAAGCATACCCGTAATGTATGCAATATCAGGGCGTGTACATACTTGAGCATACGTGAGGCTTCCAACTACAGAAGCATAAGGTTTAAGTCGCATCTCTTCTTGTTCCATCTTATTTTTAGGACACTGATATGCACCAAATTTGTCACCCTTAACAACAGGGGCAACAGTTGGAGAGCAATTATGCATGTTGTATTTCTTAAGGATTTTATCAATATAAGCCCGCTGTGACAAGCCTAATATCCCGCGAGACCTATCTCGGTATATTTCAATGCCAATTACATAAGAGGCTTCCCCGAGATCTTTCATTTCAAAATTCTTTGAAAGAAACCTTTTAGTCTCATACAACATATTTAGGTCATTACTTGCTAGAATAATGTCATCGACATATAATACAAGTATGACAAATTTACTCCCACTGATCTTAAGGTATATACATTGATCCACTGCATTTTTCTTGAACTGAAATTTACTCATAACTTCATGAAACTTCAGATACCATTGTCGAGAAGCCTGCTTTAACCCATATATGGATCTCTTTAACTTGCAAACCATATGTTCTTTGCCTTCAACCACAAAACCTTCAGGTTGTGTCATATAGACATCTTCATGCAAATCTCCATTAAGGAATGCAGTTTTAACATCCATTTGATGTAACTCTAAATCATAATGAGCTACTAATGCCATGACTATTCTTAAGGATTCTTTCCTCGAAACGGGAGAAAATGTCTCATTATAGTCAATCCCTTCCTTTTGAGTGTAGCCTTTAGCAACCAATCGTGCTTTATATCTTTCGATGTTTCCTTTTGAGTCTAATTTGATTTTATAGACCCACTTACAACCAACAGGCTTCACACCATTTGGTAATTCTGTAAGTTCCCAAACATCATTAATTTGCATTGATTTCAACTCATCTTTCATGGCTTCAAACCATTGAGTTGATTGGTCACTATTCATGGCTTCTTTGTAGAATATGGGATCTTCAAATTTACTTAAGTCATCATCATTCTCAAGTAAATAGGTTATGAAGTCATCATGAACGGTAGGTCTTTTGGTCCTTTCAGACCTTCGTAATGGTTGTTGAACAGTAGGTGAACTTGGGTTTTGATCATGTGGTGGTGCATCGACTATAGGAACATCAACAACCTCATCTAAAGGTGCGATTGTTGTGTTTTCCGTATATAATGGTATTGATGACTCTTGATTAGGAGCATCCATTATTTTTTCATTTAAGTCAATGCTTCTTTCACCACTCCCACTGATTTCACCATTTTCAAGAAATTCAGCATCTCGTGTTTCGACAATTCGAGTGGTATGATTAGGGCAGTAGAACCGATACCCTTTAGATCTTTCTGGATACCCAATAAAATAACAACTAATGGTTCTTGAATCGAGTTTCTTTGTTTGAAGATTGAAAATTTTTGCTTCAGCCGGACAACCCCATATCTTAAAATAACTTAAGCTAGGCGCCCTACCTGTCCATAGCTCAAATGGCGTTTTTGGGACAGACTTAGAAGGTACCCTATTAAGTATATGAGTTGCGGTTTTCAATGCCTCGGTCCACAAAAACTCAGGGAGAATAGAATTGCAAATCATACTTCGCACCATATCCATAAGGGTGCGGTTTCGCCTTTCTGCAACACCATTTTGTTGTGGTGTATACGGCATAGTAAACTGATTAACAATTCCATTTTCCTGACAAAATAATGCAAATGGCCCGGGGCTTTGACCAAGATCAGAGTGTTTACCATAATACTCTCCGCCCCTATCTGATCTCACTATTTTGATCTTACGGTTTAGCTGGTTTTCAACTTCCGCTTTAAAGATCTTAAATACATCAAGAGATTCAGATTTTTCTTTTATCAAGTAAACATAAGTGTAACGAGAATAATCATCAATAAAGGTAATAAAATACTTACGTCCACCTATGTCATTTGTAAAGGGTCCACAAATATCTGTATGGATAATTTCAAGAAGATGTTTACTTCTCGTGGATCCTTTCTTAATAGTTTTAACAAATTTCCCTTTAATACATTCAACACATTGATTAAAATCTGAAAAATCTAGATGATGAATAATTCCTTCTTTTATAAGACGTTGCATTCTATCTTTAGATATGTGACCAAGACGTTTATGCCACAATCTTGAGGAATTTTCTTCATCTAAATGTTTTCTTTTTCCATGACTAATGACATTTACATCCATTGATGATAGGGATTTTTCAAACTTGCTATCTAATTGTAATTTAATGAGGTTATTTTCTAATGAACCAATGCCAACAAGACGGGAATCAAAATACACTTTCAAACCATAATATCCAAACATAAATTCATAATCATGCAGAAGCAACTTAGGAACAGACATAAGGTTCCTAGTAATGGATGGAACATAAAGTGTATCATTTAAGTACATATTGAAACCACTCTTTAAAATTAATCGAAGAGTTCCTACAGCTTCAACATGTCTCTCATACCCGTCGCCAACTTTAATGGTTCTTTCCCCCTTTTGTAGCATCCTCTTTGAAAGGAATCCCTGCAATGAATTTGTTATATGTACCATGGAACCACTATCAATCCAATAAGTGTTTGAAGGGACATCAATGAAAAAACTTACACAAGAGACATAGGAAAAAGACGAACCTTTCTTATCTAACCATTCTCGAAACTTTGGGCATTCCTTTTGGAAATGGCCAGGATTCTTACAGAATCGACATTTAGGGCTTGATTCCTTGCCATTACTTGAACTTGCCTTGTCAGAGTTTCCTTTTTCCCATTTAGAACCTTTGTTAACTTTAAAATTTTTCTTTTTGAAGCCCTTAGTGGTAGTAAGGTAAGCAGTATCCGGCTTTTCAATTTTAAGCCTTTCCTCCTCTTGGACGCACATGGCTATTAACTCGCTCATTTTCCATTTCTCCTTTTGCGTGTTATAGTTGATCTTAAAAGGACCAAACTGAGCAGGGAGAGATGTCATTATGAAATGAACGAGAAAACCTTCAGATATTGCCATGTCCATGCCATTTAATTTAGAGGCCATGTCATTCATCATCATTATATGCTCACGAACCCCACTAAGACCATCATATTTCGTGGTGAGCATTTTAAGAATAAGAGTACTCGCATTAGCTTTAGACGAGCCCTTAAATTGTTCCTCGACTGATTTTAAGAACTCTTTAGCATCCTCAGAGTCCGGAATAGCTCCTCGAATAGCAACTGAAATAGAGTTCTTCATTATCATTAGGGACATGCGATTCGACCTTTCCCATATTTCATAAGTCCTCTTTTGATCGGCCGTGCTAGTGGTCGTTAGAGGGTTAGGTTTGTCGAATCTTAATGCATAGTCCAAATCTGTTATGCCGAGGGAAATTTTCACTTGATCTCTCCACGATGAAAAATTTGTTCCGTTTAGGGGTTCAATTCCAGATACACAATTGGTAATAGCATTAGGTGTCAAAGCTGTAAAATTATATCCACAGTACAAAATCATATAAAGACTATATTAGTATCATCAATGAATAACCAACTATAGGGTGAAAGCTAGTTATATAAATCTAACCACAACACAAAATTAGATTCACATAAGAAATTTGGTGTAATTGTCAACTTCTCGTTGGTTCCATTAACAACACACTAATAACTTCTCTATTAAAATCATGCAAACTTAAACTAACAAATAATCACCTTTCGGCCGAATATTAGTTAACTAAGTACTTAATTTGCAAATACCGTTTAATGATTAAGATTACGGCTATCCTTTGGGCTTCACTCGTAACCTAAACTCATCAAAACGTAAAACCAAATTTACAACTTTCATTCACTTAAGTGTTTTGATTAATTGCATCCTTTGGGCTTACAATCAATTTTAACAATCAAGTAGTCATAAAACATGTTAACATAATAATGAACAACATGTATACCCTATTTATTTAATCATTATAAAAAGAAAGAAAATAAATGTCCTTTCTGATCAAGAAAATTAGTTTCTTTTTCTTCTTTTCTACCGAAGAGCGCATAATGTTCAAATTAGTTTTCTTTATTTTGAGTTATAACGTGATCAAAATGATGTCACAAATTCAAATTGGAATAGGTACAAGATAGCAGTGTTTAGCAATTACATACAAAGTTTCATTATACATGCCAAACAAAAGGAATAAAAAAAAACAAAACATATCCAGTATACGAAAGCAATTAGTAGTATAATAAAATAAAATTGTGTTATCATTCTAGGAGTCGTTAATACGCAAACGCATAAAGCATAACTTTTAATTTATCCTTATTAAATTATCATGACTTGTGTTTTATAATCACATGACATACATTAACAATTTAACATATATATCAGATTCGAGTAAGATATAAGCGAATAAGATATAAGCTTAAAAGTCCAAGAATACATGTACATGAAACGTACATCTTATACTACATACATGCATGCATGTGATAGATTAATAAATAGGCATGTAGTAATATATAATTAGCCGCATAAAAGAAAAAAAAATGAGTTATCAATCCATATTATTGAAACATGATTGGATCGTTTGTCTCTGATGCCACATGTAGTAATATATTCCCAAAAATCATGTTTCACAGAATCATGTTTTACATAGCGTGAATGATAATGACGATAAACATAAATGATAACTTACTTGAATTGAGGGTAGAGAATGTCATGGTAGAATATTGATCTTCTCCCTAATCCTCTCACAAGATGATGGAACTTCTGTGTGTTTTACGGGGTGAGACTAATCCCCTAATTATAGTGAGAGATTAGGCAGGGATCAACTCCTATATTAGGTATAGATTATAATGTTTACATATAATCAATTTAGTATAATCTTCCATCAAGATTAGGAGCCACATTATGGTAACTTATTAAGTATTACCTAAATAAATCAACTCATGTTTAGTACAAAGATATTATGTGTAAATATAATAAGGCCACAATATAAAATTAATATATAAAATATACTAACATTTCATGCCATGGATCATAGGTTCCCAGATCATGTGGAACGGAACTGCACCTTTGACTTTTTGAAATCCATTTTTTTCATTAACTAAAAATTTTACTTTCCTTTTGTCTTGGAACAGCACAGCCCTCACAAATTCACAGGAGTCATGGTTGCGATAAGCTAACTTCGAGCCGACGTTGCAATGTGGTATTACTATAAGTTATGCTCATTCTGTAGTGATTTTCAGGGTGAGCACAAATTTAAGTTTTACTACCATTTCGTTAGCAATCTAGTTGGATTCATATCTCAAGGATTTGTGTAATAGAATAGAAGCTAAGATATACCTCTTTCAAATCCTAATAACATAGCTAGAACGTAAAATGTCGAATCTTGAAACTCGCCAATGTTGTAGAATAGTCACTCAAACCTATATCGCCGTTTTGTGATGGGTATGATTTGAGATAAGAGCTAATGTAATTCCCGTTTTATTAATGTTATTCTCAAATGAATTTCATAACTTGGATTGCTTGTGGAAAAATATTTATGAAAAATATACTAAAAAAGTTAAGAGTTCGTATAAAAAAATATTTCACCTTTTTTATAGGCAAATGTTTTATCTAGTATTTTCTAAAGTTAAGAGAAACCATTAGTAAAAATATTTGGGTTTTGCTAATGACAACCCTAAAGGTTGTGTTCAAGGAATGAATTTCTTACAAACTTATTTATGAATCATTGTGATTGGATATCAATTCCGAAAAAATGGATATAATTCCTAAAAATCAAGATGCATAACAAACCCTTAAATCTGATTGGTTGTTTTTATTTCTTATATTAAATTGTAGTAAAAAGATCATTCTTAAACACAGTCATTACGGCTGTTATTAGCAAAACCCAAAATATTTTAAAGTTAACATAAAAAAAGTTAAGACTTTATATCAATGATACTTCTTTTCCATCTTTTGTGTATGTGGGATGGGTGTTAGACTGTTAGCACCTACATTTTGCCATTCAACATGCATATGAGGTTTCCGCCTATCATCTCGTATTTTTTTATTCAAACTGTGTTATGTATGGGGGTCTTTACATAGGTCATCTGGTGAATGCTTGGATAAACCCTGCGTTTCGAGCTCTCAAACCGAACCCGTCTCTCTTGAATGTTATTGTCACAGAGCAGGCTCAACCTTCGGCTATAAAAAAAGTCATGAACGCTTCTTTTGAAGCTTAACTTATGGTTTTAATAGTCGGGGGAAGCACGAGATACTTCACCAGGTAGACCATGAGATGATTGAAGATGATTTAAAGCATTTGAAGCGGGTCTTTACAACTTATGGGGATAGTCTGATAACAAAAGACGTGGTGGAAAAAAAGGACGAGACGGTTGAAGGAGTGGTTGCCTTAATGGAAAGTTGACAGATGTGACGGCTCTCGAAGCTAGTTGTATGGGTATGAGCTCGGAACAACCAATTACACTGCCAATGCCTCCCGCAGCAGTGACCCTAACACTCAAGGGTGGCCTAGTGGCAAAAAGATTTGTGGTTATCACTCTAAAGTGTGTGAGGTCTCAAGTTCAATTCACACTAGGTGCAAACAACCTTGAAGTGGCCACGCCAACCTCCTGAAAAGGGAGGGCTTTACCTGGTTTGAGTCTGTGTGGCGGTGAGCTCAAACCCCGTGGATTAGTCGACCAATGAGTCGGAAATCACGGTTACAAAAAAAAAATGACAGACTAATTTACATGCTAGTAAGTGAATATGCTTATATTTAATCACTGTGATAATGATAGGTTCTAGCATTTGGTTTTGGCATCTGGACACTTCTCCAAGCAAAATGAAATTTTTGGGTAATTACAGTTAAATTTTTTTATATGTTCAGTAACAAAAGTCCACCAGTGCTATAAAAACACACCTGCACACGTGGATTATCACAATCGTCCGGTGCTGAAGCTAAAGCTCGAAGCACAAGATGGTGGTACTGGTTTTGCATATTTGGTCTCAATTATGAAGATAGTTGAGCAATTGCATTGGTAACTGCCCATCAAACACGAGGAATGCATAAGGATCTTGAGATGACTTCAAGATCAACGGGTCCATGTTCTTAGACATAACCTGTATCCAAATATACATAAAATCTATATAAGAACACATAATTTCATTACAGAAATCACCTAGAACTAAACTTTACAAAATGTGAAAACAATAGTTCAAAACTTATACAATTGGGTTTGAAATAAACTACTGGAACTGTTGTACGATACCGACAACAATCCGAAGTTCAATAGCGCGAAACCGCTAGATCGCGAGTTGTATCGAGCACAACTAGCGACACGAGAGACTACAAAGAACCGACAAATATATGCACACGGAATACCCTCGAACCCCTCTTTATTAATAACCCTAATAAAGAATACATTGAGGAAGAAGAATTCAATGAACTATGAACTAGGATCCCCTCATCCCTATTTATAGAAATGAGGGGGTAGGCACCTCCATAAGTCAAATAGGAAACTTCCTATTAAGGAGGTTAGGCTAAATACTTCATAATACAAGTCTATTATTAATCTATATTACAAAGTACGCTTAAGTCCCTAACCTATGTCTAATATTACTCCTAATATTCTAACAATACTAGGTTTGAATTCCCACCTTAGGAGTAACACTTAAACATAACCGATACTCAACACCTTATACCGGTATCGGAACCTCGAACCTGCGACCACCTTGTTTACCAACCATTGTACTTCTGTAATTTCCTTAGATTTTCTTTCATAGACTCCTTCACGTTCTTCTTCTCATCAACATTACCATTTGTACCCTCTTGATCAGGTACTCTGATTACCGTAATGTTTGCCCCCACCTTTATCCCAAGGTGTATGTTTTCCTGCTCATTTACCAAGGAGCCCGTGTTTGTCTTTTCTTCAGGTTGTTTGTCCTCCAACCGTCTTTGAGCGACTGCAGCATGATCATTACTAACCTGAAAACCTCAGCTTCACGATCTCCTTGAGCTCCCTTTAGTTCCATCTCTAACCGTATTTGAGCCACTGCAACATGATCGTTACTAACCTGAAAAAACTCAGCTTCACTATCTCCTTGTGCTCCCTGCAGTTCCACCTCAAACCAAACATGTTTATAAACTTGTACTCCATGGACTCCTGTTTTAACACCAGGACCAAGTTGTTAGAACCCACCTTGCCTATGACCAAGTTGTTTGTACCGAACTTGTCTATGACCAAGTTGTTTGAACCGAACTTGTTTAGAACCTCTATGCTTGTGTACATTAAACCCATCGAAAATTTTGATGTTAAACGTAGTTATCAAACTAGCCAGTTTTTCCCCTTTGTTGTTTGCTAAACATTGTGAAAAACCTCACAATCACAAACCGACAAAGTCCCTTCGATAATTCGCTAAACCTTGTGTTATATTAAACCTCACAATCACGAATTACGAAGTCCCCTTATGTAAATAAAAACCATTGCTTTATCGATATAACCCTAACAGAAACCTTCTTAGAAATCGATCAAACCAAGAAACCTTCAAAAAGAAAAACTCTTTCTTACTCAAATATCGATTGAGCTTTGGAAATTAACCTATCCAACAAATTGACAACCCTTGAATCAAGAAAGTACCCGACTCCTTTTGAAGTAACCCTTGTCGTACTTTTAATTTTGCAAAACCGATTTCTAATAACCTTAGAAATCTTGCAACCTCGAAAAGTCTTGAATCTTTTTTAACCTTGCCACACACCTTTTCAAGTTGTTTCTTAACCAACTTTACCGACAAGCCTCGCAAGCCGTGTGCAATATACCTGTTGTTGCTAAAACCTCTTCTTGCAAATCGAATTAATTAGAAAAACTCTAAACCCTCGATTTAGAACAAGCAACCCGATCGTTAACTTGAAAACCCAAGCAAAATACGATCAAACTTGAAACACAAGAAAATACCCTTCTTGCAACTCGAATTTATTAGAAAATTCTAAAACATCGATTCCGAACAAACAACCCGACAGTTAACTTGAAACCAAGCGAATTGCGATCAAAACTTGAATCAAAAGAAAATATTTTTTAATATATTCGAACAAATAATCTTTAAAACCTAAAGATTATTCCTTGGACTCGAATTATTAAAAATTCTTGTCACCTTTGTAGTTTATTTACCCACGTGAATATTAACAAAGCGAAAATTAAACGAATTATCTAAACCGTTTAATAATAAAAATGCGCTTGATGACAAAATAGTATGTAACCTTTTATTTATTTACTTCACATGGGCAAGGATCGATTATTAAACCCTTCAAAGACAATCGACTTCCTCTCGTCAATCGTTACTTCAAACACGATCGTACACCGATCGCAACTTTAAAAATTGATTCCAAAATCGAAATCGAACCTCGATACCTTGAACCTCGCTCTAGCCTTCGACCTTCGTGAGACCACAATCACCGTTAGCTTTGATAGTACTTGTTGTATGATACCGACAACAACCCGAAGTTCGATAACGCGGAACCGCTAGATCGCGAGTTGTATCGACCACAAGTAGCGATACGAGAGACTACAAAGAACCGACAAACATATGCACACGGAGTACCCTCAAACTCCTCTTTATTAATAAACCTAATAAAGATTACATTGAGGAAAAAGAATACAATGAATTAGGATCCTCCTCATCCCTATTTATATAAACCAACTGAAGGAGGTTAGGCTAAATACTTTCTAATACAAGTTTATTCCTAATCTATATTACAAACTAAATTTAAGTCCACAACCAATATTTAATATTACTCTTAATATTCTAACAAGAACAAAGACAAAACTTTAGACTGTAGCATTTAATCCTATGTAATTTGATGATACGGGCGTTTCCTCCACTCGGAGGCAGTGTAATACGCCCAAAACACCTTAGAAGCAGCTAGATCAAATCCAAGCAAGATATTATCCTAACCTAACACTCTTTAACATAATCATCCACCAAATAGTCCTACGTTCATGTTCAGCACTATATCAAGCACGATCATCATCAACATCCAAACACGCTATGAAATCAAATGGTACTCCTTTTGTGAATTGTTAAAACAAAAACAAAATTTTCTGTATAAACTTTTATACTTCAAGATTTATTAAGTTATAACGAAAAAGCTTAATCTTTATATAAAAAGTTGACACCTAGTTTGTCCAATATTGTATAAAATTAACAGAAAATATTTAAAAAAAATCAAGAATTTATATCATATTTTCATAATTAAAGAGGTGCGGCTTGGTTCCGGACCAAGCCTACACAATCAACATGAAAGCTTGACATTATTCTCAAAACAATAATAAAATAGACAGTTGGATATATAAATCATAACTATTTTCCTTCTTTTGTTCATGTAGGACGAGAGTTAGCATGACTTTCAACCTTTTTTCTTATGTCATGCTTGTGTTCTAGAATTTTCGCTTGAGCATATTTTAATAAAGATGGGTAGTTAAACAAGTTCCTCGTTACAAAGCGATCTATTATCTTTCGCACAATCCCTCCTTGATAATCATTAATTGCAACGATGTAATTAGATATAAAGATGGTCCATGAAGCTCTGTATCACGCACACCTAAATTCATTCTTCCAAACAGTATCGAATCTAGTGGTATAGAAATCTAAGATCACTACAAAAGTTAAGCTCATATTGAAAAGCAAAATTAAAAACTAGTGAGAAACTTTTAAAAGCTAAAAGAATGTCTAAATAAATTTTCTAGAGTATTGAAATTTTGAGAGGAGACAGTTTTTTAACAAGTCAGTATGAATTTTTCGATTTAGTACGTTTGTATTCTTGGCGGTATGAACTTGATAAGGTTGGTACTACATTTACGCAAATTTGATACCTTTTTTGTAAACACAAATTTGGTCCATTATTTTTCAAAATTAAGAGAATATGACAAACTATTTTTCTTGTTAAAATAAAAAGTAATGACAACATATCAAATCGCCATATTTTTTCCCAAAAGCAGTTTCGATAAAACTACTCGAGGCAACCTATATGAAGGCATGACACTCATCATAAAACAAAAGATGCGTAGAATGCTGGATACATAAATGATAATCATTTTTCTTCTTTTGTCTATGCGGAGAGTTAACATGACTATCATGACAAAACAATGAAATTACATATACCCGTGTAGTTTTTATCTTAGAAATGCTGGTTCTGATCTGATTCCCAAAGAATATATCGCACTAAACTGTAACTTTTGGAGCGCTCTAATTTGTAAACCGACCAAGAGAAAAATATTGGATGATATAGTTAAGCCCAATCCCGGTTTGTGGACTATTGGTCTATTAAAGTTTTATGCATCGTCCTATAAATGCTTTATGAATAAACACATACACTTTACGGGGTTTTCTATCATTCAACATGGTATCATGAGCAGGTAAGATCTTGTTACCTAGTAAGTCATCAAGCCGCCACTTCAATACCATCCCATCAAACTTCTTCATCTCGACCATCCTACATGTCGGCCGTCATGAGCCGCTTCTATCCTCTTCAAAATAATTCTCCATCTCCATAATTCTCATATCGACCGCCATGAGCCGCTTCTCAAAACTTCTTCTCTACTATAATCAAAATATCTCCAAACCTACTTTTCGGCCGTCATGAGCCGCTTCTCAAAACCAAATCTATGTATCTCGATCATCAAACCTTAGTCGGCCATTATAAGCCATCAAAATCTATATCATCAAGTGACAAAACAAGTCTCAAGAAGCAATGGAGTTATGTCTGATAATTTTTTTTGTTTATGTTTTTCCTTTTTAATGTTTTATGGTTTATGTTGATCTCCAATTCGAGCTTTCGTGATCTCATCGCTCGAACTGCGGGAGGGTATTAGAAGATATAGTTAAGCCCAAGCTCGTTTTGTGGGTTATTGGTCTATTAGGAATTTATGCATTGTCTTATAAATGCTTTATCAATAAACACATACACCTTACGGGGTTTTCTATCATTCAAAATGGTATCATTAGTAGGTTCGATCTTGAGACCTAGTCAGTCACCATCCATCATATCTCTCCATCTTCATCATCAAAACCTAATCGGCTGTCATGAGTCGCCACTTATTTTGCTCTTTACCAACCCCGTCAAATCTTTCCATCACAACTATCAAAACATATTGGCTGTCATGAGCCTAGCTTATCTTTCGAAAACGAAAATCTCTCATTTTCTTTTATCATCACAAACCTTTTCTTTTTCTAATCTTGCTCAACCCTTTATGTGTATGTTTAATTATCCTTTAATTTCTATTTTCTTTCATGGATTCTCTTTAATCTCTTAATTTTTTTTATTTAATCAACAAACCTCAGAAAATAAAAATGAAAAAAAGTCAATGTTAGCCTTTTTCTAAGAGTTTTTAGTTTGCTCTTTTTACCTTGCTATTGGATATTATGAAGACTATTTTCATTTCCCATCGATCAAAAGATCTTCATAAACAACATAGTTATATCGTTAATGTCTAATGTTTAATGTTTGATGTTTTATTCCAGTCCGAGCTTTCGTGATTTTACTGTTTGGACTGCGGGAGGCTATTAGATGATAAAAATTAGTTGGCCCAAGCCCGTATGTAGGCTTAAGTCCATTAGGATTTTGTTGGTGTTTATTCGTCCCAACCAGGGTAAGATAATCAAAACCTATCTACGTACCAAAACAATAGTTACCAGATATCACTTGGAATCGTGTAATCACTTTACAAAGTAAATTAGTCGACCCTAATGCCTGGGTATCACGAATACCTACTTGGAATAAGACCAAATGCAGTTAGTGATTGAGGCAAAAATCTCTAACCCTTTTGTTGCTATGTGTTTCTTGTTTCTGTCTCTTCTCATGCAGCTATGATCACCTTTATATAGGTGTAGTACTCAAACCCTAGTCAATGATATTAAGATAAATTAACGACCCATTAACTCCTTTTAATATGCTTCATAATACCAGGACATAGTGGTTACAAGACCAATTAAACGTGGTCTTTAAAACACTTGAATTGGTCAAAGACCATTACAAGTATTCATGTTCAGCTCCAGCATCAGTCTATCCTTCAGTCTCACTGAAGCATCAGCTACCCCTGAAGGGTGTTCCCGCTGAAGCCTTCAGTACTGAAGAAGACATGTTGATGAGTAAACACTGAAGACAAGTCTTCAGTGGAGTTACTCCCTGATAAATACCTTCAGTCCAGAGTTCAACTCACTAAAGATCATCAGCAATGCTAAACAACATGTTACCCACTATAAGAGTCTGGGTGTTCAGGGACTTATGGGTGTACACTCCGTACCTCCTTACCCATTCACCAGTATGAACTGACCAACAATTGAACTATATTTCAAACAATCCTCTCCAATATAGTACAATTCCTTTTGCATGAAAATTAACATTAACAAAACCAGTGCATAAATGAGAATATCCTAAGGATGGAATTTCCATCTTAGTACAATACTTCAAACATTCAAGAATCGGGGTGTTCTAAGAATTAAACCCTTCAACTACTTTGAATACCTGAAGATAGAATACACATAAGTTTTCAAATACATAACAACTCCTGACACTACTAGACATGTGTCCATATCCAAATTCATAAATGTTGTAAGAGCCAAGTTCATGCTTCCTGAGGCGGCGAAACCTCAACATTTACATAGGTAGTTCCTTTTTAGATCATGCTCATACTTCAGCACTTTTTCACAGATATTAACCATTGAGAAGTTTATAATTTCATCCTCCTTCAGCAGGTACAAGCACATCCTTGGGATGATATACATGTGCTTCAGTCCCCTGAATTTTCATCTTTACACATTGAACTCAGCTCCCAAGTTTCCTTAGGAGGGAGTTGGGTGTCCTAGCATTCAGTGACTAGAGTGGACTTTTAAACCCATCCCTTTAGCAGACTTTATAACCAAGTCTCTAGTCAATCCCTTCGTCAAGTGATCAACTAAATTTTGTTGAGACCTCACAAACTCTATTGAAATCACCCCATTCATGATTAGTTCACGAATCATGCTATGTCTAACACCTAAGTGTCTAGACTTACCATTGTACATCTGGCTATATGCCTTAGCCAATGTAGCTGCACTATCACAACGGATAGAAATGGGTGCCATAGGTTTAACCCATAGTGGAATCTCAAGAAGCAAGTTTCTCAACCATTCAGCTTCTTTTCCAGCAGCTCCTAGAGCTACAAACTCAGATTCCATGGTAGAACCAGTAATGCAAGTTTGCTTCTTGGATGCCCAAGAAATTGTACCACCACCAAGTAGGAATACCCAGCCACTGGTGGATGAATTATCTTCAGTATTGCTGATCCAACTTGCATCAGTGTAACCTTCCAACACTGAAGGATATCCAGTATAAGACAAACAATAATCCATTGTTCCTTTCAAATACTTCAGTACTCTCTGAATTGCTTGTCAATGCTGAGTACTAGGATTACTAGTGTATCTACTCAGTTTACCCACAACAAATGCAATGTCAGGCCTAGTACTAGTAATGTTATACATCAAGCAATCAATTACCCTTGAATACTCAAGCTTGGAGACAGCCTGACCATTGTTAGGCATCAGTTTCTCACTTGTATCCGTTGGTGTACTCACTAGAGTACAATCAAAGTGATTGAATTTCTTCAGTACTTTCTCAATATAATGAGACCGATAAATTACAGTACCATCACTTTTATGTTTGATCCTTATGCCAAGGATAACATCAGCCTCCCCCATATCTTTCATGGAGAACTTTGATGACAAAAAATCCTTAGTCTGATCAACCTTAGCTTGGTTAGTACCAAAGATTAACATGTCATCAAATATAGGCAAATGATGACTCCTTTACCAGATTCATCAAATTTGCTATATACACATTTGTCGGCTTGATTAAGTGAATAACCATTAGACAAAACCACTTCATCAAATTTCTGGTGCCATTGCTTAGGTGCCTGCTTCAGTCCATATAAGGACTTAATCAGTTTACACACCTTGCCTACATGACCAGGCATAATGAAACCAAGAGGTTGGTTCATGTAAACCTCCTCATTTAAATCACCATTCAAGAATGTTGTCTTCACATCCATCTGATGAATAATCAGATTGTGAATGCTTGCTAGAGCAATCAGCATTCTTATGGTACTGATGCGTGCTACTGGAGCATAAGTATCAAAATAGTCTATCCCTGACTTTTGTTTAAAACCTTGAATGACTAACCTTTCCTTGAACTTTTCAACAGTTCCATTTACCTACATTTTCCTTTTGAAAATCCATTTGTTACCAAGTGTATTGCAACCTGGAGGTAGATCAACCAACACCCAAGTGTTGTTGCCTATGATGGAATCCATCTCATCATTTATTGCTTCTTTCCAGAAAGCAACCTCCTGGGACTTCATTGCTTCATCAAATGTTTTTGGATCATCCTCAACATTAAAGCTATAGGAGTATTGGTCTGAGCCCTCCTCCCTTGTACCTTCAACCAAGTATAGTTGAAACTCAGGCCTAAAATTCCTTGGAGTCCTATGCCTTATGCTTCTTCTAAGCTCAGGCTCAGGTTGATGAACCACAACCTCATCAGTGACCCTTTCAAGTTCTACTGAAGCACCCATGTCCTCAGCTCCAACATGAGTCCTGAGGCTTGGTCTAGGGACTGATGAGAACCAAATCTCATTAAAGTTAGCATCCCTTATTAAATGATTATTTTTACTGAAACTAAATCATTAGGTTCAATAACATAGAACCTATAATCCTTGGAATGCTCAGCATATCCAACAAAGATGCATTCAATGCCTCTTTCACCTAAGGTTTTCACCTTTGGATCAGGGAGTCTTACAACAACCCTATAACCCCAAACCTTGAGATAGTTCAAGTTTGGTTTCTTTTAGTCCAGAGTTCATAAGGGGTAATTTTGTTCCTTTTGTTGGGAACCCTATTTAGTAAATAGCAAGCTGTTAACATAACTTCACCCTGAAACACTTGACTCAATCCTGAATAGGATAACATAGAGTTAATCATTTCCTTTAGTACTCTATTTTTCCTTTCAGATATACCATTTTGCTGAGGGGTATAAGGAGCAGTCGTTTCATGGATAATACCAACAGACCGAAAATACTGAGCATCCATGTACTCACCTCCCCTATCAGTCCTTAATCTTTTGATTTGGACTCCTTGTTGTAATTCAACTTTACTCTTAAATACTTTAAATTTATCTAATGCTTCATCCTTAGTATGCAACAAATAAACATAACAAAACCTCGAAGCATCATCAATAAAATTTACAAAGTATTTCTTATTCCCTAAAGAGGGAGTAGCATGCAAATCACATAGGTCACTATGGATTAGCTCCATGACTTTAGTTTCACGTTTTACATCTTGAAATGGTTCATTAGTTATTTTGTTCAGCATGCAAGTCTGACACTTTTCAGTGTCCATGTAAAATGCTGGGATTAACCCATCCTTAGACATATCTTTCATCCTCTTAAAGTGGACATGGCCCAGTCTAGCATGTCATAGTGAAGAATCTTTCAATTTACTGATGGACACAAAGGCTGAACAAATATTTGCACTACCATCATTAACTGAGTTAATACTGGTAGAGGTTTCAATATTAAGGCTGAGCATTTGATTACTCAAATAACCAGAACCAATAAACACACCATGTTTGGATAAAATAATTTTATTAGATTCAATCACTTGTTTATAACCACAATTATTCAAAACACTTCTTGAAACCAAATTCTTCCTAATATTAGGAACATGCAACAAATTAAACAAGGAAACAATCTTTTTCAGAACTAAACTTAAGATCTACATAACCACGTCCATGCACTAGGGCTGTTGACTCATTTCCCATGTGAAGAATAGATCCATCGTTTAGTAACTCATAAGTCTTGAACCAACATCGATCTTTACACAGATGAACAGTTGCTCAAGAATCAACCCACCACGCATAATCATCATCTTGCACAAAATAAGCTTTAGATACATATGTTACATAATAAATCTAGAGAGATTCATTAAACATATTCTAACCTTTCAGTGTTGTTTTGTTAGAACCAATCACTGAACCTTTTGTGCCTGATCCACTAGCTTTCTTACCAGTACCAAAAACTTTGTAATCCCTTTTGAAGTGTCCAGGTTTCCCACACTTGCAACAAGCCACTGATGACTTCTTGTTGGGATTTTCTTTGGTGTTATCCGGATGCTTACGTTTGCCCTTGTTGTCATTGTACCTGATAGAGTTGTTATGCTCCATCATATTGAAAACTGATGAACCAGCAACATTGTTGCTCTTTGGCTTGTCACCTTCATGCATCATGAGGGATTCCTCAATGCGCAAATGGCTGCCCAACTCAACAAGAGTCAACTCCTCCTTCTTATGTTTCAAGGTGTGCTTGAAATCTTTCCAAGAAGGAGGGAGTTTATCTATGACACAAGAGACCTGAATGGTCTCATCCATGTGCATATGATGTTGTGTAAATCTACCAAGTATACCAAGAAGTTTATTTTATTGTTCCATGACTGATCTTGAACCAGTCATTTTATTATTTGTGAAATCACTCACAATGAACTTCTTACTTGATGCATCCTCAGCCATATATTTGGCTTACAAGGAATCCCATAGTTCTTTAGCAGATTCAAAATTTTGGTAAATATCAAACAAGGAATCAGACATACCATTAAGAATAATACCACGACACACATAGTCATCATTCTCCCATTTGCTCCTTTTCCTTATGTTCTCCAAAATAGCATCATCACCACCATACGGAATAGGAGTGGTCAGCACATACACCACGCTCATAGTAGAAAGAAGAAAGTGAATCTTCTTTTGCCATCTCCTGAAATCCACCCCTTCAAACTTATCCAGCTTGGAGAAGTTTGCCACCATATGTTTCATAATAGCCGTTGTTGATTATCACAAAATAATTTACTTTGATTGTTGGTGTTTATTCGTCCCAACCAGGGTAAGATAATCAAAACCTAGATACGTACCAAAACAATGGTTATCGGATATCACTTGGAATCGTGTAATCACTTTCCAACGTAAATTATTCGACCCTAATGCCTTGGTATCACGAATACCTACTTAGGATAAGACCAAATGCAGTTAGTGATTTAGGCATAAATCTCTAACCCTTTTGTGCTATGTGTTTCTTGTTTCCGTCTCTTCGCATACAGATATGATCACCTTTATATAGGTGTAGTACTCAAACCCTAGTCAATGGTATTAAGAGAAATTAACGGCACATTAACTCTTCTTAATATTCTCCATAATACCAGGACATAGTGGTTACAAGACCAATTAAACGTGGTCTTTAAAATACTTGAATTTGTCAAATACCGTTACAAGTATTCATGTTCAGCTCCAGCATCAGTCTATCCTTCAGTCTCACTAAAGCATCAGCTACCCCTGAAGGTTGTTCCCGCTGAAGCCTTCAATACTGAAGAAGACATGCTGATGAGTAAACACTAAAGACAAGTCTTCAGTGGAGTTACTCCTTGATAAATACCTTTAGTCCAGAGTTCAACTCATTGAAGAGTTAACTCACTGAAGATCATCAGCAATGTTGAACAACATGTTACCCACTATAAGAGTCTGGGTGTTCAGGGACTTATGAGTGTACACTCCGTACCTCCTTACCGATTCACTAGTATGAACTGACCCACAATTCACCTATATTTCCAACAGATTTACTATGTAATTGTGATTATAAATAACCATCAATAATATGAATAAACCTACGGGGTTATCAAAGTTAAAAATGATTGTATACAGAATAATTTGTTGGAGTTTACTTCGTCCCAATCTGGGTATAGATAATCAATCCTAGCTACGTACCAAAACAATGGTTACCGGATATCACTTGGAATCGTGTAATCACTTTCCAAAGTAAATTATTCGACCCTAATGCCTGGGTATCACGAATACCTACTTGGTATAAGAACAAATGCTTGTTAGTGATTTAGGCACAAATCTCTAACCCTTTCGTTGTTAAGTGTTTCCTGTTTCTGTGTATTCGCATGCAGCTATGATCACCTTTATATAGGTGTAGTACTCAAACCCTAGTCAATGCTATTAAGAGAAATTAACGGCCCATTAACTCCTCTTAATATGCTTCATAGTACTAGGACATAGTGGTTACAAGACCAATTACACGTGGTCTTTAAAACACTTGAATTGGTCAAAGACCGTTACAAGTATTCATGTTAAGCTCCAGCATCAGTCTATCCTTTAGTCTCACCGAAGCATCAGCTACCCTTGAAGGGTGTCCCTGCTGAAGCCTTCAGTACTGAAGAAGACATGCTGATGAGTAAACACTGAAGATAAGTATTCAGTGGAATTACTCCCTGATGAATACCTTCAGTCTAGAGTTCAACTCACTGAAGAGTTAACTCACTAAAGATAATCAGCAATGATGAGCAACATGTTACCGACTATAAGAGTCTAGGTGTTCAGGGACTTATGGGTGTACACTCCATACCTCCTTACCATTCACCTATATGAACTGAACCTACAATTGAACTATATTTCCAATAATCCTTCCCAATATAGTACAATTCCTTTTGCATGAAAATTAACGTTAACAAAACTAGTGCATAAATGAAAATATTCTAAGGATTGAATTTCCATCTTAGTACATCACTTCAAACATTCGAGAATCAGGGTGTTCTAAGAATTGAACCCTTCAACTAATTTGAATGCTTGAAGATAAAATACACACAAGTTTTCACATACATAACAACTCTTGACACTACTAGCCATGTGTCCATATCCAAATTCATAAATGTTGTAAGAGCCAAGTCCATGCTCCCTGAGGCAACGAAACATGAACATTTACATAGGTGGTTCCTCTTTAGTTCATGCTCTTGCTTCAGCACTTTTTCAAAGACATTAACTATTGAGAAGTTTATAACTTCATTCTCCTTCAACGAGTACAAGAACATCCTTGGGATGATACACATGTGCTTTAGTCCCCTGAATGTTCAGCTTTCCACATTGAACTCAGCTCCTAAGTTTCCTCAGGAGGGAGTTGGGTGTCCTAGCATTCAGTGACTAGAGTGGACTTTTAAACCCATTCCTTCAGCAGACTTTATAACCAAGTCTCTAGCCAATCCTATCGTCAAGTGATCAGCTAAATTTTGTTGAGACCTCACAAACTCTATTGAAATCACCCCATTCATGTTTAACTCACGAATCATGCTATGTCTAACACCTAAGTGTCTAGACTTACCATTATACATTTGGGTATATGCCTTAGCCAATGTAGCTGCACTATCACAACGGATAGAAATGGGTGCCATAGGTTTGACCCACAATGGAATCTCAAGAAGCAAGTTTCTCAACCATTCAGCTTCTTTACCAGCAGCTGCTAGAGCCACAAACTCAGATTCCGTAGTAGAGCTAGTAATGCAAGTTTGCTTCTTGGATGCCCAAGAAATTGCACCACCACCAAGTAGGAATACTCAGCCACTGGTGGATGAATTATCCTCAGTATTGTTGATCCAACTTGCATCAGTGTAACCTTCCAACACGGAAGGATATCCAGTATAAGACAAACAATAATCCATTGTTCCTTTCAAACACTTCGGTACTCTCTGAATTGCTTGCCAATGCTAAGTATTAGGATTACTAGTGTACCTACTCAGTTTACCCACAACAAATGCAATGTCAGGCCTAGTACTAGTCATGGCATACATCAAGCAACCAATAACCCTAGAATACTCAAGCTGGGAGACAGCATGACCATTGTTAGGCATTAGTTTCTCGCTTGTATCCATTGGTGTACTCACTGGAGTACAATCAAAGTGATTGAATTTCTTCAGTTCCTTCCCAATATAATGAGACTGAGAAATTACAATACCATCACTTTCATGTTTGATCCTTATGCTAAGGATGACATCAACCTCTCCTATGTCTTTCATGGAGAACTTTGATGACAAAAAATCCTTTGTGTGATCAACCTTAGCTTGGTTAGTACCAAATATTAACATGTCATCAACATATAGGCAAATGATGACTCCTTTACCAGATTCATCAAATTTGCTATATACACATTTTTTAGCTTGGTTAAGTGAATAACCATTAGATAAGACCACTTCATCATATTTATGGTGCCATTACTTAGGTGCTTGCTTCAGTCCATATAAGGACTTAATCAATCAGTTTACACACCTTGCCTTCATGACCAGGCATGATGAAACCAAGAGGTTGGTTCATGTAAACCTCCTCATCCAAATCACCATTCAAGAATGCTGTCTTCACATCCATCTGATGAATAATCAGATTATGAATACTTGGTAGAGCAATCGGCATTCTTATGGTACTGATACGTGCTACTGGAGCATAGGTATCAAAATAGTCTATCCCAGACTTTTGTTTAAAGCCTTGAATGACTAGTCTTGCCTTGAAGTTTTCAACAGTTCCATCTACCTTCATTTTCCTTTTGAAAATCCATTTGTTACCAAGTGGATTACAATCTGGAGGTAGATAAACCAACAGCCAAGTGTTGTTGCCCATGATAGAATCCATCTCATCATTTATTACTTCTTTCCAGAAAGCAACATCCTGGGACTTCATTGCTTCAACAAATATTTTGGGATCATCCTCAACATTAAAGCAATAGGAGTATTGATCAGAAACCTCATCCCTTGTCCCTTTCAACCAGGTATAGTTGAAACTCAGGCCCAAAATTCCTTCGAGTCCTATGCCTTGTGCTTCTTATAAGCTCAGGCTCAAGTTGCTGAACCACAACCTCATCAGTGACCCTTTCAGGTTCCACTAAAGCACCAATGTCCTTAGCTCCAGCAGGAGTCTTGAGCCTTGGTCTAGGGACTGATGAGAACCTAGTCTCATCAAAGTTAGCATCCCTTGATTCAATGATTGAGTTTAATGAAACTGAATCATTTGGTTCAATAACCTAGAACCTATAAGCCTTGGAATGCTCAGCATATCCAACAAAGATGCATTCAATGCCTCTTTCATCCAAGGTTTTCACCTTTGGATCAAGGAGTCTTACAACAGCCCTATAACCCCAACCTTGAGGTAGTTCAAGTTTGGTTTCCTTTTAGTCCAGAGTTCATAAGGGGTAATTATGTTCCTTTTGTTGGGAACCTTATTTAGTAAATAGCAAGCTGTTAACATGACTTCACCCCAAAACCCTTGATTCAATCCTGAATAGGATAACATAGAATTAACCATTTCATTCAGTACTCTATTTTTCCTTTCAGATATACCATTTTGCTGAGGGGTATAAAGAGCAGTCGTTTCATGGATAATACCAATTGACTGAAAATACTAAGCATCCATGTAATCACCCCCCTATCAGTCCTTAATCTTTTGATTTGGACTCCTTGTTGTAATTCAACTTTAGTCTTAAATACTTAAAATTTATCTAATGCTTCATCCTTAGTATGCAACAAATAAACATAAAAAAACCTCGAAGCATCATCAATAAAAGTTACAAAGTATTTCTTATTCCCTAAGGAGGGAGTAGCATGCAAATCACATAGGTCACTATGGATTATCTCCATGACTTTAGTTTCACGTTTTACATCTTGAAATGGTTTATTAGTTATTTTGTTCAGCATGCAAGTCTGATACTTTTCAGTGTCCATGTCAAATGCTGGGATTAACCCATCCTTAGACATATCTTTCATCCTCTTAAAGTGGACATGGCCCAGTCTAGCATGCCATTGTGAAGAATCCTTCAATTTACTGATGGACACAAAGGCTGAACAAATATTTGCACTACCAGCATTAACTGGGTTAATACTGGTAGAGGTTTCAATATTAAGCCTGAATATTTGATTGCTCAAATAACCAGAACCAATAAACACACCATGTTTGGATAAAACAAATTTATTAGATTCAGTCACTTGTTTATAACCACAATTATTCAAAACACTAATTGAAACCAAATTCTTCCTAATATTAGGAACATGCAACACATTAAACAAGGAAACAATCTTTTCCAGAACTAAACTTAAGATCTACACAACCACGTCCATGCACTAGGGCTGTTGACTCATTTCCCATGTGAAGAATAGATCCATCGTTCAGTAACTCATAAGTCTTGAACCAACATCGATCTTTACACAGATGAACAGTTGCTCAAGAATCAACCCACCACGCATAATCATCATCCTGTACAAAATAAGCTTCAGATACATATGTTACATAATAAATCTGGAGAGATTCATTAAACATATTATGACCTTTCAGTGTTGTTTTGTTAGAACCAATCACTGAACCTTTTGTGCCTGATCCACTAGCTTTGCTGCCAGTATCAACACCTTTGCGATCCCTTTTGAAGTGTCCAGGTTTCCCACACTCCCAACAAGCCACTGATGACTTCTTGTTAGTATTAGCTTTGGTGCTATCTTGATGCTTACGTTTGCCCTTATTGTCATTGTACCTGATGGAGTTGTTATGCTCCACCATATTGACAACTGATGAACCAACAACATTGTTGCTCTTTGGCTTATCACTTTCATGCACCCTGAGGGTTTCCTCAATGCGCAAATGACTGCCCAACTCAACAAGAGTCAAATCCTCCTTCTTATGTTTCAAGGTGTGCTTGAAATCTTTCCAAGAAGGAGGGAGTTTATCTATGACACAAGAGACCTGAATGGTCTCATCCATGTGCATATGATGTTGTGTAAATCTACCAAGTATACCAAGAAGTTCATTGTATTGTTCCATGACAGGTCTTGAATCAAGCATTTTTTAATTTGAGAAATCACTCACAAGGAACTTCTTACTTGATGCATTCTCAGCCATATATTTGGCTTACGAGGAATCCCATAGTTCTTTATCAGATTCAGAATTTTGGTAAATATCAAATAAGGAACCAGACATACCATTGAGAATAATACCACGACACACATAGTCATCATTCTCCCATTTGCACCTTTTCTTTATGTTCTCCAAGGTAGCATCATCACCACTATCAGGAATAGGAGTTGTCAGCACGTATACCACGCTCATGGTAGAAAGAAGAAAGTGCATCTTCTTTTTCCATCTTCTGAAATCCACCCCATCAAACTTATCCAGCTTGGAGAAGTTAATATGCTTCATAGCAGCCACCATTGATTATCACAAAATAATTTACTTTGATTGTTGGAGTTTACTTCATCCCAGCCAAGGTATAGGTAATCAATCTTAGCTATGTACCAAAACAATGGTTACCGGATATCACTTGGAATTGTGTAATCACTTTCCAAAGTAAATTATTCGACCCTAATGCATGGGTATCACGAATACCTACTTGGGATAAGACCAAATGCTTGTTAGTGATTTAGGCATAAATCTCTAACCCTTTCGTTGTTATGTTTTTCCTGTTCCTGTGTCTTCTCATGCAGCTATGATCACCTTTATATATGTGTAGTACTCAAACCCTAGTCAATGGTATTAAGAGAAATTAACGGCCAGTTAACTCCTCTTAATATGCTCCATAATACCAGGACATAGTAGTTACAAGACCAATTAAACGTAGTCTTTAAAACACTTGAATTGGTCAAAGACCGTTACAAGTATTCATGTTCAGCTCCAGCATCAGTCTATCCTTTAGTCTCACTGAAGCATCAGCTACCCCTGAAGGGTGTCCGTGCTGAAGCCTTCTATACTGAAGAAGACATGCTGATGAGTAAACACTGAAGACAAGTCTTCAATGGAATTACTCCCTGATGAATACCTTCAGTCCAGAGTTCAACTCACTGAAGAGTTAACTCACTTAAGATCATCAGCAATGCTGAACAACATGTTACCCACTATAAGAGTCTAGGTGTTCAGGGACTTATAGGTGTATACTCCCTACCTCGTTACCCATTCACCTGTATAAACTAAACTTACAATTGAACTATATTTTTAACATAATTAGGAATGTACACAAAAGATATTTGTAAAAGGACAAATATAATAAGTTCTCGATATAGATGTGAGATTAAAAATATGGCTTAAAAATGTGTATTAGTTCTACCTTACTAGAAAAGTCAAGATTATATGTTGACATTTTAAACTACAAAAGTCAACAAATGCTTAAAGTATTTACCATTTTGGGTGAAATTGTAGTTATTTATGGTGACTGCATCAATCAGTGATTAAAAATGGGAAATTTTTTTATATATCTCAAGATGTCACTTTTTTTTATCCACTAAATGAGAATTTCTTAAATGTTTTATGTAATGTAACTTATGCGATTTGTCCAAGAATTGGAAAAAAAATTTAATAATTTTTTTTTAAAAGGATTCATACTTTTAATAAAATACCATTTTCCCATTTTTGGGCATTCTCTCCAGTCATGATTGTGTTTTATTCTAATAAGTACCATTAATAAATATCGTTTTTGGATTTACTTTGATTATCAATGCTAAGATCCATGATCATCAGTAAAAGAAAACGACTACATAACTAGATACTAATTCTCCATGGATATCACTTTATGATATAGGTTAGCTAACCTATGAAGAACGTTAGCTTATGCAGTTACATATATTGTCATTCAAGTCAAGGTCTGATCGAAACCATTGCTAAATGATGATATGTTCATAAAATCACTCAAGTACTTTGACTATTCCCAAACGGTGTAGAATGGTGGGAACAACTTCATCTTATACATCTTTTGATGCCAATCACATCGCTCTCTATGGACGTGGCTTATAGGCGATCGACACTTGTCCTAATTGGCATAATTAGTTAGGATTTGAGTTTAAACCCATATCAATATGCAAATAGCCCTCTTGACGAATCAACAGAGTCCTTGCGGTGAGGAAACTACGAATATTTAGTCTACTAAAGGTGCCCAAGAGAACAAGATCAATTTAATATGAGAATTGAGGCTTAGTATAAAAAATCAATTTTAAGATACTCAAAACCTACCCGTTCGTAACATTCTAATTGCATAACTAGAATGTGACTCAATAATGCGTGTTTTTGAAACTCGCTAATGTTGTAGAATAGTCACGTATGCATAAATGGACAGTTTTACGTACTATATGTCAGTTTTTAGTACTATATCTAATGAGAAAAGAAATGGTATTCCTTTTGTAAATTGTTAAAACAAAAACAAACATTTTCTCAAAAGAGTTTCAAATGGACACCTCTTTGGTACATAGTATCTACCCTCTTTGCTCGTCGTCCGTGTCCACCCGCCCGCCCATTTTGCCATATATGCCAATTTTGGATATTGTGGTCCGAGATTGTATTTTTGATGGAAAGTGGTATATCCAAAATTTATTACTCCCTCCGTCCCATTTTATTAGTCCCCCAACAAATTTTTTAGGTATTATGATAGATTCAATGAATGTAGACATTTTATGATTAGAAAGACAAACTTACCCTTTGAATACATTAATAGTTTCCTTTTAAGAAATTAATAATATGGGTAAAACTGGAAAATTTAGTAATTAATGCTTCTTATTTTAGAAACTGGACAATATTTTGGGACAGATTAAAATAGTAATGAGGACAATAAAAGTGGGACGGAGGGAGTAGTAAATTTGTACTAGTAATTTTTTTTGTCCATTGTTATACTTGTACTTATTATGAAAAGTAGTATAGCCAAAATTTATTACTCCGTAAATGGTACAGATCGTCAATGATCACAAATTCTTATACGGGTAGTAATTGAGCCGTATACCTTCCCGAAGATATCCAATTTTAAGGAAACTTGAAATAATAAAGAGACAAGACAACAAATACATCCAATTCATAAAGATGGAGCTGCAGGTAAATTTTTCTAAGAGTGTAAAAGATTACTATAATTATGGGAGTATATATATTTTAGGACGAGCGCTATACAATACGCAGAAAAGTTTTTATTAGAGGTAAGAAAAAAATAAACAAAAACTTCAAGGCAAAAGAATTGATGGATCGAACCGCCTCACACCTACGGCAGCGAGGTTTTACATATTCTTCACCAACTTGACTACCATCAAAGCTAATAGAACACTTCACTTATGTCCTTTTAAACACACATGACTATGTTATTCTTACGTTATTCAATGGATTTGCTGTTTATAAAGGACAATAATGCATTCTTCTAAATACGGGAACCGAACCGAGAACGGGACTGACATGTTGGGCTCAGGCTTTGGTCCAGTTCGGTTCTTCAGGTTAGTCCGATCCAACTAAGGATAGTAGTCGTTTGTGCGTAAGTTCAAACTAGACCAGACCGATGATAAAAATGTGAAAAAAGGGTGAACCGATATATGTTTTTCTCAAATACACTTCCAGAATGAGAAAAAAGGGAGAGACTTTGGTCGGTGTCCATGGCTACTTATGAATGAAATGAATGTGTTTGTTAGATAATCAAAATCATATAATCATCAGTGCCAGTTACTAATTAACTTACCATTATTATAGCTCATTTTTCATTTTTTAAAGGTTCATTGGTCTTCCTCATTTAGCCTTGGCATCCTTGGCAGACCAATATGGACCTATGTTTATAGTCCGGCTTGGTGTATGTAGATTCTTGGTTGAGCTATTCCTAAAGAGATATTCACTGTCCATGATGCATTATATTTGTTTCCTCTAATATAAAGAGATATTCACTGTCCATGATGCATTATATTTGTTTCCAAACGTTTGAAACACCATGCTAAGAATTTGGGACACAACTATGCTTGAGCTAAAAATGCCATCAAAAGATCCCCATGGCTCATATTGGCGAGCAAACACGAAACGTCGTCTCGCTAGAGGTCTTGTCTGGTACTCGGTCTAGAAACTCAAGACTGGAACAAAACTCAACCATGAGGGTCGGTTGGTGAGTCACCCAAAAAAAGCATCGAGAACGGGTGGGTGAAATTGTTGCCACTTATGGTGTGACAGAATCAATCCTCATTATTAGAAATGAAATTATGAAAAGATGGCTAGATAAGTAGGGCCAATGTATATAATTAAAAAAACTTAAGACTTCATATCAATTTATCGTCCTAGACGAGGGACATGTTGTGGATGAACATGTCCATACATCATATACGAGAGCATGACACTAATAATAACACGATAAATGAGTAGAGAGTTGGATTTATAAAAGACAATTACTTTCCTTCTTTGGTCTATGTGGGATGCGAGTTAGCATGGCTTTCATGACAAAAAAAAATGAAATGATGCTTACATATTTTCCTACTAGTACCATCAATAAGCACATGAAAATCGTTCGTCGTCTGAACTTATTTTTATTGTTGATGCTAAGCTACATGATAATCACTAAACGACGATGTAAGTAGATACAATCTCCGTTGAGTGATCAATCACCCACACCAAAATTATTCCAAACATTATTCAAATCAAATATACATTAGTATTAAATCACACTACAAAACCTAAGATCAATGTTAAGATTAAAAACAAGCGTCAAACATATTTATTTATTAATTTTTTTAAAGGCAGAAGCGTCAAACATTTCTAAGAGCTAAAATGGGGTGGGAACATAAACTTTGGAAAAACATTAGTTTTTCTTCCGCCTTACTCGTTTATATCAAATGTGCTTTTATATAATAAGCCACTAAACCCGATATACCAAAAACTAGGTAAATTATGGTATAGATTAGTCAACCTAGGAGGAACATTACTACTTGCACAGTTAGGCATAGAGTTGCATGTCATTCACTCTCGAGGTTTGATCGAAACCATTGCTATATTCATAAACTCACTTAAGTATTGTGACTACATAAGGGTACTCAAGGGAACAAAAAAATTGAGACTTGATATCAAATTCGCATATTAGAGGGGTGGTTTGCTTAGAAGTTAGAACCAACCCATTAACCAATATGAAAGCATGACACTCGTCAGAACACAATAAGATAGTAAATAGCTGGGTATTTAGATGATAACGATTTTCCTTACTTTTTATGTGGGATACGAGTTAACATACGATTTTCTTTATTTTGAAAAGAATATCTAGTTAAAGAAAAAGATGTTTCAAATTTGGTGTTTGATGAAGAAGCTACAGATCTCTACTAATATATAAATCCAGAGGCGAAGCTCGGAGCCCGACATAAAAAAACCCTAAAAATAGCGGCCAACGTCATCTCTTGATCTTCCTTCTGATCAACAATCTACTACCCTTTTTGTTCTCCTTATGTGTAATAACCTGTAGTCTTGAGATTGATTTCTAATAACGAGCTTCATTACACGTTATGGAGGCAAATCACCATAGGGATTTTGATTTCATAGGTGGATCTCTTTGTTTGTCGCTTTAATCCCTTATTCTATTCATTAACCCTTGTGATCTCCATTCATTGATTAATCCTGATAACATGTTTCAATCATCGTTTAGATCTTGGGTTCTGTCGCTATTACTTATGAATGGGTTTAGGGCCTCGATCTAATCGTCCCCTCTTCCCATAGTGATCAATAATAACCGGGGACTCACTTCTATTTGTTTTGATTTTCGTGTTATTTTGCTTAATTAATTCGACGAGTGTTGGGGTTTTTTGTTTATTTCTTTTAGGGTTTCTTTTTTAGGGTTTTTCACTAGGGCGTTTCATTTTCTCTGGATCTTTATCATTGGCTTAAGTTGGATTTCATGTTTTAATCAATTTCCGGGGGTTTTATTCTTGTTGTTGTTTGCTTTGTTATCCTTCTTTTTCCAATTGTTTAGCTGTTCCTGACCATTAGATGGGTGTTGACGAGTGGCAAGAGGTTATGCGGAAGAACCATAGGGGTAGATCCAAATAGGACGATGTTGCTAAGATCTCCACATCGATTTACATCACTAATTTTCCTGAGTCTTTTTCTGCTAGAGACTTATTTCATGCATGTAGTGTCCACGGGCATGTTGTTGATTCTTTTATCCTAAATAAACGAGCTAAGTCGGGAAAGAGATTTGGTTTCGTCAAATTCATCAATGTTTTCAACGTTGATAGATTGGTAAGTAATCTTTGTACTGTTTGGGTTGGTAGTTTCCACCTTCATGATAATATTGCGCGGTTCCAGAGAAATTCATCAAAGGTTGACAGTAAACTTCTTGATAATAATGTGGACCCCAATAACAATGCTAACGATTTACGTGTCAACCGTGGTTCTTATGTTCAGGTGTTGCAACGTTTGACTTCAGTTAATGTTGATTCGCCTCGTGCTATTGTTCTGGATAATAACTGTCTCCATGATAAAGATGTTTCCAACTCGTTGTTCTGGATAATAACTGTCTCCATGATAACGATTAATTGGTACATGTTGTGATTTAGCCACTTAGGGTCGGTTTACTTAATATGTTGTAGAAGTGTCTGTTAGTTTGTGTGATTGTGGACTGTCAAATCGGTTTACTTTTTGTGTTCATTTTATGCTGTGTTACTTTAACGTTGAATTAGTTCATTAAGTGGTCAATGTTATGCACTAGTTTATTATGTGTGTTGTTGAGTTAGCGTGTTTGTGTATTGTTGAGTCAGTTTTATATGTATGTGTGACTGATTTTCCTCTTGCTTGATATTCATTGCTCATTAAATCTAATTTACCTTAAAGAACATAAGCATAAATTAAATTTAATGGAGTATTAAAATGTTAAAACCGTTTATTTCGATGATCTTATTTTGGCTAAATTGTTTGGATAAGAGTAAATGGAATTGTGGATAGTAGCTAAAACTGGGAAGGTGTGAAAAGATGGAGTGCATTTATATGATCGCTCATCAATTCTTCTCATCTAAGCGATCTCTTCATATGTTTTTGTCATGCAAATTTAAGAAGTCTTTGTTTTTACAGTTTCGGCTGGTTGAGCATGATGTTTTTTCTCAGTTTCTTTTGGTAATTAGCTTGTTCACGAAAACTAGAAAATGAGTTATTCGGCATAACAGAAGTGTTCATAATTTGAGAATGTGATCAACCCAACAGAGAGTATTTGCCATGCTCGTAGCTTGGTGCTTTTGTCATGTACCGCTGTATTCTGATTATAATAGTAATGAATAAGCAGGTAACGTCTAGTGTTATTTATGTAAATGCCCACACTAGGATATGAAGGTCTTGCAGAAATCATGAGTGTCTGTGAGAGAATAAAGAGGGGCTTGAGTTTGTGCATGAATTGGGGTGTTTGGATGTGCATACTGAAAGTGATTTATCTGATATTGGGTAATCAGAATTACATACTCTGCTGTAAATAAAGGATATTCACATGATTGGATGTTTGTTCTAGTAAAAAATTTATAATGGGAAAGTTGAGCAGCAGATAAGAATGATATGGTCTTTATTTATATATTATTAGGTACAGATTTGTATATCTCAAGTTCCTTTTCCATGTTTTTAAAGCTGTTTTCTTGATCTTGGTAGTCTGATATGTTCTCAACTTTTAATTTATCATCAGAATATTCAGTCTACTAACCTTGATATCATGTGTTTCAGAATGAATGCCAAACAGGTACTTGAACAAAAACGACGTGCTTCAGAAAAACAAGTTCAAACTACTACTCTTTTCAAGCCTTCTCGTTAGAATCCGAATGTTTATCAGGTACAATTCTTGTATTAGTTTATTTGATCTCTCGCTGGTTTAGTTATTTTGTTTATTAACATGGTCTTTCGATGTTGATTAAACACATAGATGTCTGGCCCTAGAAAAGTAGCCTTAAAAAGGGTTGCTTTTCAGAGTTCAAGCAGTAGCCATGGAGTTTCAAAACCGCATTACTCAAGTAAAAGTCAAGATGTACTACAACCATACAAGTCAAGTACCAGTCGTGTAATTTCAAAACCGTCCAAGTTAACTAAAAGTCAAGATGTACTACAGCCATACAAGTCAAGTACCAGTCGTGTTACTTCAAAACCGTCCAAGTTAAGTAAGAGTCAAGATATGTCACATCTTTACAATTCAGTTAGAGAAAATGATCTACGAAAGAGGAAAGCTTATATGCAATTAGAAGATGAAGAGGTTCAAGAAAATGTGGAAGAAGATGTTCAAGAAGATATACAAGAAGATGTGCAAGAAGATGTGCAAGAAGATGTTCAAGAAGATGTGCAAGAAGAGGTGCAGACTCAGTCTGGAGATCACGAATATTATTCAGAGGATGATCATGAAGTTAATTCTCCACAAATCGAAACTGAGATTGGATCAACTTCACATGGTAAAAATATTGTTTTTGTATGTGTATTCTTTATGTGTTATCATTGTATTAATAATATATTGTTGTGCTGTTATTTATTGTTAGGCACATCAGTTACTCGAAAAGAAACAAGAGCCTTGAATGAAGCAAAGAAAAGGCGATTGGACAAGGGGAAGCTGGTCTTCAAAATTGATGAATGCGCTGGGCGAATAGTTGGGAAGGATAGCCAACGTTTCATCACTAAGGGCGGGTGTTTGGTGCGTGAATATGGTATGTTTGATGGTACTACATGGAAAAAACATCCAGATTTCTTGAAGACTGATATTATCTCTAAATGCATGGTAAATTCTTGAATGTTCAGATTTATATGAATGCAGATTTTTATTTCGTGGTAAATTGCTTTTTAATTTTATGAAGTTTTTTTCCTTTCATTATATATTAGGAAAATTCAACTTTCGATGGGAAGTGTAAGAGATCAGTAGATGCTATAGATTCACAGTTAGGTAATCAACACAAAAACCGGCAGTGGAGGTTGCATGTTATGTACCAGAAGTTTGCTACACATGAAGAGGCACTATTGCAACCCCCAAGCGGGATTGAACCTGCCGATTGGGTCAAGCTTTGTGAAAAATTTGCAAGTGAGGATTTTCAGGTATAAATTTTTTTTTCTATATTTTTTTAGTATTTTGTTTATGAAAGTACTTTTGTGATCCTTTATATATATATATATATTTTGAAGAAGTTAAGCGCCCAAAATAAGAAGAACAGTTCGTTAAATTTGATTCCACCCGCTGTCGGCACAAAATCAACTGCAAGAAGAATTGATGTGGTGAGTAGTTCTATAAAACTTGTATTATTCATTATGCAAACGCGTATTATATCTCTGATCTATTGTTTCTATATGAAACAGAAAAGGAAAGAAGGAAAAACTGTAACTGCAGTTGATGGCTATGAAATTTCACATTATTGTGAGAAGACGAAAAAGATGGTTAGCGAGGAGGCCGCTGTGGTTTTGGTATGCTCTCTACAATGTTCTTCTTTTAAAGTTTAAAATTTACCTATTAAATACAATAGTAGCAAACTAGAAAAGTAAACCAACTTACTATGCAATATAACAAGAAATTTACCTATTGACTATAAATTACATACAGAAAAAGTTACGAACCGCAGAAGCTGCTGGTTCGGGTACACCAGCGGAAATATGTTTCAAACTGCTTAAACGTGTTCCTGGACATCTAAGAGGACGTTCAGCACCAAAGAAAGAGATATTGGCTGTGGAGAATTTAAGGACAACTGTCGAGCTTGAAAGGAAGAAATTAGCAGCTTTAGAGGAAAAGTTGAAAGAAGTCACCCTGGAGCAAGGCGAAATGAAGAATTGTATGGGATAAATGATGAAAGAGATTCAACGTCTGTCTCAGTTGGTATCTGAGAAATCTGTAAGTTAACATCCTTTATATCGAACTTATGTTAAATCTGTAGGTAGGACATCCCATATCCTATGTTTTTCACATCTTGTAAGTAACCAAAACTTATAAACTAAAACCAACAACATTTGTAAATCTTTCTTATTCTTCTTCTTCATGTTTCATTAAATGGTAATTTAATTTAATCTCTTTAAATACAGATCAATCGGTTCATATAAATTAGTGAATCTGGATTAATGTACGTATGATGATCAGTTTGTGTTTTGTTTTAGAATCAAGTATCCACGTAGCTGTACTTCTAGGTACCGTAGCTAGTCTTTTTGCGAAATGGAAGGATGTTTTAGTAGGATAATGAAGACCGATCAAATGCATGTAAACTATTATAAAAGAGTTTAGCGGGTTGATGGGTTGGGGATGTGTAAATTTGTTGTCCGATTTTAGCATTGAACTAGATAATTTGAGGTAGCATTATATAATCTGAAACTGGTCTAGTATGTTTGATCGTGGTATGACCGGTTTGATCGGGTATGACCAGGTATAATCAGGTTTGACAATAATTACTCTTTTCACGTTTGGTAGTTAGTTATTTAACTTAGAGCATAATTAATCACTTAAAATCTGTAGCTTATTAAATTACATTGATATGTCTTCTCTCATGGTGCACGATTAGCATATTCACATACCACCTCTTATACCTTTTGGATACTACTCTGGTTTGGATCTGCTCTCCAGGATTACATGCACTTGGACTCCAATTATCGTTCATTTAGGGTGGATACTATTGAAAGCATGTTTTGTTGCTAATAAAAACGATGTTAAACATGGATACGATTGAACGTTATGTTTTTTTTTTCTTTTTGTGGTTATCAATGTTTCGGAGATGCAAAATATTGTATGTTAAAGATTGTGGTTATCAATGCTATGAATATTTGATATTTTTTTAGGTTTTAGTTTTTATTGCATTTATACATTCTCAGAATTTGATAAATTGTTTTTGAAGAAGTGACTAAATTTTGCTAGTATGATTAAATAGGTGGTGACCACCAACTGGTCTCTAAATTTTATAGGAAGTGACCACATATACCGTCACTGATGGCCGTTAACTGAGTGTTAATGGCTTCGTTATATTTAACAAAACAGTGACCACTTTCATGACCACCTTTATCCGTCACTATCAATCAATTCAGTGACCATCATATCCTCTTAGTGACCAGATACATCGTCGCAAATATAGTGACCACTAGATTTTCGTCATTTGTTAGAGACGGATTATAACTTTCGGTCACTATTAAAAATAGTGACGGAGCTATAGTGACGAAAAATGACCACCCAGGGTTTCGTCACTAAAACATGTTAGTGACCACCTTTTATAAAGATAGTGACGATATCCATTTCGTCACTAAATCCAAATTTTCTTGTAGTGTAACTTACTAGACGAGTACCCGCGCATAGCGGCGGAAATTGTCTAGCGACGGATAATGAACGATTTGTGATATTGAGGTAAATGTCTCGTTTAACTTCAAAATAGAACGTGAAAAATATATATATAATTGCAAAGATTGATTACTTGCTCAACAAACACCATGTAACATATACGAGCTTTCGTATTAGTAAGATCTTTAGCATTTAGTTTTAAAACTGTTTTTATAAAAACTACACTTTCACATTTTTGTATCTATCTTTTTATCGTATTTTTGTATACATGTAAACCATAACTCTGACTCCTTCGTTGATATCCCACAATGTTGCATGAATCAATGACAGTGTAATCATTTATGTGGAAATGATAAGGCAAGTTATGCATGAAGATTTACTTTCTACAAAGTTCCCATAGTTGGACTCAACCAATCATGTATGCATAGCTATGCAAACATCACATCTTTTAAGATATTTGAACATTCCTTATTCCACGCTAACATCAGCCCTCTCAGTTACTTGCTGCAGAAGAAATGTTTGAAACATGTATAAGCTACATAACTAAAAAATGTATAATGTAATTTGTTCTTTTGAGGTTTAAAAGGAATTTGGTCCTAAGCAAGTAAACATTATAATTTCTTTGCGCAAATTAAATACGAACTTGAGGAGACTAATGATATTTGATTGGGATAGAATTGACGGGGTACATATAAAAGGGTAGCGACATATTGGTTCTTTAATCTACTGGTTTCTCTGCTAACATAGTGTGAATAGTTACATACTTACATGTAGAAGTGAATAACATGTATGTCGAATCTGATATAAGACCATGTGATAAAAAACAGCTTTCAAATATAGAACAGTAGCATACTCCATAATTGGATTTCCTAGTTATATTTTGACACCAACATGAAAATATGAAAAGTGTTAGAAAGAACGCACCAAAACTTTTTATGATTTGCGATATTTTTGGTTATAATTAGAATTCTCAATACACCCTCGAATGACAATATTGTAATATTGACTTTCTTCCTAATTGGTTTAAGGACAACTCTTTCATCATTTCTAGTATTTGTATCCAAATTTAATTTGCTTGATTTTTTTAAGTAAACTAATTTCATATTGAACATTGAACAATCATAATAAGATATTTTATTACAGCCTCTTAAAAAATAAAAAAAGGTAATATAAAATAAGTGCAAAGGCGATGGATAATAATGCACACCTAATAAGATATGAAATCATGGATATCTCGTACTTCATAATGTTATTCATGGATACTATTTCACATGCATGATGCATGAGTAAAAAATTGGTGTTTGTGAGAATGACTACATCATATAATCAACATATTATCCATCATTCACTGTATATAATTACTACTTCATTTACCTTTGTTCTAACTATATTGATTTATTGCTAGACCCTAACCGTTTGGACTAATAGTTTTATTCTGTGAGAATGCTCCAACACCAAAGGATGAACGTCCTGCTCCTACAAACAAAACGCAAAATTTATAAAAGAGTGATCCAAAAATTTAATAAACAAAAAAAATTATGAGCCAAAAATAATAAGTTTTACTATCGTTTACCTCAGTCGTGACCAGTCCAAAAATGCCATTAACTGTCGGAGTTGTTCCGGTATCGTGCCACCAAATTCATCCTTAAAATTTCAAACCTTTCATCCAGAGCCAGATCAGGTCTATATATAAAGCCAGACTAACTTTGGATATACAGTAATATTTTCACGGATCCAAAACTATATAAGAAGTTGTGAATACTTGCATGCATAATGAAGAATTTCCTTTGTTGTGACGTCAAAGGCTTCGATAATTTCATTAAGTATAACTTAAAGAATCCCAATATTCATCGCTTGCATCCATGTGCTCCTTTACATAACCACACCCCAAAACCCACGTACAACCTCCATCCAGCAAACCCAATATTTTTCCTACAGAATACAACACTTATCGACAAATGCATAAAAAAATTAAAAAAAATTAATCACTAACCTAATGTAGCCATTCACAAATTCTTGGAAATGATCAATGTTTGAAGCAGTTTGTAGCCTTCAAGATGCTCACCAAGGTTTCATCATCCATCTTTTCAAACTGCAATTTACATCTGTAATCGGTAAGAAAATAAAAGAACATGAATAATTAGACCAGAAGCAAATATATTAGCATAACTATGGCTATTTAAACAATCGTTGATTAAAACCAAGCATTTAAGTCATATAAAAACGCGTGTTCTAAATATAGATTTGATTGTGTATTCATTAAAAGGATATTAATATTTGATTGTGTTTTGAAAACTATACATAACTAATTAATGCCAATCAAAACTGATGTGTGTTAGAAACGTGTTTTTTATTTAAGATTTTAACATTTCTTTTTCTGTATCAATTTACATAGGAGATGCCAGCCATATTTTTCGACTTGGAATTGTTGAAAATTCAAAATAGTGTCAATTAAACACGCTAGAAACTTTTTTAAATTTGGAATTGTTGTCCTTTTTATTTTACAATTTCAACATTCCAAGGTTTTGTTAATAAACTAAATTAGGAAATGTTGAAAATTCAACATTTTCAACTTTTGAGATGTGAACATTATAAGGTAGTATAGATATAGATTTGTCACGTTGTTATAACCCCTGTTGTGACCGGCTACGTCTCTTGCGCGGTGATTGTTATAACCCGTGTTGGTTAATGCTAGAACATAAAAATAAATAAAAATAAATAAGGTTTCATATCAAATCGTCGCAACCTATACGACAACATGACACTAATCATAAAACAGGAAACAAGACAATATATTAAGGTTAAGGGTAATCATTTTTTTTCTTTTGTCTATGATGAAAGTTAGAATGTCTTTCATGATAAGAGCAAATAAATACCTGGCTACTCTCAAATCATGCTTGTTTTTAATTTTAGTAGGTACCATCCATTCGCATATCATTTTTTTTAACGGTAGATTTGGCCGTCGTCAAGGTCTGATAAAAAACGTTGCTATGTTAGTATACTCATTTAAATACCGTGACTACTTAAGGGTGCCCAAGAGAACAAAAAACAATTAAGACTTTATATCAAATTCTCATACCGGTTAGAGCAAGGGGAAAATTAAAGGTACATCACGTAGGCTATTGCAACAAAAATCTTTTGACACCTTATGGTGGGGAGTGTTTTGGCCTCAGAAAGTGATGCCGTATGTATTTTTTAGTAGTGCACATGCGAAGAGTAGCATGTGTGTAAAGGAGTCTAGTAACACATGAGCTAATCAAGACCGACTCGACAAAAGCTTCAAAGGTGCACATGCGAAGAGTACCATGTGCAAGTGATGCGACTCTACATGTCATAAAAATTAATGGTCTCATAATCTAAATATTTTAGTGTATTTATGCTATATATAAATACACTAAAATGTTCAGATTATGCTAATTAAATACACTAAAATGTATTTATGCTATATATATGAATACTTCTTTATTTAAATTATGCTAATTAAATACAACGCATATTATCGCAAATAAATCTAACGTCATTAAGAGGTCTCGTTGAAGCATATTGTTATAAATGAACACTTTTTATGCACACACCCTTAAGTTTGTTTTGGTTTTCATTAAATATCCTTTTAAAGTCTAGTTTGGGGCTCCTTAAGGTCGATCGTCACATCCAGTGATTGATTATGACGGGATTACGAAACTTGAACATTTATTTTGAGAACATTTATTTTGAGAAGGCTGGATTACTTCACATACCAAAATAAAAAAATGAACACTAACTCTAATACGGAATCAGTAATATTTACATTACTCATCACAACATTTGGGGAGCCAGGGTCCTCCCCAGTCCGTATGAAGTCCGTCGGCGAAGCTAACTGGATGCTAAAAATACACACACGTAGGTTGAGATACGTTGTCCACGCTAAACTTGAAACCTTATATCCAAAAATTACTCACCCTCAACACATTTTTATACGTTTTGACTTTTAAAACAGATTAAGGGTCGAAATGTTCAAAGTAAGGAAATTAAAAAGAAAAAACAAATTATAAATACTGGTTAAACATAAGCATAACCAATATTTGATATTTGTTTCATACAAATCAGCCCTTCTCTTACTTATATCATACTATAAAGTTTTTTTCATCAGCAATGTGGGACAAAATAAAACCATTGTTTTCCAAAGATAAGAGCTTATTCGCGAGTCGGGAAAATTTAAACTATCGGCTCTATTCAGGGAGAATGAGTAGTTGTCACCAGTTCTTTATTCTAAATCAAACGAGACGATTATAATTTATTTAATATGTTAAAAACTTAGATTAGAGTTTGCAAATAGAAAGTTACTTATTCTAGGCTAAAAATGATTTTTTTAATTGAAAGTCATTGTTGATCTGCATTATGCTATTAGTAAGTTTGAGAGTAAATTATTGTTGACCTCGTTACATGATCGATACGATAGTATTCATAAATAACAAATATGACGACCTATAGCGAGCCCATTCTCGATTGTGTCCATAAGTTCTGCCACTTTATCCCACCTAGTATCAATCTACAATCACACATCAAACCATCGATGTTTAAAATCACCATCATAATCTAGCTAGTAAGTATTAATAAGCTTATCGAGTCAATCGTATTGTAGACAATATTTCATGGTCTAATAAGCTCAAAATTCGAGCTTGGAGAAAGTGTTAAGCTCAGCAAAAAGTCAGAATTCATTTAGCTACGTACTTGTTGAAAAAGCAAAAGTTAAAGTCAACAAAAAGTTAATGTCAGCAGAGCTAAATGGTCAACTTATAGATTGTTTATCGAGCTTGACATTGTTTATCCAGCGTAAATGGTCAAATATAGAGGTGGAAACCGGGTCAAACCCTGTTAGACCAGGTGAAACCCGGTCAGACCATGTAAACCCCGATCAGGCCCGTTAAAAATCAGCCAGATCCGGTAAAACCCAGTCAGACCTGGTGAAAACCGGCAAGACGACTCCACGCCAGACATCTTCTGATTTCGTAGTATGAACCAATCGTCGAGGCATTGCAACTGCTTTCCCAAGAATCCCTGCTTGTTTGATACATAGCAACTACTTCCTCAACATCCTGGTAAATATCACCACTCATTTAACAACTAACATGCATATTGAAAAAGCAAAAAGCTAACGTGAATAAGAGTTACAGGCTTTGAGAAATAGGGAGTGTCTAAATTAGCTTTTTCTTTATGCTCATGAGCTTATCAAGTTGAACAAAATTTTCATGCATGTATGTGTACTCTTCGGATCGACAATATGAATCGAATGAAGAGTACATGCACCTACATTTTGACTAGTTACGTGTTTGGTGTAATTTCTTATACCGTATGTAGTTCATTGGTTAAACCATTTTATGGCCATTTATCGGTTTTGAGTAACTTGGGAAATGACATGTGATGTTCTAAGAGACGTTTTTGTGAATAAGCAGTCGAGCAAAATTTTAGACCCTATGTAATTTGATTATATGGAGGCAGCGAAATACGCATAAAACACGTCATAAGCAGCTAGATAAGAAGGTATAGACATCCAAGCAAGATGTCACTACAACATTCGAAGCCTTCCCCATCGAGATATTCCCCGGCGACAAATATTGAAGGGGAAAGCCGCTAGACGACAACCCAAATTTGACGTGGCAAAGATTTCGGGCAAAAAATTTAGTCAAATATTGACTGATGTTTCCCCGGCGACGTGTCGATGGGGAAACATTGACCAAAATTTCACAAATTATTTTCGCCAAAAAAATGGAGGGAAATTATCCCGCCAGAGTATCCCCGGCGACAGGTTGCCGGGGAAACATTTTGAATATAATTTGGAAGAGGATTAGTGCTAAATTTATCATTTATTGTGTATTAAATAATCCCCGGCGACGTGTCGCCGGGGAAACTTACAATAAACGACAAAAGTATAAAACAATGAGATGAAATGAATAGCGGGAAATTTACCGCCATATTATCCCCGGCGACGTGTCGCCGGGGAAACTAAATATATATTTTTTAGGTTTTTACACATATAAACTTTATTTATGAAATAAAGTTTAACATATATTTTTTTTTTTGGTTTTTTAAAAGCTAACATATATATATTTTTTGGATTTTAAAAGCTTAAAGTTTAACATATATATTTAATTATATTGCGCCATTTATATACTTAATTATTAAGATTTTAATAAAAGCAAACATTTATTTATTCAGAATATTATAAATAAACCTTGTGGAATCAAATGGAAAACTTACAAAGAGACACTTAAACATAGTTTTATTCGACACAAACACTTAAACACACGCTTAATTAAACATGAATATTACAACGATAATAGATTCCTAAACACGAAAACGGAAACATCAATAATGTTCCCCGTGTCATCTTAAAGTTCGTGAAGTAGTGTAGCTGATTACTACTCAACGCTAAGATTTGATCTTCAAAGGATGACTCGGTTTGTTATAGTTATACGTTTGATGTTCAATGGATGACTCGGTTTGTTATGGTTATACGTTTGATCTTCAATGGATGACTCGGTTTGTTATGGTTATACGTTTGATGTTCAATGGATGACTCGGTTTGTTATGGTTATACGTTTGATCTTTAACGGATGACTCGGTTTGTTATGGTTATACGTTTGATGTTCAACGGATGACTCGGTTTGTTATGGTTATACGTTTGATCTTCAATGGATGACTCGGTTTGTTATGGTTATACGTTTGATCTTCAAAGGATACGTTTGATCTTCAAAGGATGACTCGGTTTGTTATGGTTATACGTTTGATGTTCAAAGGATGACTCGGTTTCTTATGGTTATACGTTTGATCTTCAATGGATGACTCGGTTTGTTATGGTTATACGTTTGATCTTTAACGGATGACTCGGTTTGTTATGGTTATACGTTTGATCTTTAACGGATGACTCGGTTTGTTATGGTTATACGTTTGATGTTCAACGGATGACTCGGTTTGTTATGGTTATACGTTTGATGTTCAACGGATGACTCGGTTTGTTATGGTTATACGTTTGATGTTCAAAGGATGACTCGGTTTGTTATGGTTATACGTTTGATCTTCAAAGGATGACTCGGTTTGTTATGGTTATACGTTTGATGTTAAACGGATGACTCGGTTTGTTATGGTTATACGTCTGATCTTCAAAGGATGACTCGGTTTGTTATGGTTATACGTTTGATCTTTAACGGATGACTCGGTTTGTTATGGTTATACGTTTGATGTTCAACGGATGACTCGGTTTGTTATGGTTATACGTTTGATCTTCAATGGATGACTCGGTTTGTTATGGTTATACGTTTGATCTTCAAAGGATACGTTTGATCTTCAAAGGATGACTCGGTTTGTTATGGTTATACGTTTGATGTTCAAAGGATGACTCGGTTTCTTATGGTTATACGTTTGATCTTCAATGGATGACTCGGTTTGTTATGGTTATACGTTTGATCTTCAAAGGATGACTCGGTTTCTTATGGTTATACGTTTGATGTTCAACGGATGACTCGGTTTGTTATGGTTATACGTTTGATCTTCAATGGATGACTCGGTTTGTTATGGTTATACGTTTGATCTTCAAAGGATACGTTTGATCTTCAAAGGATGACTCGGTTTGTTATGGTTATACGTTTGATGTTCAAAGGATGACTCGGTTTCTTATGGTTATACGTTTGATCTTCAATGGATGACTCGGTTTGTTATGGTTATACGTTTGATCTTCAAAGGATGACTCGGTTTCTTATGGTTATACGTTTGATGTTCAATGGATGACTCGGTTTGTTATGGTTATACGTTTGATCTTTAACGGATGACTCGGTTTGTTATGGTTATACGTTTGATGTTCAATGGATGACTCGGTTTGTTATGGTTATACGTTTGATCTTTAACGGATGACTCGGTTTGTTATGGTTATACGTTTGATGTTCAACGGATGACTCGGTTTGTTATGGTTATACGTTTGATCTTCAATGGATGACTCGGTTTGTTATGGTTATACGTTTGATCTTCAAAGGATACGTTTGATCTTCAAAGGATGACTCGGTTTGTTATGGTTATACGTTTGATGTTCAAAGGATGACTCGGTTTCTTATGGTTATACGTTTGATCTTCAATGGATGACTCGGTTTGTTATGGTTATACGTTTGATCTTTAACGGATGACTCGGTTTGTTATGGTTATACGTTTGATCTTTAACGGATGACTCGGTTTGTTATGGTTATACGTTTGATGTTCAACGGATGACTCGGTTTGTTATGGTTATACGTTTGATGTTCAACGGATGACTCGGTTTGTTATGGTTATACGTTTGATGTTCAAAGGATGACTCGGTTTGTTATGGTTATACGTTTGATCTTCAAAGGATGACTCGGTTTGTTATGGTTATACGTTTGATGTTAAACGGATGACTCGGTTTGTTATGGTTATACGTCTGATCTTCAAAGGATGACTCGGTTTGTTATGGTTATACGTTTGATCTTTAACGGATGACTCGGTTTGTTATGGTTATACGTTTGATGTTCAACGGATGACTCGGTTTGTTATGGTTATACGTTTGATCTTCAATGGATGACTCGGTTTGTTATGGTTATACGTTTGATCTTCAAAGGATACGTTTGATCTTCAAAGGATGACTCGGTTTGTTATGGTTATACGTTTGATGTTCAAAGGATGACTCGGTTTCTTATGGTTATACGTTTGATCTTCAATGGATGACTCGGTTTGTTATGGTTATACGTTTGATCTTCAAAGGATGACTCGGTTTCTTATGGTTATACGTTTGATGTTCAACGGATGACTCGGTTTGTTATGGTTATACGTTTGATCTTCAATGGATGACTCGGTTTGTTATGGTTATACGTTTGATCTTCAAAGGATACGTTTGATCTTCAAAGGATGACTCGGTTTGTTATGGTTATACGTTTGATATTCAAAGGATGACTCGGTTTCTTATGGTTATACGTTTGATCTTCAATGGATGACTCGGTTTGTTATGGTTATACGTTTGATCTTCAAAGGATGACTCGGTTTCTTATGGTTATACGTTTGATGTTCAATGGATGACTCGGTTTGTTATGATTATACGTTTGATCTTTAACGGATGACTCGGTTTGTTATGGTTATACGTTTGATGTTCAATGGATGACTCGGTTTGTTATGGTTATACGTTTGATCTTTAACGGATGACTCGGTTTGTTATGGTTATACGTTTGATGTTCAATGGATGACTCGGTTTGTTATGGTTATACGTTTGATCTTTAACGGATGACTCGGTTTGTTATGGTTATACGTTTGATGTTCAACGGATGACTCGGTTTGTTATGGTTATACGTTTGATCTTCAATGGATGACTCGGTTTGTTATGGTTATACGTTTGATCTTCAAAGGATACGTTTGATCTTCAAAGGATGACTCGGTTTGTTATGGTTATACGTTTGATGTTCAAAGGATGACTCGGTTTCTTATGGTTATACGTTTGATCTTCAATGGATGACTCGGTTTGTTATGGTTATACGTTTGATCTTTAACGGATGACTCGGTTTGTTATGGTTATACGTTTGATCTTTAACGGATGACTCGGTTTGTTATGGTTATACGTTTGATGTTCAACGGATGACTCGGTTTGTTATGGTTATACGTTTGATGTTCAACGGATGACTCGGTTTGTTATGGTTATACGTTTGATGTTCAAAGGATGACTCGGTTTGTTATGGTTATACGTTTGATCTTCAAAGGATGACTCGGTTTGTTATGGTTATACGTTTGATGTTAAACGGATGACTCGGTTTGTTATGGTTATACGTCTGATCTTCAAAGGATGACTCGGTTTGTTATGGTTATACGTTTGATCTTTAACGGATGACTCGGTTTGTTATGGTTATACGTTTGATGTTCAACGGATGACTCGGTTTGTTATGGTTATACGTTTGATCTTCAATGGATGACTCGGTTTGTTATGGTTATACGTTTGATCTTCAAAGGATACGTTTGATCTTCAAAGGATGACTCGGTTTGTTATGGTTATACGTTTGATGTTCAAAGGATGACTCGGTTTCTTATGGTTATACGTTTGATCTTCAATGGATGACTCGGTTTGTTATGGTTATACGTTTGATCTTCAAAGGATGACTCGGTTTCTTATGGTTATACGTTTGATGTTCAACGGATGACTCGGTTTGTTATGGTTATACGTTTGATCTTCAATGGATGACTCGGTTTGTTATGGTTATACGTTTGATCTTCAAAGGATACGTTTGATCTTCAAAGGATGACTCGGTTTGTTATGGTTATACGTTTGATGTTCAAAGGATGACTCGGTTTCTTATGGTTATACGTTTGATCTTCAATGGATGACTCGGTTTGTTATGGTTATACGTTTGATCTTCAAAGGATGACTCGGTTTCTTATGGTTATACGTTTGATGTTCAATGGATGACTCGGTTTGTTATGGTTATACGTTTGATCTTTAACGGATGACTCGGTTTGTTATGGTTATACGTTTGATGTTCAATGGATGACTCGGTTTGTTATGGTTATACGTTTGATCTTTAACGGATGACTCGGTTTGTTATGGTTATACGTTTGATGTTCAACGGATGACTCGGTTTGTTATGGTTATACGTTTGATCTTCAATGGATGACTCGGTTTGTTATGGTTATACGTTTGATCTTCAAAGGATACGTTTGATCTTCAAAGGATGACTCGGTTTGTTATGGTTATACGTTTGATGTTCAAAGGATGACTCGGTTTCTTATGGTTATACGTTTGATCTTCAATGGATGACTCGGTTTGTTATGGTTATACGTTTGATCTTTAACGGATGACTCGGTTTGTTATGGTTATACGTTTGATCTTTAACGGATGACTCGGTTTGTTATGGTTATACGTTTGATGTTCAACGGATGACTCGGTTTGTTATGGTTATACGTTTGATGTTCAACGGATGACTCGGTTTGTTATGGTTATACGTTTGATGTTCAAAGGATGACTCGGTTTGTTATGGTTATACGTTTGATCTTCAAAGGATGACTCGGTTTGTTATGGTTATACGTTTGATGTTAAACGGATGACTCGGTTTGTTATGGTTATACGTCTGATCTTCAAAGGATGACTCGGTTTGTTATGGTTATACGTTTGATCTTTAACGGATGACTCGGTTTGTTATGGTTATACGTTTGATGTTCAACGGATGACTCGGTTTGTTATGGTTATACGTTTGATCTTCAATGGATGACTCGGTTTGTTATGGTTATACGTTTGATCTTCAAAGGATACGTTTGATCTTCAAAGGATGACTCGGTTTGTTATGGTTATACGTTTGATGTTCAAAGGATGACTCGGTTTCTTATGGTTATACGTTTGATCTTCAATGGATGACTCGGTTTGTTATGGTTATACGTTTGATCTTCAAAGGATGACTCGGTTTCTTATGGTTATACGTTTGATGTTCAACGGATGACTCGGTTTGTTATGGTTATACGTTTGATCTTCAATGGATGACTCGGTTTGTTATGGTTATACGTTTGATCTTCAAAGGATACGTTTGATCTTCAAAGGATGACTCGGTTTGTTATGGTTATACGTTTGATATTCAAAGGATGACTCGGTTTCTTATGGTTATACGTTTGATCTTCAATGGATGACTCGGTTTGTTATGGTTATACGTTTGATCTTCAAAGGATGACTCGGTTTCTTATGGTTATACGTTTGATGTTCAATGGATGACTCGGTTTGTTATGATTATACGTTTGATCTTTAACGGATGACTCGGTTTGTTATGGTTATACGTTTGATGTTCAATGGATGACTCGGTTTGTTATGGTTATACGTTTGATCTTTAACGGATGACTCGGTTTGTTATGGTTATACGTTTGATGTTCAATGGATGACTCGGTTTGTTATGGTTATACGTTTGATCTTTAACGGATGACTCGGTTTGTTATGGTTATACGTTTGATGTTCAACGGATGACTCGGTTTGTTATGGTTATACGTTTGATCTTCAATGGATGACTCGGTTTGTTATGGTTATACGTTTGATCTTCAAAGGATACGTTTGATCTTCAAAGGATGACTCGGTTTGTTATGGTTATACGTTTGATGTTCAAAGGATGACTCGGTTTCTTATGGTTATACGTTTGATCTTCAATGGATGACTCGGTTTGTTATGGTTATACGTTTGATCTTTAACGGATGACTCGGTTTGTTATGGTTATACGTTTGATCTTTAACGGATGACTCGGTTTGTTATGGTTATACGTTTGATGTTCAACGGATGACTCGGTTTGTTATGGTTATACGTTTGATGTTCAACGGATGACTCGGTTTGTTATGGTTATACGTTTGATGTTCAAAGGATGACTCGGTTTGTTATGGTTATACGTTTGATCTTCAAAGGATGACTCGGTTTGTTATGGTTATACGTTTGATGTTAAACGGATGACTCGGTTTGTTATGGTTATACGTCTGATCTTCAAAGGATGACTCGGTTTGTTATGGTTATACGTTTGATCTTTAACGGATGACTCGGTTTGTTATGGTTATACGTTTGATGTTCAACGGATGACTCGGTTTGTTATGGTTATACGTTTGATCTTCAATGGATGACTCGGTTTGTTATGGTTATACGTTTGATCTTCAAAGGATACGTTTGATCTTCAAAGGATGACTCGGTTTGTTATGGTTATACGTTTGATGTTCAAAGGATGACTCGGTTTCTTATGGTTATACGTTTGATCTTCAATGGATGACTCGGTTTGTTATGGTTATACGTTTGATCTTCAAAGGATGACTCGGTTTCTTATGGTTATACGTTTGATGTTCAACGGATGACTCGGTTTGTTATGGTTATACGTTTGATCTTCAATGGATGACTCGGTTTGTTATGGTTATACGTTTGATCTTCAAAGGATACGTTTGATCTTCAAAGGATGACTCGGTTTGTTATGGTTATACGTTTGATGTTCAAAGGATGACTCGGTTTCTTATGGTTATACGTTTGATCTTCAATGGATGACTCGGTTTGTTATGGTTATACGTTTGATCTTCAAAGGATGACTCGGTTTCTTATGGTTATACGTTTGATGTTCAATGGATGACTCGGTTTGTTATGGTTATACGTTTGATCTTTAACGGATGACTCGGTTTGTTATGGTTATACGTTTGATGTTCAATGGATGACTCGGTTTGTTATGGTTATACGTTTGATCTTTAACGGATGACTCGGTTTGTTATGGTTATACGTTTGATGTTCAACGGATGACTCGGTTTGTTATGGTTATACGTTTGATCTTCAATGGATGACTCGGTTTGTTATGGTTATACGTTTGATCTTCAAAGGATACGTTTGATCTTCAAAGGATGACTCGGTTTGTTATGGTTATACGTTTGATGTTCAAAGGATGACTCGGTTTCTTATGGTTATACGTTTGATCTTCAATGGATGACTCGGTTTGTTATGGTTATACGTTTGATCTTTAACGGATGACTCGGTTTGTTATGGTTATACGTTTGATCTTTAACGGATGACTCGGTTTGTTATGGTTATACGTTTGATGTTCAACGGATGACTCGGTTTGTTATGGTTATACGTTTGATGTTCAACGGATGACTCGGTTTGTTATGGTTATACGTTTGATGTTCAAAGGATGACTCGGTTTGTTATGGTTATACGTTTGATCTTCAAAGGATGACTCGGTTTGTTATGGTTATACGTTTGATGTTAAACGGATGACTCGGTTTGTTATGGTTATACGTCTGATCTTCAAAGGATGACTCGGTTTGTTATGGTTATACGTTTGATCTTTAACGGATGACTCGGTTTGTTATGGTTATACGTTTGATGTTCAACGGATGACTCGGTTTGTTATGGTTATACGTTTGATCTTCAATGGATGACTCGGTTTGTTATGGTTATACGTTTGATCTTCAAAGGATACGTTTGATCTTCAAAGGATGACTCGGTTTGTTATGGTTATACGTTTGATGTTCAAAGGATGACTCGGTTTCTTATGGTTATACGTTTGATCTTCAATGGATGACTCGGTTTGTTATGGTTATACGTTTGATCTTCAAAGGATGACTCGGTTTCTTATGGTTATACGTTTGATGTTCAACGGATGACTCGGTTTGTTATGGTTATACGTTTGATCTTCAATGGATGACTCGGTTTGTTATGGTTATACGTTTGATCTTCAAAGGATACGTTTGATCTTCAAAGGATGACTCGGTTTGTTATGGTTATACGTTTGATATTCAAAGGATGACTCGGTTTCTTATGGTTATACGTTTGATCTTCAATGGATGACTCGGTTTGTTATGGTTATACGTTTGATCTTCAAAGGATGACTCGGTTTCTTATGGTTATACGTTTGATGTTCAATGGATGACTCGGTTTGTTATGATTATACGTTTGATCTTTAACGGATGACTCGGTTTGTTATGGTTATACGTTTGATGTTCAATGGATGACTCGGTTTGTTATGGTTATACGTTTGATCTTTAACGGATGACTCGGTTTGTTATGGTTATACGTTTGATGTTCAATGGATGACTCGGTTTGTTATGGTTATACGTTTGATCTTTAACGGATGACTCGGTTTGTTATGGTTATACGTTTGATGTTCAACGGATGACTCGGTTTGTTATGGTTATACGTTTGATCTTCAATGGATGACTCGGTTTGTTATGGTTATACGTTTGATCTTCAAAGGATACGTTTGATCTTCAAAGGATGACTCGGTTTGTTATGGTTATACGTTTGATGTTCAAAGGATGACTCGGTTTCTTATGGTTATACGTTTGATCTTCAATGGATGACTCGGTTTGTTATGGTTATACGTTTGATCTTTAACGGATGACTCGGTTTGTTATGGTTATACGTTTGATCTTTAACGGATGACTCGGTTTGTTATGGTTATACGTTTGATGTTCAACGGATGACTCGGTTTGTTATGGTTATACGTTTGATGTTCAACGGATGACTCGGTTTGTTATGGTTATACGTTTGATGTTCAAAGGATGACTCGGTTTGTTATGGTTATACGTTTGATCTTCAAAGGATGACTCGGTTTGTTATGGTTATACGTTTGATGTTAAACGGATGACTCGGTTTGTTATGGTTATACGTCTGATCTTCAAAGGATGACTCGGTTTGTTATGGTTATACGTTTGATCTTTAACGGATGACTCGGTTTGTTATGGTTATACGTTTGATGTTCAACGGATGACTCGGTTTGTTATGGTTATACGTTTGATCTTCAATGGATGACTCGGTTTGTTATGGTTATACGTTTGATCTTCAAAGGATACGTTTGATCTTCAAAGGATGACTCGGTTTGTTATGGTTATACGTTTGATGTTCAAAGGATGACTCGGTTTCTTATGGTTATACGTTTGATCTTCAATGGATGACTCGGTTTGTTATGGTTATACGTTTGATCTTCAAAGGATGACTCGGTTTCTTATGGTTATACGTCTGATCTTCAAAGGATGACTCGGTTTGTTATGGTTATACGTTTGATCTTTAACGGATGACTCGGTTTGTTATGGTTATACGTTTGATCTTCAAAGGATGACTCGGTTTGTTATGGTTATACGTTTGATCTTCAATGGATGACTCGGTTTGTTATGGTTATACGTTTGATGTTCAACGGATGACTCGGTTTGTTATGGTTATACGTTTGATCTTCAATGGATGACTCGGTTTGTTATGGTTATACGTTTGATCTTCAAAGGATATGTTTGATCTTCAAAGGATGACTCGGTTTGTTATGGTTATACGTTTGATGTTCAAAGGATGACTCGGTTTCTTATGGTTATACGTTTGATCTTCAATGGATGACTCGGTTTGTTATGGTTATACGTTTGATCTTCAAAGGATGACTCGGTTTCTTATGGTTATACGTCTGATCTTCAAAGGATGACTCGGTTTGTTATGGTTATACGTTTGATCTTTAACGGATGACTCGGTTTCTTATGGTTATACGTTTGATCTTCAATGGATGACTCGGTTTGTTATGGTTATACGTTTGATCTTCAAAGGATGACTCGGTTTCTTATGGTTATACGTCTGATCTTCAAAGGATGACTCGGTTTGTTATGGTTATACGTTTGATGTTCAACGGATGACTCGGTTTGTTATGGTTATACGTTTGATCTTCAACGGATGACTCGGTTTGTTATGGTTATACGTTTGATGTTCAACGGATGACTCGGTTTGTTATGGTTATACGTTTGATGTTCAACGGATGACTCAGTTTGTTATGGTTATACGTTTGATCTTCAAAGGATGGCTCGGTTTGTTATGGTTATACGTCTGATCTTCAAAGGATGACTCGGTTTGTTATGGTTATACGTTTGATCTTTAACGGATGACTCGGTTTGTTATGGTTATACGTTTGATCTTCAACGGATGACTCGGTTTGTTATGGTTATACGTTTGATGTTCAACGGATGACTCGGTTTGTTATGGTTATACGTTTGATGTTCAACGGATGACTCGGTTTGTTATGGTTATACGTTTGATGTTCAAAGGATGACTCGGTTTGTTATGGTTATACGTTTGATCTTCAATGGATGACCCGGTTTGTTATGGTTATACGTTTATAAATATTATTTACCGAGAAAATAAATTGACCGGATCGGAAGAAATAAAGATATTAAATATTATTTTAATTATTAATATTTATAGTAAAAAGATAAAATATTTTTTTATAAATATTAGTAAAGTTTAAATATTATTTTAGTTATTAATGGTTATACTAAAAAGATAAAATATTATTTTATAAATATTAGTAAAATTTAAATATTATTTTGTAAATATTATTTTAATTATTAATAGTTATAGTTAAAAAAAATAAAATATAATTTTATAAATATTAGTAAAGTTTAAATATTATTTTAGTTATTAATAGTTATACTAAAAAGATAAAATATTATTTTATAAATATTATTAAAGTATAAATATTATTTATAAAATATTATAAATAGTATATTATTTATATATATTATTTTATAAATATTATGTATAATAGTTATTGTCAAAAAAAAAATATTCTGAACTAAAGAAACCCCGGCGACTGTCGCCGGGGAAAAGCACCGACACATTTTTGGCTAGGCGCCCTTTTCTGCTAGACGACAAAAACGAGGGTTTCCCCATCTACTTGTCGCCGGGGAAACTACCCACCAAAAAATTTAGATAACGCGCCTTTTTTTGCTAGACGACAAATCCTAAGTTTCCCCGTCAACCTGTCGCCGGGGAAACTCCCTGAATAGGATAAGATAAATCTGCTTTTTATTCATCTATCATATTCATTATAAAAAAAAAAAAAACGAGCAAACATCACCACCATCTTCATCTATCCTCATCGCCACCCATCGCCACCGTCTACATCACCACCCATCCCCACCGTCTACATCACCACCCATCCCCACCACCACCGTGTCACCCCGTCACCAGCACCACCATCATCTCCAGCATCACGTCACCCCGTCACCACCACCAACACTGTCATCTCCAGCACCACCACCCGCCGTCATCTCCATCAATCACCACCACATTACCCACTGCGAATTGGTTTGATTATTTAGTTAATTTTAATTTTGTTTTTTTAATTTTGATAATTGGTTTTGATTTTTAATTTTATTTTTTTAATTTTGATAATTGGTTTGATTATTTAGTTATAACTGATAATTTAATGTGTTTGTTTTACGTTATTGTAGCCTCGTCTTTTTGCCGGAGCCGCATCCCCGATCACAACCGTACCGGCGACTCATCCCGACACAGCCAGATAAGTATGTTTTTCTTCTTTTTAATATGATTTTGTTATGCTTTTTAAAATATTTTTTTATTTTGATTCCCCGGGGACATGTCGTCGGGGATGTAGAAACTTGTTAATTTGTGTTAAACGTATATCCAAACACTCCTTCACATTATTCTCATAAGTTTATCATAACAACTTATTTTAAACAGCTTATTATGATAAGTTGTTTCTAAACAGCTTATTAAAATAAGTTGTTTTTAAACAGTTTATTAAGCTATTTCTAAACAGCTTATTATGATAAGCTGCTTTTAAACAACTTATTAGAATAAGTTGTTTTTAAACATCTTTTTTAAACAACTCCTGTATATGCGTATATTATTTATTTTTTTATTGAACTAAACATTTAGGAATGTTTTAGGATTTTAGCGATTAATTTCGGAAAATTCCCGTCTGAAATTAATTATCCTATAGAAAACCCGTCCGAAGTTAATTTATTAGGAATTAACTTCGGAAATTCCCCTGTTTGGGACTGCTTTTTGAATGTTTTGTCTCATTTAGGATATGAATGCGTATAATGGGTTTATTATTTGAGATGATTTCGACAGTGTTTCTCCTTTACTCCTACGAATATGTCTTTAAACACATATTTGGGGAGTTGAGGGGAAATGCTGTCGAAATTTTCTCAAATAGTAAATCTGTTATACGCATTCATATATGAGACGGAGCATTCAAAGAGTGGGTTAGGATTGCTTTCCATAGTTGCACTAGGTGAACAAAACATCTTGTATACTTGATAATTATATCTTTTATAAATAATATTATATAATTATATATACTTTATAAATAATAATTATATCTTTTTAATTATTATTTATAATTTGATATAATACTAATTATTATTTATAAAATATATAATTATATTTTTTAGTATTCCTCGTTTGAACGTGTTTAATTAAGTTGCATAGAATAACTAATTGTATCGTTAAAACGCAGTTATGGTAATTGATAAGGGTTGGATACGTTTTGGGAAACATGAACCAGCATTTTATTACGGTCTTGCAAAGTTTATCGAGCATTGCAAGCAGTTCGTGGATAAGCATACCGGTTTAATAAGATGTCCATGCAGAAAATGTATAAACGCATTGTGGGTGTCCCTTATTGACCTTAAAATTCACATTTCAAATAATGGGTGGAACAATAGTTATCAAACGTGGGAATACCACGGTGAACCAAAACTTCCTCCGCCCCCGCCAGTAATAGATAACACAAGAGAACCTCTGATAAGTGACATGACAGCGTGCCTTGATGATCTTAGCTATGTTCCTCCAATCATTAATGAACAAAATGAGCCAACTCAAGGTGAGACAAGTAACAACCCGACTCCGACTCCAGCTAAACGTACCGAGTTCGAAGCATTATATGCCAGTGCCGAGGAGGAGCTGTACAAAGATTCTCAATACACTCGATTAGACTTTATGGCAAAGTTTTCCTATTTTAAGGCTAAAGGTAAAATCACCGATACTATATTCAATGAAATCCTAAAGTTTTTAGCATTGGTATTTCCCACCGATAAAGGATTCAAAATGCCACCGTCATACTATGCAATAAAAAAGACATTTAAAACCATCGGGTTAGGGTACGAATCGATTCATGCTTGTGTAAATGATTGCTTCCTCTTTTGGGGCGAAACAAACATAAATCTGCAATTCTGTCCGGTGTGTAACACGAGTAGATGGAAAGACAGTAACACACCGGGTAAGAAAGTTCCTAAGAAGGTTTTGCGTTACTTTCCGATTATTCCTAGACTACAACGTTTGTACAAGTCTAGTCACACTGCAAAGGAAATGATTTGGCATGCTACCGGAAAGTGTACGGAGCCCGGTAAGATGCAACACCCGGTTGATGGTAAAGCATGGAAGGAATTTGACGCTAGGTATTCAGAGTTTGCTGCAGAACCGAGAAATGTTCGACTAGGGTTAGCTGCTGATGGTTTCAATCCGTTCGGCAACCTTAGTCAGTCTTACAGCATGTGGCCGGTGATACTGACAACATACAATCTGCCTCCGTGGTTATGTATGAAAGAGACTTCTTTCATGCTGACGTTGTTAATTCCTGGCCCTAAATCCCCGGGCAAGGACATGGATGTTTACTTGAGGCCGTTGATCGATGACCTAAAGCTGTTATGGAAAGGTGTCGATACTGTAGACAATCATAAAGGCGAGAACTTCAAAATGAGAGCAATGGTTTTATGGACCATCAATGATTTTCCTGCTCGTAGTAGTTTGTCTGGGTGGAGTGGGCAAGGTTACCGGGCATGCCCTACGTGTAATGTAGACACTCCATCTGAGCGTGTGTTAGGCAAAACAGCTTATGTGGGCCACAGAAGATTCTTACCCAAATCTCATAAATATAGGAAATCACTTGATATGAACGGTAAAACTGAACACGGAGACGCGCCTAGAAAATTTGACCGGGGTGCTATCTTGCGTCAACTTGCTAGATTGCGCGTGCGTAAGCCGGGTAAACATCCGTTACATGGGGGCGTGAAGATTAAACGTGATCCTGCTGTCGAGCTGAACTGGACTAAAAAGTCTATTTTTTATGAGCTTGAGTATTGGTCTTATCTTACGTTAAAACACAATTTGGATGTCATGCATATAGAAAAGAATGTGTTGGAGAGTATTTTGAACACTTTGCTAATGAATGACAAATCTAAAGATACCGCCAAGGCAAGACAAGACTTGGAAAAGCTGGGCATTCGAATGGGCTTGTGGCTCGGCAAAAACAAAAACGGGAAGTGTTCGAAGCCTCAAGCTGTCTATTCCTTGACACCAGAGAATAGAAAAAAATTTTGTCAGTACATTAAAGGAGTTAAACTACCGGATGGTTTCGGCTCCAACTTCAAGCACAGAGTCACCGATAATGATACGAATATAACGGGCTTGAAGTCTCATGACTGTCATATAATGATGCAACGTTTACTTCCTTATGGTCTTCAGAATTACTTGCGGGCTGACGTTGCAAAACCACTTATGGAGCTATGTTCATTCTTTAAGCAAATCTGCTCTACAACTTTGATGGTGGATGACATGGTGAAGGCTCAGAAAAAAGTGATCGATATTCTGTGCAATCTTGAGGCCATATATCCTCCTGCTTTCTTTGACATTATGATTCACCTGGTTATCCATTTACCTGAAGAGGCCATATGGGGCGGGCCTATTCGCCCACGGTGGATGTATCCATTTGAAAGGTTTATGAAGACGCTAAAAAACTTTGTACGAAATAAAGCTAAGCCGGAAGGTTCTATTGCGGAGGGTTATGTTGCACAAGAAGCATTGACTTTCAGCTCTAATTATTTTCGGGATGTTACCACCAAATTTAATCGTCCCGACCGTAATGTGGATGCCCCTACTCCAGAGTTTCAGTTTCAGGTGTTCAAATCATCATGTAGACCGCTTGCGGCCCGTTCGATTAGTAGATTTGATCCTGAAGAACTGAAGAAAGTGAGGTGGTATGTACTTCACAATAGTCCTGAAATCGACACGTACCGGGCCAAGTTCAAGAGGTACGCGTTTTTATTTTTAAACCTATTTTTCTTAACTTGTATTTTCGACGACTTATTCTAACACCATGAACATCTTTCAGTGAATTTCCGAACAAAAACGACAAAGACATGGCAAAGGAATTTCCCGGCTGGTTTGAGGATAAGGTATACTTATTCTAAAATAAATAAAAAATAAATAAAAAATACAAAAAAAAAAAAAAAAAACAAAACAAAAAAAAAACAAAAAATTGTAAGTGTATAAATAACGACATGATATTTTGTGTTCATAGGTCCGTCGACTTAGAGTAGACAATGACCCACGTGTTACCGAAGACGGCGAGTTATTCGCTTTGGCTTGTGGGCCAACATCAACTCCATTCTCACTCACCTCTTGTATAGTTGATGGTGTGAGGTTTGTCGTGCACAACAAAGATGCACGTCGTACAACTCAAAGCAGCGGCATTTGTTCGCCTGGTCCACGAGGAAAAATGTATTATGGTCAGCTTGAAGAAATCCTCGAGTTCGTGTACTTTAGGTACTCTACTTTGTTGTTCCGAGTTAAGTGGTTCGACACTGAAGAAAGAAGACGTGTCAAAAGATGTGTCATTAGAAACAACATGATACAAATCCGGACAAATGCTGAGAGTTTTACAGAAGATCAATACATTCTCGCAACACAAGTCAAACAATGCTTCTACCTTGAAGATTTAGCAAGACGACCACCCGATTGGAGGGTCGTCGAACACATTAGTCATACAAAGTTTAACAACGGGGGTGTCATTGAGGTAGAGGACGCCATACATGCCACCAACTCATCTGATCTCACACTTTCTACTAGTACTGACGACTTGGATATACCGGCCTTGCATATAGAAGGCGAATCAGTAGATGTTGACGCACCACCAGATATAGATATCATTGATGTTGATGTTGATGACGATATTATTGACGAGGAAGACCCCATTCCTCATGATTTAGCAGATTCGTCCGACGATGAAGGTGTCAACCTTGATCTTGATGATGGTCAAGACAAAGTTTATTCTAGTGAAGAAGAAGATTGATTTTTAGTTGTAACTTGTAAAAGACATTTATTTGAATGAATGCAACTATTGTGGATTGTTTAAAATGTGTATATTTATTTGGATGTGTGCATGCTTTGTTTATTTTATTCTATGTTATCCTAATGCTACTGTACAGATGTCGGCAGATGTTGCACGGGGTCACGGCGGTGACGGTGGAGGTGAGGATCATCGCCCCCCCTCTCAGAATCCCACCGGGGATTGCTTCAATAACCGAGGTGAGAAATTCTTGATTATTGTAATACAAGCTTAAACTTGATACATTGAATTTGCTTGCTTTTAATTTTTATGATTTTATCACTCACTTGATTTTGCAGGCAAAGGCAAGCGAAAGCCTAACTTGGGTGGAAGGGCCGCGGGCAGGTTGAATACCCGCTCAGACACCCGTAACTTAGCAACTCGCCTCGCTGTTCAAACAAGTGGTCGCTTGCCGATTCAGTTTGATTTGGAGGACCAGAAGACCCGGATGCCTACCGGTCCGAATGCCGGCAGATGGGGCAACGTCCTTGGGGAAGCGATGAGAAAGTTGCCCATGTACTACCCTACTTGGGAGGCGATACCGGAGCATATAAGGGCATCCGTCACCGCGGAATTGGCGGTAAGTGTTTTCATTATTATTTTATGTTTATATTTCATTATCATATTTATTTATTCCGTTGTGCACATTTATCTAAATTCGTTTATGTATTTTATATGATATAAATACAAATAAATAAATAAATTTGGATAAATTATTTATTTGAATTCGTTTATTTATTTATATCATATAAATAAATAAACAAATTTGGATAAATCATTTATTTAAATTGGTTTGTTTATTTATATCATATAAATAAATAAACAAATTTATATAAATATGTAAATTATATCTCTTACTGTGTTTTTGTTGTATATGGTTGTAGGCGCTGTTTGACCTCCGTCCCCACCGGGAATCACCAGAATGGACGAAAATCAACAATGGCATAACTGCTCACTGTACGAAATCATACAACACAAGCAAGACATCATTCAAGACGCAGTGGTGGGTCCGTAACGCTGAGGGCAATGTTGACGTGGAGCGGATCCGAAGCAACCCTCCCTCGGGTTATGAGCAGGAAGAGTGGGATAAGCAGATAACTTTTTGGAGTGATCCTAAGAACGCTGCCCGGGCTGCACAGAATTCCAAAAACAGGTCGAAGAGCAAGACCGTAAGCCGACAAGGATCTCGTTCTGTTCCTGCTTTCCGACATCTTATGGTAATGAACATTAAAATCATTTTATAATTTTTTTATAATTTTTTTGTATTTTTTATGTAGATTTTTTTTTTTGTATATTTTTGTATTTTATTTGTTGCGTCTTATATACGTGTGTATGTGCAGATGAGTAACTCAGAGACACAGGAGTATCCGTCTTTGATTGACACATTCTTCCGTCTTCATACAGTAGGCGGCGCCTTCCAGGACCCCGGGGAGCAAGCGTTATATGTAAGTTTTGTCTCAAATAATGGCACTTTAATTATTTGTCGAGAAACCATACCCGGGAAACCTGACTAATATATTAGCTAACTCGTGTTTTTTTTTATTACGTAGGATGAGATGATCAGGTTACGGGATTTAGGTTCAAACACCCCCAGCGGTGTCCCGTACACAGAGGAGGAAATCATGATGATAGTTCGCCCATCGAAGGGTCGGGGACACCTCCCGGGTATTGGTAGGGTCGTGTCTGACCGCCACTCCTCCTCTTTTCCTGATCACGCCTCAGAAATTGATAAGCTGAAAAAAGATAATAAAAAGTTAAAGAAAAAGAACAGCCAGATCACCAAAACGCTAAATATGATCACCAAGTACTTCAGGCAAGACCCCAGATTCTCTGACATGCTTACAGCATCTAACTCAACTCCAGCGGTAGGTACTAGTAGCAGTACCGGAGGGAACGACAACCCGGACCCCTTTATTATCGTTGATGATGATACCGACTCGTCGGATGAGGATTAGGTGTTTGTGTCGGGTAAGCATATGGTATTTGTGACTTGTAGTTTATTAGGCTTTCCTACCATTAACAATTTCTTCCCGGTTTGTTTAATTAGAACATGTTATCGATCTAGCTAGGTGAATACATTGGTCACCCGTTTTGAGACTATTTCTTTGTTTAGTAAGATTTTGGACGATTCTATGTCTAATATATCGAATGCGTTGATCCGTTATATTGTTTTGTGTATTTCGTATGAGTTGTGGTGTATTTGGATAGATTACATATTGTTGCATACAGGTTTCAGGTTTTGGTAGATTTTTTCCGGAAAAATTCCGGAAAAAATCTGGAAAACGCAGGCTGTGCAGGCTGGGCATAAAAAAAAACTACCATGTTTCCCCGTCGACGTGTCGCCGGGGAAAGTTGCAAGCAAAAATTTGACTTTTATTAGTCAACAAGATATCTTTGACTTTTTAAAAAGTCACGACTCTTCCCCGGCGACATGTCGCCGGGGATATATTGGATTACTTTGACTTTTTTAAAAAGTCGTTAAAACATTTAAAAATTTAAATATAATCCAGGGTTATCCCCGGCTATGCGTCGCCGGGGAAAATATACAATTTACGAAGATTAGCATTTGCTAATTAATTTTTTTGTTAAGTGCACTTGAGTTTCCCCGTTGAAAGGTCGCCGGGGAAAAGTCGTCCAGCGTGGCACTTTTTTTGATTGCTGAAAATGGCGTGGGTCCCGCTTGTCGATGGGGATTGTCGATGGGGAAGCTATCCCCATCGAATCTTGCCCATCGAAGAATCCCCATCGACATGTCGATGGGGAAACGCTTCCCCATCGAAATGTCGCCGGGGAAAGGTCAAAAAATTCGACGGGGAAGGCCTCGAATGTTGTAGTGTGTTAGCCTAACCCAATACTCGCTAACATAATCATCAACCACAGGATCATCATCAACATCCAACACGCTATGAAAAAAGCTAAACTCTTCTTATCTGTTCATAAAAAGGTGACTATTTAGTCTACTGAGGTTACCCAAGAGAACAAGATCAATTTAATAAGAGGATTGAGGCTTGGTATAACAAAATCGATTATAAGATACTCCAAAACCTACCCGTTTGTAACATTTTAATAGCATAACTATTATGTGACTCACTAATACTACGTGATTTTGAAACTCACTAATTTTTATAATATAGAGTGCTTCTCCAAGATTTATTTAGTTATAACGAAAAAGTTACGATTTTTTATAAAAAAACACCGACACCTCAATATTTTATAGAATTAATAGAAAATATTACTAAAACATATTTTGAATTTTAAAAAAATTTATGACTTCATATCATATTTTCTTATTTGACAATTCTTGGATTGGTACCAAAGCCTAAACAATCAAACAAGAAAGCATGGCATTAATCCGAAAACAAGAATAAAACATACTGAGGCCGTGTTTTGGAGGTTGGAACCGTAATTTCCAACCTAGATGCTTCGGGAAAAGGGACGGCATGGCGCGAGAAGCCATATCGAGCTTCGCGTTTTCATGTCGCGCCATCGTGTATGTTTTCTTTTTCTTCTTCTTTTCGGTAGAACTTGTCTGTGTGTTTGTGTTTTGAGTTAAGATTTTTTTTTCTCGCGTATCAAAGAGAACAACAGTGGAATGTGATAAAGTTTTATTGAGTTAATGGGTTTAGGGATTCGTACTGGACAGGATTATATATAGTTGATGGTCTTTTGATAAGTTTCCTTAACGGATGTAATGCAGTTAAAATAAAAAAATTAAGACTTCATATCATATTCTCATCTCATTCGAAGGAGTCTGTTCTCATAGAACAGAACCCTACAACGAACATGAAAGCATGGCAATAATTCTAAAACAATAACCATGTGAACCATTGAATATATAACTGATAACCGTGTTTCTTGTTTTATCTATGTGGGATGGTATTGGTATTGCTTTCATGACTCCTACATTTTCCTTCTTTTCTATCTAATTAGGAATGTTCTGAGTTATACTTACTCGGTCACAACCATCGCGGACTAAAGTTGTTGAATTCATATTATCACTGATTCATACCTCGCTCCGGAACTGACTATGTTGTTATTGTATACTCCTCTCAAAGCGAGATCAATGGTGGTGTTGGAGCGGAAAATGCCCCTACTCCTCTCAGGGTAGATCAATGGTTGGTGTTGGAGGGGAAAATGCCCCCCCCCCCCCCCCTCACACTAGCCCAACGTTGAGGACTTTAAAATCTTATGAATCTTTCATATGTAAGTAATAGTACTCAATTCTTTATTCCGATTCTACTATTTTTTCAAAATCGTGCTTGCTTAAAAAAAAGTAGAGGAAGTCAAGTTTCATAATCTTTTTAGTCCTTCCTAAAGAAAAAGTGAAGTTATAAATGAAAAATAAAGATATCATGCAAAATTTCCATATAGATTATCCATGGTTCCTTCAACATGACGAACTATAATTACTCCATTTGAAAGCATGACACAAACCTGAAGACAATGAGCTAGTAGATACTGTGGTATATAAGCAATAAGCATTTCTGTTCTTTTATCTATGTGGGATGAGGTAATCGTTTATTTTCTAAACTTTTTTTGTTTGCTAATACTATGATATTTATTTACCAACAATGTAGTTAGATACAAATATCGATCTTCCAAGGAGGTGCTATGTATTAAAAGTTTAAGCCAAGTTTGATAATATGCTCAATCTTCAAGGGTAAGTAAGGTAAGTTGGTTTTAATTGTTTATAACTATTTTTGCTTCAGTTTGCTATTTATATAAGTGCAGGGGCCATTTGTGTCAACTTGGGAAAGTGAGAAGTCGCTGTTGACTCTTTGGCTATATATACAACTTATTAGCTAGATTAAGGTTATTCCGTTTTTGTTATTTTCTCTCTCACATTGTTATTATCACCATTGTTGGTATGATCTTTTGTTGATCTGTTCAGACTGATTTGGTGTTCATTGATCTTGTTTGTAAGATCAGTGTAACACATCTGGTTGTATTCTTTCCTTCTTCTTGTATTGTATGTTTGATCAAAAAGCTAGGAATCACATTTGAAATGATTGCCTAACGCAGTTAATAAAAAATAATAAGGGGAGGTTGGTTGAATCATCTTGATTCTTGTTTTTGTTAAATCGAATATGGTATCAGAGCATGGTTCTTGATATCTGAGTTTTAAACCAGTTTTTTAAAAGATCTTGATTAATCTTGTGGTTAATCTTGTGTTAATTGTGATTAATTACAAGTTTTTTGATCTATTAATTTTTTTAGGGTTTTAAATTTGGGGGTTTTCTGATTCTTGGCGTTCTGTGGTGTTTAATTGGGTTCTTTATTGTTTAATTAAGTTTAATTTCATCTCTGGTAAGATAAATTGAAGAAACCCTAAATTTCAGAAATTAGGGTTTCGTTCAATTTTTGGGGGTTTGTTGTTCTTGTTGGTTATTTGTTATAACTAACGGTTTTCAGGTTGTTTTTCCGCTGTACTTGTTGTTTGTGGTGAGATCTTCTTGATCTTATTGGCTCTTTTGCTGGTAGCTGCGCGTGTTGTAACACCTCTCTTGCTCTCTCTTGTTTTTTATGTTTTTAGAAGGGGTTTTAGGTGTCGAAGGGATTAGTTAGTTTTTGGAGGATTGATTCAGTTTTCATTTGTGCTAGTTGATTGTTGGTTGTAGAGGAGATACAAGGGGTTATTTGTGCTTTGTTTGATCTTTGTGTGTTTTCATTATGTTTGTTTCTAAGAAAGGTGACCAGGATGATAATCCTGTTAGTGATACTGAAACTGAAAGTGAAACTGTCATTCATACTAATGACCCTTTGTTTTTACACCCTACTGACACAAATGGGCAGCCCATTGTGAGTGTTAAACTCACTGGTCCTGAAAATTATAAAGTATGGACTGCTGCATTTAAACTTGCATTGCATACTAAGAATAAATTGGGTTTTATTGATGGTACTTGTGAGAAGAATAATGATGATATTGTTTTGGCTGATCAATGGGATAGATGTAATGTTGTGGTCTTATCTTGGCTCCTTGGATGTATCTCTTTTGAGTTATATCAAGGACAAATTTTCTCTAAAAATGCTAAAGATGTGTGGGATGAGTTTAAAGAAACATATGATAAAATAGATGGATCTGTTATCTATAATTTGCACTTTAAAATTTGCTCTCTCACTCAGTCTGGATCTTCTTTGTCTGAGTATTATCATAATTACAATAGTTTATGGAGGCAGTTTGACTCTCTTGTCAATCTTCCTTCTTGTAGTTGTGCTGGTGCTCCTCAAATGAAGAGTCATAATGCTCTTATGAGACTTATGCAGTTTCTTATGGGTCTTGATGACACTTTCAGTGTTGTTAGGAGTCAATTGTTAACTGCAGACGCTTTGCCTGATGTTAAATCTGCTTTTGCTACTTTGTCAAGGGTTGAGTCTCACAAGAATAGTCATGTGCATAATGGTAATGATAAGAATACTGCTACTGCTTTTGTAGTTAAACCAAATAATTGGTCTAATAATAGAAATAATCAAAGCAGAGGTTCTAATAGAAACCATAATAAGTTTGTTTGCACTCATTGCAATATGAATGGACATACCATAGACAGATGTTTTGAGCTTAATGGATATCCTCCAGGTTTCAAGAAAAGAAATCCTGGAGGATCTAATGTTTCTAATAATGTTTCTAGTTCTGGTAATAATGTTGATCAGGGATCTGGGAACTCTCTTCCCTTTAGTGCTGATCAAATTAATAGACTTATGGCTTTAATTGGCTCTAAAGCTGATACTGGTGATGTGCAGTCTTGTGCTGTAGGTATGGTTTATGGGTATAATCACATAATTAGTTTTGTTACTTGTAGATTTTTTAACTACAATTCTAATTTAAGTACTTATAGTACTTATATTGGGTGGATCTTTGACTCTGGAGCATCTCAACACATGACATTTTCAACAGCTCACTTATATGATGTAATTGATGTTTCTAAATTGAACATATCTGTTTCTCACCCTAATGGAACTGTTGAACATGTTAAACATATTGGAAATTATAAGCTTTCTGATAAAATTGTGTTGAAAAATGTGTTAGTTGTTCCAGGCTACAAGGTTAGCCTTATATCTGTTCATAAATTGGCCAAAGATGATAAATTTGTTGTGTCATTTACTGAAGAAAAATGCTTTGTTCAGGATTCTCTTTAAAAGTCCCTTCTGGGGACTGGTAGTGAATGTAATGGTCTATATTTGTTTGATTCAGGTAGGAAATTTGTTAATAGTTCTATAACTACCTGTTGTTTGTCTAAATGTATTTGGCATAATAGACTTGGTCATCCTTCTGACCAAGTTTTGATCATCTTAAAAGATAAAATTCAAATTCAGTCTACTAATGATGTTCAACCTTGTGATGTTTGCCATAAGGCTAAACAGACAAGGGATCCTTTTTCCTTTAAGTAAACATAAAACGAAGTCCTTGGGTGATATTGTTCACTTAGATGTTTGGGGTCCTTATAAGATTAAGAGTAGAGATGGTTATAGGTATTTTCTTACTGTGGTTGATGACTATACTAAGGCTGTGTGGTTATACATGCTCAAAGGGAAAAATGAAGTTTTTAACCAAATTGTTGAGTTTTATAATCTCATGAAAACTCAGTTTGATGTATCTATTAATATTTTCAGAAGTGATAATGGATCTGAATTTATAAATAATAATTTTGAAACTTTTGTTAAAAGTAAAGGTATAATACATCAAACTACTTGTGTGTATACTCCACAGCAGAATGGTATAGCAGAAAGGAAACATAGGCACTTGCTTAATGTTGCAAGAGCTCTTATGTTCCAGGGGGATTACCTTTAAATATGTGGCCTGAATGTGTTCTTACTGTTGTTTATCTTATTAACAGGATTCCTAGCTCAGTTCTCTCTGGGAAAAGTCCTTATGAAATGATTTATAACCTTGAACCTAATATCTCTCATTTTAAAACTTTTGGATGTTTGTGTTTTAGTACTATACATAATAATATGGATAAGTTTGCTGCTAGGAGTGAAAAGTGTGTTTTTATTGGTTATTCTTTTACAAAAAAAGGTTATAAACTTTTTAGTCTTGAGTCTAAAACTGTTTTGTTTTCTAGGGATGTAAAGTTTTATGAAACTGTGTTTCCTTTCAAAAATGATGGTTGTAAAGATGGTTTAGTTTTTGAAGAACAAGGTATAAGTAGCTTAAATATTTTTGACCTAGTAGCAGACAAGTCTGATGATCCCTATGATGAAGTGAGAGATGTAAACCTAGGAAATAGAGGTAGCATTTCAAATAGATCTGACTTAGCTGATAAAGTGTCTACTGATACTAATTCCATTATTACCAGTCACTCTCAGGATTCAGACTCTATGAGAGATAAGAATCATAGTGTTGGAAGCCAGAGTGATCTAGGCAGTAGTGAGGCTAGTCCTATAGATCAAAATGTTGCCCTAAGTGATGATGATTATGAATCTGAGGGTGAGGAATTTATTGAATTTGATCAACTTTTTCAAAACAGTCCAGAGAGATCTGAGTTAAAAAGGTCAACTAGACCACACAAAGTTCCTGCTAAATTTGATAACTATGTGCTTGATAAAAGAATTAAGTATGATATTAATACTGTTGTGAGTTATACTAATTTGTCTATGCATAACTTTGTGTTTTCTAATAATCTGAATAAAATTCATGAGCCTAAATCATATGATGAGGCTGCCAAAGACCCTAGATGGGTTGAGGCAATGAATGAAGAGATGGAAGCCCTTAACAGAAATAATACATGGGTTATTGTTGATTTACCTCTTGGTAGAAAACCTGTAGCTTGTAAATGGTTGTGTAAAGTTAAATACAAGTCTAGTGGAGATGTTGAAAGGTTTAAGGCCAGAGTTGTGGCTAAAGGATTTAGTCAGAAATAAGGCATAGATTATGAAGAGACATTCTCTCCTGTTGTTAAAATTGTGACTGTTAGATGTCTTCTTTCTGTGGTTGTGCATAACAATTGGCCAGTATATCAATTAGATGTTAATAATGCATTTCTTTATGGAGATTTAGATGAAGAAATTTATATGAATCTTCCTGAAGGATATGGTTCAGATACTAATAAGGTGTGTAAGCTGACTAAATCTTTATATGGGTTAAAACAGGCACCTAGAAAATGGAATGAAAAGCTCACTAGTATTTTAACTGATAATGGATTTAGTCAAAGTAAAAGTGATGTGTCATTGTTTACTAAGACTGAGAATGAGGCATTTGTATCTTTGTTAGTCTATGTGGATGATATCATTATAACTGGAAATAATGATAAAATGATTAATGACTTTAAAAAGTATTTGAGTTCTAAATTCAAAATAAAAGATCTTGGAAAACTCAAATATTTTTTAGGCATTGAAGTTCTTGATACTGACTCTGGTCTATGTCTTAATCAAAGGAAATATTGTCTTGAATTGCTCTCTGAATATGCTATGCTAGCTTGTAAACCAGCTAAATCTCCTATTCCTGATCCTTCTAAGAAAAAGAAAGTTGTTGATGATAGTGAAAAGGATGTTATTCTTGATAATAAAACTTGTTACCAGAGAATTGTTGGCAAGTTGATTTATCTCACTCTGACTAGACCTGATATTGCTTATGCAGTACATTGCCTAAGTCAGTTTATGCATGCTCCTTATAAATCACATCTTAGACTTGCTTTTCATGTGCTGAGATATCTTAAAAGTTCACTTGGAACTGGTATATCTTTTAAGAAGCATAATTGTTTGAATCTTAATGCTTTTGTTGATTCAGATTGGGCTAAGTGTAAGATTACTAGAAAATCTGTTACTGGATATACTGTTTATCTAGGTGAAAATCTTGTATCATGGAAAAGCAAGAAGCAATCTGTTATAGCTAAATCTTCAGCTGAGGCTGAATATAGAGCTATGAACAGTGTTACTTGTGAAATTATGTGGATTCTTAAGATCATGAAAGATCTTAAGGTTGATATTACTTTACCAGTACCTATCAGCTGTGATAGTAGTTCTGTAATTCAAATTGCAGCTAATCCTGTGTTCCATGAGAGAACAAAACACTTTGAAATAGATTTATACTTCCTCAGAGAAAAAGTTTCAGCAGGATTGGTTAGAACTTGTAAAATCAAATCTGAAGATAATATAGCTGACTTATTCACTAAGGGATTATCTATCAAAGATCATAAGTGGTTTTGTGAGAAACTGAAGCTTATTGACCTATACCAAAACTCAACTTAAGAGGGGGTATTAAAAGTTTAAGCCAAGTTTGATAATATGATCAATCTTCAAGGGTAAGTAAGGTAAGTTGGTTTTAATTGTTTATAACTATTTTGCTTCAGTTTGCTATTTATATAAGTGCAGGGGCCATTTGTGACAACTTGGGAAAGTGAGAAGTCGCTGTTGACTCTTTGGCTATATATACAACTTATTAGCTAGATTAGGGTTATTCCGTTTTTGTTATTTTCTCTCTCACATTGTTATTATCACCATTGTTGGTACGATCTTTTGTTGATCTGTTCAGACTCATTTGGTGTTCATTGATCTTGTTTGTAAGATCAGTGTAACACATCTGGTTGTATTCTTTCCTTCTTCTTGTATTGTATGTTTGATCAAAAAGCTAGGAATCACATTTGAAGTGATTGCCTAACGCAGTTAATAAAAAATAATAAGGGGAGGTTGGTTGAATCATCTTGATTTTTGTTTTTGTTAAAATCGAATACTATGCACCCTCACCTTAATTCTTTTTGCAAACAATATCGAATCGAGCAATATAGAACTATGAGATCACTACAAAAGTTAAGATCATATTGAAAAACAATGAAAAGATTAAAAAGTATAGTAGCGAGAGACTTCTAAGAATTAATACAACATCGGTACATAAGTTATAAAATTTAACTACAAAAGTTGAGGAGTGAAATTAGAAATCTAATTTGTTTCATTCCTCAAGGACTTGTATAACATAATAGAAGTTAAGATACTCGAAACCTATAACACAAAAACTTATAATGTGCAATCTTGAAACTCACAAATGTTATAGAATAATAACTCAAATCTAAATCGACTACAACATTTTAATTCAGTCTTCCAAAAAATATCGAATAGAGTTTATATAGAACAAATTACAGAATGGTTTCTAGGTTTTTTTTATGCACTACTTTACGTAAACTTGTGTTCTTAAGAGCTTTCTTTTGTTGCAAGAGTACGTGAAACCAATGTCGTTATCATCAAAATGATGGATGGATCGAGGTCTATCGGTTTAAACTTTCAAAATTAGATGATAGATATCACAAAATGATTAAAAAACTCAACTACTAAACGCATCATCTGAGATCTTTGATAAGAAGAATTTATAGTTGAAAAAATGGTCGAAGAAGCTAAATAAAGATCTCTACTAATATATATTAAGGGCGTATATTTTTTTTAAATGTGAATTTTTAATACTTTTATTATAAATATTCAATATTGATTTTTTTACGTAATATTATCAGGTTACGGTTTGATCATCGGATCAACGTGGTCGAGTCGTTTGAGTCACTAAATTAACCCGGTCTAGTCACCGGTCACAGGTTCGATCATCATGGCAATCCCATCGAGTTATCGGTTTTTGTCCCTTGACACTGGTTTCATATCGGGTTTAGTCCCTGGTGTAACTAGGAAGGGACCAAACCTGTTACGAGTCAAAACTACATAGAGAAGATCCGTTAAATTTTTTCGAGAGACGAAAACCGTTAAACCAAACAAATCACTGCGACGATTTATGAAATTAACTCGTAAGAGGGAAATATAAAGATAATGATTAATACAAAGATATTTTTGTAGTTAACATAAAAAAAATATAAGATTTCATATCATATTTTCACACCCGTTGAAACTGTGCTAGTACTCACAGAACTAGACCCTCCAACCAATATGAAAGCATGACACTAATCTTAAAACAATAATTAAGTAAACCATTAAATATATAAACGATAATCGTTTTTTTGTTTTGTCTATGTGGGATGGGATTCGTATGGATTTCATGACAAAATCTTACCACCTAACTTTTCCTTCTTTTCTATCTAACAGTTTTGTTAATCTAATCGGATAAGTTACCTAAACAACCAACTAGCTAGTAGCTAGGAACGTTCTGGGTGATACTTACTCGGTTACATAGATATTGTCATGCTTACCAATGTCCGGTTAGAACAATTGCAGAGACTAAACTTATCGAATTCATATTATCTGATTCATACCTCCTCAAGCAGAATTAGGTTTTGTATAGTACCTCTCATACTTTTATAGGTTACAATTTTAAAACTAAGATTTAAATCAAGTTTCATAGTCTTTTTAGTGCGTGCTAAGAAAAAGGTACATAAAGTCAAATTAAAAATGAAAAATAAAAGACATTATGTGAAATTATGAAACTCTGCTGAAAACAATGAGTTAGTAGATAGTATATAAGCCATAACCATTTCTGTTCTTTTACCTATGTGGGATGATATCATGTCTTTCGTGTCATGACAATGAGGTAATCGTTTATCTTCTAAACTTATTTTGATTGCATAAATAGTGCTTGTTTATAATTTTATCTATGTATACATTAAAGATCATTAGTCATTTAAGAAGTATGAAATAGAGTAAAAATAGAACAAACCATGATTTCATATGAATTTCATAATCTAAAGTGCTTGTTGAAAAAGTTTAATAAAGTTATAACCAAAAAGTTTAAGATCTATAAAGTTCAAAAACACTTTCTTTGTAGTCGAATGTTTCATCCAATAATTTTAAAATTAAGAGAAAATATTACTTAAACAATGTAATATATGAAGGGTTAATATACAAAGAAGTTTCTAAACTTTTTAAAAAATTTGTCCTAAGGTAACGAACGTTTATTTTGTGTTTCTAAGTTAATAAACTTTACTAAACTATACATCACTATAATTTAGTGTTAATTTGAGTAACCTGAATGCATGTTTTATGATAAGTTAAGTAACATTAATGTCTTGTTTTTCATGTTAAGTAACATAAATATCACGTTTTTGATAAGTGGGTAACTTAATCAACCGGACATATGAACATTAGTAACTTAGAAACACAAAATGAACGTTCGTTACCTTGTGACAAATTTTTTGGAAAGTTTAGTAACTTCTTTGTATATTAACCCATATATGAATGATAACCATTTTTCTTCTTTTGTCAATGTGAGATCGGAGTTACAAGCTTTCATGAAAAAAACAACGAATTGCCTACATTTTCTCTCGAGTCTCTCTTACACCAAGACAATGAGTGTCATCTCTTGCATACCAGAATTACAAATGTACATTAACAAGTTGGCAAAATTATTTTACAAACTTATTTTTTCTAAGAAACTAAAGGACTCATCTTGACCTTCCATTCATCTTTCATCAATCGGCTATGATTAATCTAAGATTTAATCAAGAAAACCTTGTTATATGTTTTTTTATGTACGGAAAAAAATTAATTTTCTTTTTCAGAGCGGAATTTTTTTTTTCCGAGCGGACCAAATAACAAATAGAGGTGTGAAAATGAGTGGACCAAACCGCTCAATATAGAGGTGGAAACCGGGTCAAACCCGGCTAGACCAGGTGAAACCCGGTCAGACCATGTAAACCCCGATCAGGCCCGTTAAAAATCAGCCAGATCCGGTAAAACCCAGTCAGACCTGGTGAAAACCGGCAAGACGACTCCACGCCGCCAGACATCTTCTGATTTCGTAGTATGAACCAATCGTCGAGCTGGCATTGCAACTGCTTTCCCAAGAATCATACATAGCAACTACTTCCTCAACATCCTGGTAAATATCACCACTCATTTAACAACTAACATGCATGTTGAAAAAGCAAAAAGCTAACGTGAATAAGAGTTACAGGCTTTGAGAAATAGGGAGTGTCTAAATTAGCTTTTTCTTTATGCTCATGAGCTTATCAAGTTGAACAAAATTTTCATGCATGTATGTGTACTCTTCGGATCGACAATATGAATCGAATGAAGAGTACATGCACCTACATTTTGACTAGTTACGTGTTTGGTGTAATTTCTTATACCGTATGTAGTTCATTGGTTAAACCATTTTATGGCCATTTATCGGTTTTGAGTAACTTGGGAAATGACATGTGATGTTCTAATAGACGTTTTTGTGAATAAGCAGTTTTATGGTTGTACATGTTTTGAGTCTAGCGGGAGAGAAACGATCCCATGCCGATTACTTGTTACAGAAAATGCATTCAACCAAAACGTACTTAGCTCTATCCAAGAGTGTAATGGAGTCAAGCTACTCATGAGCTGATCAAGATAGACTCGACAAAAGATTCAAAAGACTATAGTCTAGTTTTGGGATCATACACCGTGGCCTCGCATTTTCCTCACCATTTTGGCTGGCACCTACGGCATGAGACCCCACAACGCGAGCCACCCTCTGATACGAAACACACGTCCACTAATTAACAAGTAGGCAGTTAGAGCTGGAAATGCATAAGAGTCACAAAACATAAACGTTACTTGATTAACAAGTAGGCTATAAAAGTACAATAAACAATAAGGCTAGTCCAGTAGGCCCAACTCAATGTAGTAGAAAACAGTCCACACGGGTCTAATATATACTACCAATAACAGTATTTTAGAATGGTTTATGCAATGTTAACAGGATTGTGAGTTGTTTCTTGAAGTTGGTGTTTGATAATCATGCTTTACCATTGGGATATATAAAAAATGACAGAGATAAAAAAAATGACAAACTTCTAAGAGCTAAAATAGTGTCGGGACATAATTTTTTTAAGAAAAAGGTAATAACCCCAACATTTGTTAGGACATGTTGATTAACTTCTGTGTAAAGGTGGCAATTTCAACCCATTCCACCAAAAGTAGGTCATTTGGGTTCAATTTTATAACCTTATTGGTTGAAATGGGTTGAGCAAAAAATAGAGTTATGGGTCAAATGGGTCAACCCCTTTCTTTGTGTAAAATGAAGTTTGGGCCAAATGGGTTTGAGAATGGGTCAAATGGGTTTAAAAGTAGGTCACATAATTCCTATTATAGTACAAAAAAACCAAATAGTCTAAAAAATTAGTTTTTATTATTAAGTCACTAAATTTACGTATTCGGCACTAAATTTACGTATTCGTCAGAAAATTTACGTTTTCGTCAATAAATTTACGTTTTCGTCAGTAAATTTACATATTCGTCAGAAAATTTAAGTTTTCGTCAGTAAATTTACGTTTTCGTCAGTAAATTTACGTATTCGTCAGAAAATTTACGTTTTTGTCAGTAAATTACGTTTTCGTCAGTAAATTACGTTTTCGTCAGTAAATTACGTTTTCGTCAGTAAATTTACGTTTTCGTCAGAAATTTTACGTATTCGTCAGAAAATTTACGTTTTCTTCAGTAAATTTACGTTTTCGTCAGTAAATTTACGTATTCGTCAGAAAATTTACGTTTTCGTCAGTAAATTTACGTTATTGTCAGTAAAATTACGTATTCGTCAGAAAATTTACGTTTTCGTCAGAAAATTTACGTTTTCGTGAGTAAATTTACGTATTCGTCAGAAAGTTTACGTTTTTGTCAGTAAATTTACGTTTTCGTCAATAAATTTACGTTTTCGTCAATATATTTACGTTTTCGTCAGTAATTTAAAGTTTTTGACAGTAAATTTACGTTTTCGTCACTAAATTTACGTTTTCGTCAGTAAATTTACGTTTTCGTTAGTAAATTTACGTTTTCTTCAGTAAATTTACGTTTTTGTCCAAAATTTATGTTTTCGTCAATAAATTTACGTTTTCGTCAGTAAATTTACGTTGTCGTCAGAAAATTTACGTTTTTGTCAATAAATTTACATATTCGTCAGAAAAATTATGTTTTCGTCAGTAAATTTACGTTTTCGTCAGTAAATTTACGTATTCGTCAAAAATTTACGTTGTCGTAAGTAAATTACGTTTTCGTCAGTAAATTTACGTTTTCGTCAAAAATTTTACGTATTCGTCAGAAAATTTACGTTTTCTTCAGTAAATTTACGTTTTCGTAAGTAAATTTACGTTTTCGTCAGAAAATTTATGTTATCCTCAGTAAATTCACGTATTCGTTAGAAAATTCACGTTTTCGTCAGAAAATTTACGTATTCGTCAGTAAATTTACGTTTTCGTCAGTAAATTTACGTTTTCGTCAGTAAATTTAAGTTTTCGTCAGTAAATTTCCGTATTCGTCAGAAAATTTACGTTTTCGTCAGTAAATATACGTATTCGTTAGTAAATTTTCATTTTCGTCAGCAAATTTACGTTTTCGTCAGCAAATTTACGTTTTCGTCAATAAATTTACGTTTTCGTCAGTAAATTTACGTTTTCGTCAAAAAATTTACGTTTTCGTCAGAAAATTTACGTTTTCGTCAGAAAATTTACGTTTTCGTCAGTAAATTCACGTATTCGTCAAAAAATTCACGTTTTGACGAAAACGTAAATTTACTGGCGAAAACAAAAATTTTCTGACGAAAACGTAAATTTACTGATTAAAACGTAAATTTCCTGACGAAAACTTAAATTTACCGACGAAAAAGTATATTTTCTGACGAATACGTAAATTTACTTAGGAAAACGTAAATTTAGTGACGAAAACGTAAATTTACTGACGAAAACGTAAATTTTCTGACGAAAACGTGAATTTTCTGACGAATACGTGAATTTACTGACGAAAACGTAAATTTTCTGACGAAAACGTAAATTTACTGACGAAAACGTAAATTTACTGACGAAAACGTAAATTTACTGACGAAAACGAAAATTTACTGACGAAAACGTAAATCTACTGACGAAAATGAATTTACTGACGAATACGTATATTTACTGACGAAAACGTAAATTTTCTGACGAATACGTAAATTTACTGACGAAAACGTAAAGTTTCTGGCGAAAACTTAAATTTAGTGACGAAAACGTAAATTTACTGACGAAAACGTAAATTTTCTGACGAATACGTAAATTTTCATACGAAAATGTAATGTTTCTGGCGAAAACTTAAATTTACTGACGAAAACGTAAATTTACTGACGAAAACGTAAATTTTCTGACGAATACGTAAATTTTCTGACGAAAACGTTAATTTTCTAACGAATACGTGAATTTACTGAGGAAAACATAAATTTTCTGACGAAAACGTAAATTTTCTGACGAAAACGTAAATTTACTGACGAAAACGTAAATTTACTGACGAAAACGTAATTTTTTTTACGAAAACGTAAATTTACTGACGAAAACGTTAAATTTTCTGACGAAAACGTAAATTTACTGACGAAAACGTGAATTTTCTGACTAAAACGTATATTTACAGACGAAAACGTAAATTTACTGACAAAAACGTAAATTTACTGACGAAAACGTAAAAATTCTGATGAAAACGTAAAAAAAATCAATGAAAAACTTAAAAAAACTGACCAAAACGTAAAGATCGAACGAATACAGATAAAAACGTTTGAACATGTTAAAAGATAGGAAAATATTGTAAGTTAGTGGGTTGATCCGACCCAAACCATTTGACCCATAACCCATTTGACCAATTATTAAATGATGACCCATTTAACCTATAACCCATTTGACCTACAATCCATTTGACCCATGAACCAAACCCAACCAAACCAACCCATTTGCCACCTCTACTTCTGTGCGAGAATTGAACTAAGTTCTTAATTGAACTAAGTTCTTCAAAGCTCATGCAAGTCGCACTTTCTTTCAACCGATTATAAGTTTGTTCAAGATTGAATTAGATTAGGCTTACATGAGTACATGACTACGGACATACGAGATCAACGATGATCTTCCCATTTTAAGGACGACCCCATATTGATTATATGGAAAAACACCTCATTCTTATTAATTAGTTCACGAAAGCACAAATGACAACAACCCGAATGATGTCGTACATGTGCAATTGATTACACAACCGCTCAAGCACTTGGCTTTATGAACTACTCCGTATCTTTTAACGCCTGTCGGTGTTTGAAAGTATCCATTATGTTAATTGGAGGTTGGTTTAAACAACCTTTGCAGGAGATAACGCCCACTGCATACCCCAAATTGCAAGCGGTCTCATGTATACAAGTGACTGCAAGTGTTCACTCATTGTACCGATGCCATGTTTTGGAGGTTGGAACCGTAATTTCAAGCCGAGATGCCTCGGGAAAAGGCGACGGCATGGCTTGAGAAGCCGTATCGGGCTTCTCGTTTTCATGTCGCGCCATCGTGTAGGTTTTCTTTGTCTTCTTCTTTTTCTGTAAAAGTTGTCTGTGTAGTTGTGTTTTGGGTTAAGGTTATTTTTTCTCGCGTATCAAGTGGAACAACAGTGGAATGTGATAAAGTTTTATAGAGTTAATGCGCTTTTAGGGATTTGTAGTGTGACTGGATTATTTTTTTTATAAGTTTCCTTAACTAATAATACAGTTAAAACAAAAATTAAGATTTCATATCATATTCTCATCTCTTTGGAGGACTCTGTTCTCACAGAACAGAACCCGCAACGAACATGAGAGCATGGCAATAATGCTAAAACAATAACCATGTAAACCGTTAAATATATATATGATAACCGTGTTTCTTGTTTTATCTATGTGGGATGGGATTAGTATGGCTTTCATGACTCCTACATTTTCCTTCTTTTCTATCTAATTAGGAACGTTCTGAGTTATACTTACTCGGTCACAACCATCGCGGACTAAAGTTGTTGAATTCATATTATCACTAATTCATACCTCGCTCCGGAATTGACTATTTTGCTATTGTATACTCCTCTCAGGGGTAGATCAATGGTTGGTGTTGGAGGGGAAAAATTCCCCCCTCATAGAATAGCCCAACGTTAAATCTTATGAATATTTCATTTGTAAGTAAAAGCACTCAATTTTTTATTCCGATTCTAATATTTATTTTTGAAATCATGCTTGCTTAAAAAAAGTAGAGGAAGTCAAGTTTCATAATCTTTTTAGTGCTTGCTAAGAAAAAAGTATAAAAAGTCAAGTTATAAATGAAAAATAAAGATATTGTGTCAAATTTCCATATAGATTATCCATGGTTCCTTCAACATGACGAACTATAAATACCCTATGTGAAAGCATGACACTCATCTGAAAACAATGAGTTAGATACTGTGGGATGAGGTAATCATTTATCTTCTAAATTTATTTTGTTTGATATTTATTTATCAACAATGTAGTTAGATACAAATATCGATCTTCCATGGAGGTGCTATGCACCCTCACCTAAATTCATTTGGCAAACAATATCGAATCGAGCAATAAAGAACTATGAGATCACTACAAAAGTTAAGATCATATTGAAAAACAATGAAAATATTAAAAAGTAGCGAGAGACCTTCTAAGAGCTAATACAACGCCGGTACATAAGTTATAAAATTTAACTACAAAAATTGAGCAGTGAAATTAGAAATCTAATTTGGTTCATTCCTCAAGGACTTGTATAACATAATAGAAGTTAAGATACTCGAAACCTACCTCTGTCAAATTCTAATAACACAAATGTTATAGAATAATAACTCAAATCTAAATCGATGTCCTGTTATCGGATAGTTTGATGAGAGGGCAATTGAGATTCTCGTTTATCAGTGATGTTCTCATATGAATTTCGGTATTTTGAGAAGAAGAATTATAAAGTTATAATGAAACACTTAACACCTCATATAAAAATAATTTAACACCTTTTATGTAGTTAAATGTTTTGTCAAAAATTAAGACTTCATATCAAATTCTCGCAGGAAAGAAATGGGGAGTTTCTAAGAACAACGCCACACATTACCTATACGAGAGCGTGACACTTGGATATATAAACGGTAACCATTTTCCATCTTTTGTTTATGTGGGATGAGTGTTATCATGGCTTTCATCATTAAAGATTGTTTATGTTCTAAACACTTTGATCATTGATACTATGCTGTATGATAATCATTAAGCAACGATGTATTTCGATACGAAGATTCTCCATGGAGCTTTTTATCACGCACACGTGAATTTATTCTTCCGAATCAAGTAATCTACTCATTTGTACGAGGTCTCTACATAACTTAAATTTGTGATGCCTCCCTTGTGACGGTGATTGTTATAACACTTGTTGCTTAATTCTAAAACATAAAAAAAAATAAAAAATTAATTAAGACTCCATATCAAATCGTCTCACAGTTGCTTGCTTGATGGTTGTTCGTCTATAAACCAAGACGACGTAACCTATACACATTGGCGGACCCAAGATTTTAAAACGGGTGTTGCAAAAAAAAATTAGGTCAATTAAAGTTACATTGTAAAAAACTAAGGTAGCACAAAAGATTTTGAGTGTTGCACATTCCAAAAAAATGACAGTTTAAATTATTTTTGCATTTTATGACCTCAAAATGGGTGGAGCCCGTGTTACACTCGGCTCTTATGTAGGTCCGCCCATGCCTATACATGAGGGCAGGACAATATTCCTAAAACAAGATACATGTAGACAACTTACTATATATAGGATAATCAATTTCCTGCTTTTGTCTATGTTGGATTGAGAATAACATGGCTTTCATGACAAGAACAAAGAAATGCATAACTTTACTCAAATCGTGCGTGTTTTATAGTATTTTATTAACTACCTTCCATGCACATATTAAAGATCATTTGTCATTTATTTCCCCTACAACATTTGATTTCAGTCTTCCAAAAAATATCGAATAGAGTTTATATATAACAAATTACAGAATGGTTTCTAAGTTTTTTTTATGCACTACTTTACGTAAACTTGTGTTCTTAAGAGCTTTCTTTTGTCGCAATAGTACGTGAAACCAATGTCGTTATCATCAAAATGATGGATGGATCGAGGTCTATCAGTTTAAACTTTCAAAATTAGACGATAGATATCACAAAATGATTAAAAAAAACTCAACTACTAGACGCATCATCTGAGATCTTTGATAAGAAGAATTTATAAAACTCAACTACGTAATATTATCAGGTTACGGTTTGATCATCGGATCAACCTGGTCGAGTCGTTTGAGTCACCGAATTAACCCGGTCTAGTCACCGGTCACAAGTTCGATCATCATGTTAATCCCATCGAGTTATCGGTCACCGGTCACAGGTTCGACCACTAAGTCCTATTGGTTTTTGTCCCTTGACACTAGTTTCATATCGGGTTTAGTCCCTGGCGTAACTAGGAAGGGACCAAACCTTTACGAGTCAAAACTACATAAAGAAGATCCGTTAAAAATTTTTCTGAGAGACGGAATCCGTTAAACCAAACAAATCACATGGAGGATTTATGCAATTAACTCCTAAGAGGGAAATAAAAGATAATGATTAATAGTTTAATACAAAGATATTTTTGTAGTTAACATAAAAAAATATAAGATTTCATATCATATTTTCACACCCGTTGAAACTGCTAGTACTCACAGAACTAGACCCTCCAACCAATATGAAATCATGACACTAATCGTAAAACAATAAGCAAGTAAGCCGTTGAGTATATAAACAACAACTGTTTTTCTTGTTTTGTTTATGTGGGATGGGATTCGGATGGATTTCATGACAAAAACATACCATCTAACTTTTTCTTCTTTTATATTTAATAGTTCTCTTAATCTAATCGGATAAGTTACCCTAAACAATCTAGCTAGTAGCTAGGAACGTTCTGAGTGATACTTATTCGGTTACATAGCTGTTGCCATCAGCGACAGAGCCAGTGGGGGCCAGAGGGTGTTGTGCCACCCCCAACAATGGCGGAGTTACCTGTGACATTGTGAAAAGAAAGAAAGAAAAGAAACTATTTGATAAGCAATTTACTATTTTTTCAATGGAGATAGGAGTTCAGGAAGAAGATGACCATAAAATAAGGAAAAACAACTGTCTCCATTTATTATTTTTATATACTTAGTGTTGTATTTTTACAAAAGTTTCATTTTAAACCCTAGAATTTATAAGTTATCATCTAGTGTTGTACTATCTTTTTCAAGTAAAAACTACATAACTATATTACTACGGAAAAAAATTTCGAGCCCCTCTTAACCAAAATTCCTAGCTCCGTCTCTGGTTGCCATGCTTACCAAGGTCCCATTAAAACATTGTAGACTAAAGTTTTCGAATTCATATTATCACTGAGGCATACCTCCTCAAGCGGAAATGGGTTTTGTATAGTCACTCTCCTACTTTTTATAGGTTAAAATTTTAAAATTTAAGATTTAAATCAAGTTTCATAATATTTTTAGTGCTTGTTATGAAAAGGTACATAAAAGTCAAGTTAAGAATGAAAAATACAGACGTAATGTCAAATTTCCATTTAGAAGATTCAGGTTTCCTTTAACTTGAAGAACCACAAGATCTCTAAATGAAAGCATGGCACTCAATTAAAAATAATGAGTTTGTTGATTATGTGCTATATAAGCGATAAGCATTTCTGTTCTTTTATCTATGTGGGATGAATAGTTATCATTTTTTTCATGACAATGAGGTATAGCTTCTCTCAAATCATGCTTGTTTATAATTTAAGTAAGTACCATGCACATATTAAAGATCATTTGTCATTTAATTTCACTACAACATTTTAATTCAGTCTTTTAAAAATAATGGAAAAGAGTAAAAATAGAACACCCCATGATTTCATATGAATTTCATAATCTACAGTGCTTCTTGAAAAGTTAATTAAAGTTATAACCAAAAACTTTAATAGTTATAAATTTCAAATACACTCTCTTTCTAGTCAAATGTTTCATCCAATAATTTTTAAAATTAAGAGAAAATATTACTTAAACAATGTAATATGTACCAATCTTCTTCTTTTGGCAATGTGAGATCGGAGTTACAACTTACAAGATTTCATGACAAAAACAACAAATTGCCTACATTTTCTCTCGAGTCTCTCTTTACAAGAATGTTTGTACAAAGGGAATTTCTAATATGTGCGCTATATGTACATGTTTAATTTTTATAAAATTTAAGTTTGAGATTATTAAAACCAAATTGTCATTTATTTATGGTTAATTTTATGTATATTTAATGCAAATTAAATGTATTTTTGAATATAAAAGAAAAATTCGTGTTTAATAAATATTCCTTAACATGTGCTCGAGGGTAAAAGGTGTCAAGGTGATAGTAAATATACCTTTTATATCTAATAGTTCTAAAATATACCTTTTTAATATACCTTTTTAATATCACCTTCACACCTTTTAATGGGACCTTTTAATAGTTCTAAAATATTCAAGGTGATATTAAAAATGCGACTGGAGCCATGCTTATTAGCTTAATCTTATCGGAACTTTGAGGTTGCAAGAATAATATACGTTGACATGTAAAAAAGTCAACCATGTCTGGGTGAAATTATTGCTACTTATGGGGTGACAGAATCAATCAATGAGTAAGAATAGAAAAGAAATTGTAGAATGATGGCTTGTTAAGCAAGGTCAAGGATCTTATAAGGGTGCTTTTCTAAAAAGATTTATACAATTATTATGAAAAAGTTAAAGACTAAATATAATTAAATTTCACACCTTTTTTTAGACAAATAATGTTTTGTCAATATTTTCTTAAGTAAGAGATAATAGTACTAAAGACTCCATATAAATAAATTGACACCTCTTTTGCAGACAAAAGTTTTATTCGATATGTTTTAAAATTAATAAAACTTTTACTTTTTTGTCTTTTAATTATATTTTACTGTTAAGTTTTGTGTTATTTATTTTGTAACATTAACTTAATTATTATTTTTTATGTTATATAAAACTTGATTCCAAATATATTAATAGATTAAGTTTTCACTACTAGAAAAACAACCTTTACCCACAGCAAGTTCCGTGGGAAATCTAGTGGGAAAGGGCCCTTACCCACGGATTTCCCACGGAATTGTTTCGTTTGTAAAAACATCATGGGTAAATATTTTCCCACGGAATTTCTCACAGAGCGTTGACCATTTTCCCACGGATTTCCCACGGTTATTATTACACATTATTAACATTCAAAGAGTGGTTTTTTCCCACGGATTTTCCACGAACTTTTTTCCCACAGATTACCCACACACATTTTCCCACGGATTTCCCACAATTTTTAACACCCATTTTCCCATATGTTTCCCAAAGATTTCCCACGGCCATATTCCCACAAATTTCCCACACACATATTCCCACAGATTTCCCACGAATTTTAGTAACCATTTTTCATATGTTTCACACGGATTTCCCACAGTTATTTCCCAGATATTTCCCACGATATATTCCCATAGAAATATTCCCACAGATTTCCCACAATTTTACATTTTCGTTTTCCAATATCTAAAAATATGAAAAACTGAATATGAAACAATAGGACCAGTACTAAATCACCAAAATAAACAAATCGAATACCCATTATACATAAATGCGTCTTCCTCTAAACATAATCTGTAATCCTAAAGTGTTATCGACATAATAACAACCCAATAGTTCTAAATTCTAACACAAAAACCAAATCTTGATGCCAAATCAAAATAGCTAAGACCTGATTTAGTATGTCTATTTTGACGAAATAACTCCAACTTATCATCGAGTGTTTTATTCCAAGATAGTAAGTCCTTGGTTGCTGCAAATCTCATTTTGGATTCATCAAGTTCTCTCTGCCCCTTCACTGATATCCATATTGACTGAAAAGTTGTGTGATTATTTATTAGAATATGAAGAATCTAGACATCAAACACACTGATAACACTAAAAAAATTTAAGTATAAAAGATGGAATGTTAGGTCTTTTAGTCACCTGAATCACACTAGAGGCAAGATGGCATTTATCCCATATCCGATGAAAAGTATGTCAAACAACTTCATCTTGAAGAGGCACTCATATTCTCCTCAACGTCCTAATCCCCTCATCAAATGAAAATGCAGCATTGTTAAGCACGAGTGTTCCGTCATTTGTTCTAAATGAATCTAGCCAAATACCAAACAGATTTTGTAACATTTACATGGACAAGAAAACTGAATGAGAAATGTTTCAAAACACCAAGGTTTGTGGTCCTATGTACCGCTTTGACTGCATCAGGGGACATGTAGCAGCCAAGATCCAAGAAAACATAACAAAAGTGAGGTGTCCAAGCCCAAATTGCAAAGGGTCATAGGACTAGAAGTGTGTTGATACATTGTTCCACAAGAGGTACTATACCGTTGGGAGACAGCTTTGTGTGAGTCTGTAATATACAGTTGGGCCTTAACAATTTTATTGTCTATTTAACAACTGATCAAGCTAGTAGTCGATAGGGTATCGTTGTACACGAGATGTTCAAATTAGTAGTCGATAGGGTATCGTTGTACACGAGATGTTCAAATGAGTAGTCGATAGGGTATCGTTGGACACGAGATGTTTAAATGAGTAGTCGATAGGGTATCATTGCATACGAGTTGTACAAATGAGTAGTCGATAGGGTATCATTGCATACGAGATGTTCAAATGAGTAGTCGATAGGGTATCGTTGCATACGAGATGTTCAAATGAGTAGTCGATAGGGTATCGTTGTATACGAGATGTTCAAATGAGTAGTCGATAGGGTATCTTTGCATACGAGATGTCCAAATAAGTAGTCGATAGGGTATCGTTGCATACGAGATGTCCAAATGAGTAGTCGATAGGGTATCGTTGCATACGAGATGTCCAAATGAGTAGTCGATAGGGTATCGTTGCATACGAGATTTCCAAATGAGTAGTCGATAGGGTATTGTTGTACACGAGATGTTCAAATGAGTAGTCGATAGGGTATCGTTGTATACGCGATGTTCAAATGAGTAGTCGATAGGGTATCGTTGCATACGAGATGTTCAAATGAGTAGTCGATAGGGTATCGTTGCATACGAGATGTCCAAATGAGTAGTCGATAGGCTATCGTTGTACACGAGATGTTCAAATGAGTAGTCGATAGGGTATCGTTGTACACGAGATGTTCAAATGAGTAGTCGATAGGGTATCGTTGTATACGAGATGTTCAAATGAGTAGTCGATAGGGTATCGTTGCATACGAGATGTTCAAATGAGTAGTCGATAGGGTATCGTTGCATACGAGATGTCCAAATGAGTAGTCGATTAGGTATCGTTGCATATGAGATGTCCAAATGAGTAGTCGATAGGGTATCGTTGCATACGAGATGTCCAAATGAGTAGTCGATAGGGTATCGTTGTACACGAGATGTTCAAATGAGTAGCCGATAGGGTATCGTTGTATACGAGATGCTTAAACGAGTAGTCGATAGGGTATCATTGCATACGAGATGTTCAAATGAGTAGTCGATAGGGTATCGTTGCATACGAGATGTTCAAATGAGTAGTCGTTAGGGTATCGTTGCATACGAGATGTTCAAATGAGTAGTCGATAGGGTATCGTTGCATACGAGATGTTCAAATGAGTAGTCGATAAGGTATCGTTGTACACGAGATGTTCAAACTAGTAGTCGATAAGGTATCATTGTACGCGAGGTGTTCAAGTTAGTAGTCGATAAGGTATCGTTATACACGATATGTTCAAATTAGTAGTCGATAAGGTATTGTTGTACACGAGATGTTCAAATGAGTAGTCGATAGGGTATCGTTGTACACGAGATGTTCAAAGGAGTGGTCGATACAAGATGTTCAAAGGGTATTGTTGTATACGAGATGTTCAAATGAATTCAAATGCACTACTACATGAGCTTTACAATAGCGTGGGGAATATTAGTTTGCAGTAGTTTGTCATTTAGCCAATTTAGCATCTCGACTTCGTAATGTGATTCGTATGTTTTATCTACTTCGTAATGTAATTTGTATGTTTTATCGACTTTGTAATGTAATTCGTATGTTTTATCATCTTTTTAATGTAATTCGTATGTTTTTTCGACTTTGTAATATAATTCATATGTTTTTTCGACTTTTTAATATAATTCGTATGTTTTTTCGACTTTGTAATATAATTCGTATGTTTTATTGTTTAACTTTTTATCGAATTTATAATATAGTTTGTATGTTTTATTGAATAAACTATTATCAACTTTCTCACGATGTATAAATCACAAAATATTGGTAGTCCGTGGGAAATATGTGGGTAATATGTGGGAAATCCGTGGGAAATCTGTAATCCGTGGGAAATCCGTGGGTAATTTACCCACACATTTCCCACGGATATGTAAATAACAAAATAATGTGTTTTCCGTAGGAAAGTTTCGTGGGAAATCTGTGGGTAAATTACCACGGATTTCCCATGGATGTATAATTAACAAAAAATTATGAGTTCCGTGGGAAATCCGTGGGTAAATTACCCACGGATTTCCCACAGATAGATAAATAATAAAATAATATGTTGTCCGTGGGAAATCCGTGGGTAATTTACCCACGGATTTCCCACGGATGAATAAATAATAAAATAATACGTTGTCCGTGGGAAATCCGTGGGTAAATTACCCATGGACTTCCCACGGATAGATAAATAATAATAATAATGTGTATACCGTGGGAAATCCGTGGGTAATTGCCACAGCTTTCACACGGATGTGTAAAATAACAAAAATAGTTTTGTACTCCTTGGGAAATCCGTGGGTAATTTGCAATTCGTGAGAAGTCCGTGGGTAATTTGTCACGACTTTTCCACGACTTTCCCACGAAAACCTTGGTCAATGCTTCTGTGGGAAATCCGTGGGTAATTTCTCACGGATTTCCCACGGAATATTTTTTTGTCATTTCTGTGGGAAATCCGTGGGAATACCATATCAAATTTCCCACGGTTTTTGTTCCGTGGGAAAAATTTCGTGAGTAAAAGCTGTTTGTGTAGTAGTGTTTGAATGTATTTAATTAGTATAATTTTCATCAAATATTATATAACAAAAACAAATATTTAAGATTAAAATTTCAAAAAAAAAATACTAAACTATAATTATAAGACGGAGACAACAATAAATGATATTTCGGCGATTAAAAAAATTTAGGATATTATTTCAAATTTTCATCTTGGCATTTCAGAATGGTTGCAGCAACCACACTGGCAAACAAACATGAAAGCAACCCATTAATCCTAAAACATTAAAAGAATATACGATTTGTTATATAAATGCAATTATTTTTTTTTTCTTTGGCTAGATTACGTTCATAATAAAAATGATCAAGACCTTTTCCCTTGATTGATGTTTTTTTTATAATAAGTACCATCTATAAGCAACACATCAATGATTGTTTATCCCATGGAGTTAGTTTCATTATTGATGCTAAGCTCCATAATGACCACTAAACGACGATGTAATTAGATACAAATCTTCCATGGAGTTCTCTATCACTCACACTAAAGTTCATGTTGTATATATGCATTGATTTCATGCCATGGAACATGGGTTCTCGGTGTATGTAAGGATGACGAACTTTTTTTTGTTCCGAGATCACGCGGAACTGGTCCTTTGAGTTTTCAAATTCCATTTTCCCATCAGCTAAAAAATTGACTTTTTTTTCGTCTTCGAACAATACAACCTTTGCAAATTCCCGTTAAATGTTGACTTCGATCTTCGTAAAGAGTTTAAGAAGAGCCAAATATGCTAAAAAATTGAACATCATAAGTACACCACATGATTTTTTTTCTACACCTTCTAAAGAGAGAATTGCATAAATCGTTCTTTAAGTTTGGTCATTTTGCATGTTTCATCCAAAATATTCTGAAAGTGATATCGTCCTAAAATGAAACTATTTTACAAATTTTCATCCTTAATGATTAATCATTTTGCAAGTTTCGTCACAAAACTTTTGGCTATCTTGCAGGTTTCGTCCCAATAATTTTCTTCGTAAGGACGATAATTGCATTAAAGTTTCTCCACGAGAATGATCCTTGCAATTTTGTAACGTTTAGGACGAAACATGCAATTTAGTTAAATTTTAGGGACGGATTATGCAATTTAATCCCTTCTAAATATAGAAAGCTACCAAAATTCATGATGCTCTCTGTCAGGCACATTAAAGTTTTGATGCTAACTATTTGCATACCAACTCAACCTACATCAAGACAATGAGTGTCATCTCTTACAAGTGTGAAGAATTACAAATGTACATTAAAAGTTTACAAAAATGTTTGTACAAAGCGCAACATAATTAGTACCCAACTCGTTTTATGAAGTGTTTTTAAAAGGTGTTGAGGTGATATTAAAATTGTGGCTGGAACCATGTGTATTCGCTCAATCTTATAGGTTGACATTTACAAAAGTCGCTAAGGTGAAATTGTCTCCACTTATGGTGTGACATAATCTATCCTGATTATTGAAGATGAAATTATGGAAAGATGGATAGATAAGTGGGGTCAATGTATATATTTAAAAAAAGTAATACTTTGTATCAAGTTATCGTCCTAGAAGAGGGGCATGTTGCGGATGAACACGTTCATACATCATATATGAGAGCATGACAATTATCTTAAAACGATAAATGCGTAGAGTTAAAAAAAGATTTAAGACGTTATATCAAATTCGCATATCGGTGGTAGAGGACGGTTTGCTTAGAACCGACCCATGCAACCAATATGAGAGCATGACACTGATCCTAACACAACCAAACTGTAAATACTTGGGTATTTAAATGATAACGATTTTCCTTCTTTTGTCTATGTGGGATCCGAGTTAGCATGACTATCTTCACAAAGAAAACTTACATGTAGTTTTGCGCAACTCCTTGTAAAGAATAACTAGTTAAAGAAAAAGATATTTCTCATATGCATTTTAGAATATGCGGTGTTTGACGAAGAAGAAACAGATCTCTATCTCTACTGCTCTCTATGTCACATATTAAATGTCCAGTTTGACTTTTTTATTCTTTTTTTATCTTACTTTGACTATATATATTTTTATATGTGTCATATAATACTTGATAAAAGTTATACCAATAAAAATACATTTTAAAACTGAACCTATTCATATAACTTTTATCATGATTATATAACGCAAACACAAATATTTATCGTCAAAGTTCAATAACAAAGACTTACAATATTCCATGATGGACACTTAATATGGGACGGAGGTAGTAATACATAAAGCCCGTATACTTTTTTTTTGTTGAAAATGTGAGTTTTAACATTTTTTTATTATAAATATTTGACAATGACTTTTTTACGCAATACTTTCAGGTGACGGGTTTGACTATCGAGTTAACTCAGTCGTGTCAATGATTATTGATATTAAGTAGTACTCCTATTAGTATATCTTCTAAAATTACTTTGATTATTGATAATAAGGTCCATGATAATAATTAAGCCACAATGTAATTAGATACGAAAATCATACATGGAGCTCTCTATCATGCACACCTAAATTCATTCTTTGAAACCATATCGAAATGAGTAATTTACTCATCTGTTCCAAGTCTCTAATAATATTACTTTGTGACAAGTTGCCTTTGAACCGAAATTGCTATGTGATAATATTGTATGTTTTGCTCATCCTTTAGCAATTTTCATAATAGGCACGAACTTAAGTTTTACAACTGTTTCATTAGCAATCTAATTTCGTTTATACCTCAAGGACTTGTATAATAATATAGAAGCGAAGAAATCTGACCGGACCGACCCGACGTGTGTCAAATTCTTATAACACAACCAGAATGTAACGTATAATGTGCAAACTTGAAACTCGCGGTTGTAGAAGAATCACTCAAACCTAAATTGACATTTTGTTATGGGGTATAATTTGATGAGAGAGCAAATAGAATTCCCATTTTATCAATGTTATTCTCAAATGAATTTAATAACTTCGAGTACTTGTGGAAGAATATTTATAAAAAATATAATGAAAAATTTAAGAGTTCGTGTAAAAGAATATTTTTCACTTTTTTTTGTAGGCAAATGTTTTCTCCATTATTTAAAGTTAACAGAAACTATTAGTAAAATATTTTGTTGTTAACAAAATAAAGTTATGATTTCGTATCAAATTCTCGTAAAGGAGGAGTCTGTGTGGTTCTGGCTATATGTGGTTTTATGAATGTTACTCTCAAATGGAATTCCTGTTTGATAACTGTTATTCTCAAATGGATTTCATAACTTCGTGTACTTGTCTAAGAGGATTTATAGGAAACTAGCAGGGTACCCGCGCAATGCAGCGGCGATACCCTGTGATTAAATCTTATGCCAAGAAATTACTTTCGTTTATACGGATTTTCTAACGATAACTTAAGGAATTTGTAGTGTTGTTATATATCGATGGCAATGTATAATTTTTCAATAAAAACACATCGTTAATATTTGTGTGTAAATGGTTTTCGGGGTCACTCAAGGGGACCATTATGGCCTGTTTGAGCTTGAGTGACTCATGTTCGTGAGGCCGAGCTTGGTCTTCTTAAATTTTTCTGAAAAGCCGTTAGTGGTGAACATTGTCCATTAGGGAACAAAGGTGTTCGGGATATGGTGAAATAGTATACTGAAGCGACTTTGGGATGTCATCAGTGATAAGTGGTGATGCTTTGTGATAATTGACATAACAAAGAACCTCTTTGAATGTGGCATTAGTTTCTTGTGCTATTTAAAGCTGTCAATGTGAAAGAGACGACAATTGATGATAAAAAAATTCTGAGTTAAAGATTAAACTTTTTTCTTCTTTTTAATTGTTACAATGCTAAGTTTGTAGAGCAAAATTTATCATTCTAAATCTTCACCATAAAAGCATTAAAGCATAATATAAAGATATAACCATGCCTAAATCTATATGCCTAGTTACCAGTTAAGAAAACACAGTTTTTTAACCATCAGTTCACCAATTACCGCGAAAACACACTCTCGAAAGATAAAAAATAGAAGGACCAAAAATTAGAAAACTAATGCAAGATTTTTTAGCCAAAAAACTTAAACATCTGCCTTAAAAGTTACTGTAATAACAGAACTCTAAGCATCCACGATTTCGCTTCAAAAACTTGAGAAAGATCTAACAACTTACATATTATGAAGCTACATAAAGTTCCATATCATAGTCTGTTGCCATTTGATTCTTGTCAAAGAAACAAGTTAACATACAAGAAAACTTAAATAGGCTGTTGCAAGTTAATTTTGAGGCCATGGAGCATTCGGCCCACATATAAGAAGAAAAGAAAGCATGAATTATTCATGCTCCATTTGCTACTTTCTCGGTTCACTCTCTGTCGACTTTTCTTAAGACGGCTTAGGGCGGTGTGATAAGAATATCAACAATATTAACCAGATCTCGAAGGACCAAAAAACACAATACTAATGCAATCTAAAACCACTAATCTCACAAAGAGATGGTAGGTGTAGTCTTTAGACAACTGAAACGACCAACAAAAACCAAAAACCCAACATGGACTACCTGAACCCACCCGAAAGATGGTGGCAATTTTGGCAGATGGCGGTGGGCCGGTGGCAGCTTGTTTTTGCTTAGTGACAGTGAGAGAGATGTGGTGTGTTTTAGGTTAGAGAAAAATGAAGAGGGACGAAAAAAGCACAGGTCTATATGTGAGTTTGACGGGTTGATGTTATATATTTTTGGGCCTTAAATGGGCTGTTATATTTCTTTTAAATGTGATGTTACAATTGTTGGTGGTTACAAATACAAATGTAAAGACAATTTAATTTCAAGATGTAACTTATAACTATTTGTATCTTGCAATTTATTTTTGCACTAAGCAATAACAATGTTTCCCTATTAAAGAAATGTTTAAGGTTTAATTTTTTTAAGACTTCTAATTATAGAAAAAAACTTAAATGTTTTATAAAGTAGTATAGATATACTGAAAAAGAGTTTGTATAAAATAATATTTGTCACCTTTTATATAGGCAAATGTTTTGTCGAGTATTTTCTAAAGTAAATAGAAACTATTAGTAAAAATATTTTGTAAGCTGATATAAAAAAAGTTAAGACGTCATATCAAATTCTCGTTAGGTGTGTTTAGTGTGGTTTTGTCAGAATCACACCGCATACACCATATACGAAAGCATGACACTAATCCCAAAACATCAAATGAGTGAACACTTGGATATATGAATGATACTGGCTTTCCTTCTTTTCTCTATGGGGGATCACTACTACAAAAAGTGACATAGAGCCCTGTTAGAAAGGGGCATAGATCCCTGTTTTGGTCAAGGACTCAAAGGAGAGGAGACTCTATTTGAGAAGCAAATAGAGCCCTGTTTTAGAAACGGGCACTATTATGTATTATAGATCCGGTTTCCTGTCCAAAAACATGGCACTATGTGAATAAAAAAAATAAAAAAAAAACTTTTTATGCTACTACTCCAGCAACCATTAAATTATTTTTTTTTACAACCTGAACAATATATTAAATCAGACCAAGAACAATCATTGAGATTACAACTTGAGTTCATAGATTGAGACATATTTTACACTAATCCAGCAAACAACATATTTGAATAAGTTGGAAACTAACTTAACAACTACTTGAACGAAAGTTAAAGTGAGAATTAAACCATTGCATTACTGTTTTGTCTCGTTATTATGCGTTCTCGTCTTTTAGTATCCTGACAAAAACAAACCAGTTTTTAAACTTCAGAATCAACCCATATGAAGAATACCATACCAAATCTAGACTTTGCTCATTCTAGTACACACTCTAAACCGCAATAGTAACAAGAAAAACACTGAATCAACCACCTGCAAATGATGTTATAAACAAACATACTTAAGGTTTCTTGCGAAGTTCATACGAAGGAGATATATCATTTATGAATCAAACATACTTAAAAAGGAAAGGAAGAAGACACACTTGTTAAATACCATACCATCTATGCATTAAATTTGACAAGACAACCCAACCTGTGCATCTATACACAAGGACTACACTCACAAATAGGGGTTACAATTATGTTGCTCGAGCATAATATCATATGGAGGCCCAAGTGTTGAATAATGAGCTGACTTGTTTCTGAAGGCCCGAGATCGCGTGATGGAGAGGGGTGTTGTAACACCCCACTTGGATAAGTGGACCGTTACGTGTATTTATGGCGTGTCATCAAAGCATAAGGTAAATGTTCTAAAACATTAACTGACCATAAAGGAAATACCGGAATCAAACATCGGTAATCCAAACATAAGCCCAAAACATGAAAATAAAATACTGAAAGAAAGGACTAAACAATGTCCAAATAAGCAGAATAATGTAAGAAATGCATAAAGTAAGAAGTCTGGATAGCTTCCATCCAAATGCACATGCTCTTAGAATCCAAAAGGCGTCCTGGTGTACCTGCCGTTAGAACATGAAAGGGACTACGGCTGAGCATAACGCTCAGTGAACGGATATGAAGCATGATAAGGAATTACTAAAATGAAGTAGATGATAAATACTGAAGCTGTAAGACTGATAAATAAGGTTGCAGCAGAAATCTGTAAATAATCTATAAAGTCTGATTTCTCAAAAATGAAACTGAACTGTTATTTGTTAAATCTGTATAGCATGCATTTACTGTATTTTAATTGCCAAGAGCTTATATAGGTCATGTGCTGTAACAACTGCTGCATGACTACATAGAGGGGTGACCTCGTCATGCTGTAGAGGGGTGACCTCTAAATAACTGTGCTGGGTGGAGGGATCAGCTCCAATGTGAAGGATGTAGAGCACACACCACATTCACCTGCTAAACTGTAAACTGTAGCCTAGGATGCATCCATACGCCCCACTAATAATACTGATAAATAGGCCAAGCTGAGCTGAGTGGGACGATGCAGGATATCACTCTCCTGCATGTGAGTCACGGCACCGGTGCCTCTAGTGCCGTGGTTACGGTACCTCCGTAACTAGTACATAAACTAATCATGCTTGTATATAATGCCCATGCAATTTATTTAATTATTAACATGATTTCTGATAAGCTTAAACATATACTGGGGAAAACATTTGGCTGCATACGGGGAATCCTAACCATGCATAGGAAAAAAAATCCTTACTGAAAGGACGGAAATCCGTACCTCTAGTCCAGTACTGACTGAATGGAAGGCTGAACGAATACTACTCGGGCTTCACGCGTGCTACATGAATAAAGGACGCGAATAAGTTAACTGACATTCGATTATTAAATTTTACTGATCTCATTTGTATCTTATTTATTTATTTCTGATATTCTATACGTATACTCACGGCTAAATCTGATATTAAAAATAATCCATTTTAATGTATTAACGTTCTACTAATAGCTACGTACAAACTTATTTCTGACGATAAGTATTTCTATAATAAGTATCCCGCTAAAGTAGAAGTTTCTTAATTTAGAAATTCTCAAATAGTTTAATTCGTTTTCTAAAATATACCCTTTTAAATATTAACGAATTAACTTAATTTAATACACTTAAAAATATATATATTAAATATTTATAAAACAATTTAATTTAAAACAAAAAGGTATAACATAAAGTATTTATTTTATGGTTTATAATAACGTCCCGAGCCTACCGAGCCCATCTCGGTCGCGTTACACACGCCACAACTATATTAAAATCTGTCTATATGAAATTAACGACAAAAACTGAGTCACTAACACTGTCGCTAAAACTGTCCCCTTAAAAACTGTATATATATAAAATAGTTTTTGTGACAGAAACAGTGTCGCTAAATCTGTCACCAAAACCTGAGTTTTAAAAACTGCATATAACTAACAGTTTTTGTGACAGAAAAACTGTCGCTAAAGCTGTCGCTGATGTTACTCAATACAACCATTTTAAGCCCCATTCTTTCCCACTGTTTTTACCTATGTTTTCCTCCTGTTGGACTATAGTTCCCACTGTTTACACAACCATATGCTGCCCTTATTTACCTGCAGCCCCAAACGCACCCTTATGTCAACTTACAAACCCAAACGCCCCTGCTGTCAAATTCAGACCCAAACGCCCCTGCTGTCGCGAACCATCACCACCATGGTGGCTCACTTTTGCTGCCGTCACAACCAAACCACCACCGCGCCCCCTGTGGGTTGCAGCCTGGTTGGAAAGCGAACCACCGGGACCCACTGGTCTCGGTTTGTGTGTCCAGACGAACCAAAACAAACCCTAATCTCGTTTCTTTTTTTTTTAATTCGTGATTCAACCTGAAATTAAAGGAAGGGATTGATTACCTTTTCGGATTGGGATTAAACAATGAACAAACACTCGATTATCTTGAATGATCAAAGCTGCCTTCATTTTTTTTTTCTTGCCGGCGGCCACCCAGGAATAAAACCCTAGTTCCCGTTTTTTTTTGTGTTCGTTGTATGTGTGAAGGGGAAAACCCCCCGTGCCTTTTCTTCTTACCTAAAAACCAAACGGGCTAAAGCCCAGTTTCCTTTTTTTTTGTTTTTACACAACCGGCCCAAAGCCCCTTTTACTTATATAACTTCCTTTTTTTTTCTTTTTTTTATTTTATTTATTTTAAAAAGACTTTAAGTATTGTTTACGTGCCGACTTATTCAATTCTCGCAATGTTTTCGACTTGCTTCGTTTAAAGTCATATAACTTGCGTGTTCGTGATTTAAATCCCGTTACGTATCTGTTTATTTTCTGAACATAAATATGCACGTAATACTAAATAGCTAGTAAATAAATTATTAACCAATAATTATTTTCTGAATAATTAAATTACGTCGCGATATTAATTAAAACTAAGACTGCGTGATTCTTGTTAACGTTTAATTATTTCTATAGGATAAATAATTCATCTGTAATATTTTATGAGACTAAATACTTATTATCTGAATAAACTGTAATATTTAGTATTTAAATGAACTGGGATTGCGTATTTAATTTATGCGTTTATATCTCTGTATAATAATTAATACTTATATAGTTTATTAAAATTAAACTGCGTATTTAAATATTCTGATTTTTAAATACGGGTTTTACAATTCTTCCCCTCTAAAAACAATAATTCGTCCCCGAATTAAAGATACGACTATACTGGGTTTTACAATTCTTCCCCTCTAAAAAGGAGAAATTCGTCCTCGAATTAAAGGTAATAAGCTGATGAAGTTATAAGGACTGAAAGAACACGTAGACTGAAAAGACAATTAAGCTGAAGGATGAATTGTCTTCTAATTAAGACATAATGCTGCTGATAGGTATAAACCTGACATGAATGAAAGAACATAACTGAATTTATTGAAGAAAATAATGAGAGGTCCGGATGGACTCCTTCGTTTCGAGTGGCTTCCCGCTTGAAACGATTCCTTCAAAGGTCTAAACATAATGAACAAAATCTTGGTCCTGATGATGCTGAATAGTTTCTGGTTCCATATTTAAGATGGATTTTCTGAATCTGATAGAATGAATAAACTATAGCATGTAGTATACGTGAAATGGTACGTATAAATATTCCTGAAAGATAACATTTATGTCTTTGAGCGAGCTGCTGAAATATATATAGGGACGAACTACGTGAACAATTGTGAACGTGCTACGTGAGAAATTGTGAATGTGGTTCACGATTATATGAGTAACGCTGTGCATGAAGTATACCGTGAACATGATACATGGACGTGGACGTATCATGAACGTATACTGACTGGGGAAGGAATGCCTAAAGATACGGCCTGAGACGTGAAACGTCTGCCTGGGTATGGAAAAGCTGTGCTAACTTGAGTCTGGTTTCTTAAGCTTTTTGTGGCCAACTCCGGTACCAGCCTGGAACGTATTCACGGAGATGGAACACGAATGTGAACATGAACAATGTCATGAATGTGAATCAAGAACTTAAATCCTGAGATGAACTGAGACAGTATCATACTGTGAATAAGACATAGACGTGAAAGTGAAAATAACGTGAACGTAAAGTGAACGTAAACATATACGTGATCGTGAACATATATTCTATCTGATATAATGGTCGTTGGAATACCTTGAATTCGAATAATTTACTGCTAAATTTTTTGCAGGTTCGCTACTGCGTAATCCCTTCGGATGAAAGAAACCGTGCAGGCTGATGACATAGTTAACAATGACTTAGATAGTACCGTACTTTTCTGAGTCTATGGTAACTAATAACAATTTCATGGAATTTCGTCTCATTTCTGCTCAGAAAATTTCTAAGGATTGTAGTAACTCACTAACATGACGGCGTTTTATCTCGAACCCGCGGTATGTCAGGCATCTAGAGAACATAGCTGCATCAATGTGTGATACTGCTTCTATCAACATCCTGCCTGGGATTATGGAACATTCTGGTGGAAATCTGTTTGAATAGCCATGGAAGAAATTTTTAGGGAGAACTGTCGGCAATTTCGGCGGTAACAGTCAATTGAGTTCTAGAAACTTTGTACTTCGTTCACAGGCGTCAGTCGGGACCATCAGGTGATGGCCTTCACCTGCGCAGGATTGTCTGAAATTTCTTGCTGTTGAAATGTGGTGGCTCAGAACTACCACTTTGTTCAAGTGAGATTTATATCTGGAAAGTTGTGTATAAAAATAACTCCTATTGAAGATTTGATACAATTGTGAGAAGATGAGTCTCGTGTTCTTCTCTAGTATTAGGCATATCAGAATGTGATCAATGAATATACTGATGATATTGCATGAGAGTCATAAAAAAAAATTATTCATAATTTCATATCTGACTGGAGCGTTAGGGAGCTCAAAAGTATAAAATAATATTTTTTTTTGAGAGACTGTAATATGTGCAACAGCAGTCTGGAAGCGTCATGTTCTTTCTCTCACCACTGATGGTAGCATGATCGGAAATTTGTTCTGGAAAATATTTAAGACATCGTAGCAGGTCAGGTAACCTCCTATTCATGGAATGAGTATCGTTTTATGAATGGCGATCTCGTAAATTTTCGGTGATCGATACATGATCTCATGGTACCGGCCTTCTTTCTGATAGACAGAAACTATACACCTCCTGGTGGTGCGTTAGGGCGAATAAAGCCTCGTTCCGGTAATTCTTGCAGCAATTGCTGCAACTCTTTTAACTTAGCTGAAGCCCTGTGATCAAGAGTTCTGAAAATAGGTTCTGTTCTTGAGACTATCTCGATGTTAAATTTCTGTCTCGTGGTTAGGAAGGAATTTCTTGAAAACTTCCTGAAATTATATCTGGAACTCTGGAATAATCTGCTGATCATGAATTTAAGGAATTTCAAAAGTGAATTTATAACAGGTAGGTAAAAGTCTTCGTAGCTATGGACTGACAAGCCACGTACTTGTAAGGTAGGCGTAATTTGTACTGATTTTTCTGGTAGAAAGTATAATAATATATTTAGAATTTAGTAAGACAGATCTCGTCATTAATTGAAAGGAAACCTTAATAATATAGGTGATTCTGTGGAGCCATTTCGGCTGAGAGGTAGGTAAATACCTGATTTACATAAAGCTGACATAGGAATACGTAGAGTAACGTGGCGACTTCCACTGAGGGGGGTTCGTCTGTAACCTCACATAATGATTACCGTGTGTTTAATCTGAATAATAATCTAGTGGTGGTGACTGAATTTTAATGCTCTGATTCATGCGTGGCATAATAGAACGGGTATACCCCTTCCTGAAAGATACCCTGAATTACTGAGGGTCTTGCTTGGAACATACTGGAACTAGGAGCTCGGACTCGTACTCTGAGAAGATATTCGTATGACGTGTATCATGACTGGTACCCTGATATGTGTCTTCCGAAATGATACCTGAGAACTATGTCTTGACTGATGTCTTGGCACGTGTTTTAATAGATGAATATGAACAAGGCTGAAAAAATTTTTGGTAACTGCTAGGATTGGCGGACCGGTTAGACTGCTGACCTCTATATTTCTGGTCACGTCCGTTCCGGAGTTCCGATGGTTACTGACTGATTATTTTTAAGCACGGTGGTTGTCATTACCGCCTTGTCTTTCAGTTTCCCGATGGTCGTTATTATGACCGAGATTCTAACTGGGAAGGTAAAAGAATGGAATAGAATGGTAATGTCTGATAGTTGAAATTTATTCTTTTCAGAAATTTCAAATGTATAGTTTCGTCCTTATTCTGTAGGGTCTTCATAGTATAAATAGCATCAGCATCTTGAGAAATCTCCAAAGTATCAGCAGCATCAACATTTGTGAGTTCTTCAAGGTGTTAGCAGCATCAGCATCTGGTATAATCTTCAACTCACGAGCAGCATCAGCACCTGGTAGAATATCGACAAGTGGCAACGCCTGAGATGGTTGAGGATCGATTAGCAATATCCATGGAGTAGGGTACCTGGAGTACACCTCGACTACAGTACATGAAGTACAAACTGAATACTGCACATGGAACATATCTGAGGCACTGTACGTGGAGTACTAATGAAATACTGTCCATGGAGTATAACTGAGACACTGCACGTGGGGTATGTATGGAATACGGTACATGGCACTGGTGGAAATTTTATGGGATGATCGATACTGGTGTCGCTTGTCTGACATGACCAAGGAATAAATTAATTTAAACGGTAGTAAACTAATCCGAAAAAAATAACCTGATAGGCTGACAATTTCTGCGTCGACTTACTGCTGGTTGTTTCGAATCTGAAAGGTATGATATAATTGAAGTCCCAACAGTGGTCAGCATGAAGCATGATTAATGAATGTCATTCATGATTTATCATGAAAACGGGTTTTACTGAAGTTCTTGTGTATCTTAACATGAAAACATTATTACCTTGTTGAAAACATAATCCTCGTAAGGAGACATGAAACTGAATCTTCATGTAGATGATATCAACGTGAGGGTATGAAAATTTGACTGTTACAAGGAACATCAAAAGTCAAATCAACTGAGGTGTAATATCAACTGATGTGGACGGCTATGGTTCAATCCATAGAATTCAAAGAAGAAAACATGAGACTAAGTATGGGCTATTCTGGTTCGATCCATACTGGTCAAAACTTATGAAATGTCCTGATATGACAAAGGTGAACAACTATGGATCGGTTCACAAAACATCATTCGACTGAAAAGCATGAAATTAGACTTGAGGAATGGTGAACGTTTATGGCTGGTTCACCAAGTAATCTTTGACTGAAAACATGAATCTGTCATGAGTAAGGGTAAACGCCTATGGTCGGTTTACCAATACAAAATCTGAACGGGCAAGGGTGAACGCCTATGGTCAGTTCCCCAAAACGAAAGCTCGCTAAAAGCACATGCGACTAAGTACGGCCAGTTCTGTACCAACCTTTTACTTAGTCAAAACTTTAAGAAAACTGACTGATAAATGAAGAAAACTGACTGAATAATCCATGAGAAACATGAAAGATAACAACGCCAAAATCTGGGAAGTTCCTGGTGACTACCCACTAGTCACAGGTCAAGTATTAGAGCCTACAGGTCGAACCTATAGCTCTGATACCATGATTGTAACACCCCACTTGGATAAGTGGACCGTTACGTGTATTTATGGCGTGTCATCAAAGCATAAGGTAAATGTCCTAAAACATTAACTGACCATAAAGGAAATACCGGAATCAAACATCGGTAATCCAAACATAAGCCCAAAACATGAAAATAAAATACTGAAAGAAAGGACTAAACAATGTCTAAATAAGCAGAATAATGTAAGAAATGCATAAAGTAAGAAGTCTGGATAGCTTCCATCCAAATGCACATGCTCTTAGAATCCAAAAGGCGTCCTGGTGTACCTGCCGTTAGAACATGAAAGGGACTACGGCTGAGCATAACGCTCAGTGAACGGATATGAAGCATGATAAGGAATTACTAAAATGAAGTAGATGATAAATACTGAAGCTGTAAGACTGATAAATAAGGTTGCAGCGGAAATATGTAAATAATCTGTAAAGTCTGATTTCTCAAAAATGAAACTGAACTATTATCTGTTAAATCTGTATAACATGCATTTACTGTAATTTAATTGCCAAGAGCTTATATAGGTCATGTGTTGTAACAACTGCTGCATGAATACATAGAGGGGTGACCTCGTCATGCTGTAGAGGGGTGACCTCTAAATAACTGTGCTGGGTGGAGGGATCAGCTCCAATGTGAAGGATGTAGAGCACACACCACATTCACCTGCTAAACTGTAAACTGTAGCCTAGGATGCATCCATACGCCCCACTAATAATACTGATAAATAGGCCAAGCTGAGCTGAGTGGGACGATGCAGGATATCACTCTCCTGCATGTGAGTCACGGCACCGGTGCCTCTAGTGCCGTGGTTACGGTACCTCCGTAACTAGTACATAAACTAATCATGCTTGTATATAATGCCCAGGCAATTTATTTAATTATTAACATGATTTCTGATAAGCTTAAACATATACTGGGGAAAACATTTGGCTGCATACGGGGAATCCTAACCATGCATAGGAAAAAAAATCCTTACTGAAAGGACGAAAATCCGTACCTCTAGTCCAGTACTGACTGAATGGAAGGCTGAACGAATACTACTCGGGCTTCACGCGTGCTACATGAATAAAGGACGCGAATAAGTTAACTGACATTCGATTATTAAATTTTACTGATCTCATTTGTATCTTATTTATTTATTTCTGATACTCTATACGTATACTCACGGCTAAATCTGATATTAAAAATAATCCATTTTAATGTATTAACGTTCTACTAATAGCTACGTACAAACTTATTTCTGACGATAAGTATTTCTATAATAAGTATCCCGCTAAAGTAGAAGTTTCTTAATTTAGAAATTCTCAAATAGTTTAATTCGTTTTCTAAAATATACCCTTTTAAATATTAACGAATTAATTTAATTTAATACACTTAAAAATATATATATTAAATATTTATAAAACAATTTAATTTAAAACAAAAAGGTATAACATAAAGTATTTATTTTATGGTTTATAATAACGTCCCGAGCCTACCGAGCCCATCTCGGTCGCGTTACACACGCCACAACTATATTAAAATCTGTCTATATGAAATTAACGACAAAAACTGAGTCACTAACACTGTCGCTAAAACTGTCCCCTTAAAAACTGTATATATATAACATAGTTTTTGTGACAGAAACAGTGTCGCTAAATCTGTCACCAAAACCTGAGTTTTAAAAACTGCATATAACTAACAGTTTTTGCGACAGAAAAACTGTCGCTAAAGCTGTCGCTGATGTTACTCAATACAACCATTTTAAGCCTCATTCTTTCCCACTGTTTTTACCTATGTTTTCCCCCTGTTGGACTATAGTTCCCACTGTTTACACAACCATATACTGCCCTTATTTACCCGTAGCCCCAAACGCACCCTTATGTTTTGTATATCCAACTTACAAACCCAAACGCCCCTGCTGTCAAATTCAGACCCAAACGCCCCTGCTGTCGCGAACCATCACCACCATGGTGGCTCACTTTTGCTGCCGTCACAACCAAACCACCACCGCGCCCCCTGTGGGTTGCGGCCTGGTTGGAAAGCGAACCACCGGGACCCACTGGTCTCGGTTTGTGTGTCCAGACGAACCAAAACAAACCCTAATCTCGTTTCTTTTTTTTAATTCGTGATTCAACCTGAAATTAAAGGAAGGGATTGATTACCTTTTCGGATTGGGATTAAACAATGAACAAACACTCGATTATCTTGAATGATCAAAGCTGCCTTCATTTTTTTTTTTCTTGCCGGCGGCCACCCAGGAATAAAACCCTAGTTCCTGTTTTTTTTTGTGTTCGTTGTATGTGTGAAGGGGAAAACCCCCCGTGCCTTTTCTTCTTACCTAAAAACCAAACGGGCTAAAGCCCAGTTTCCTTTTTTTTGTTTTTAAACAACCGGCCCAAAGCCCCTTTTACTTATATAACTTCCTTTTTTTTTCTTTTTTTATTTTATTTATTTTAAAAAGACTTTAAGCATTGTTTACGTGCCGACTTATTCAATTCTCGCAATGTTTTCGACTTGCTTCGTTTAAAGTCATATAACTTGCGTGTTCGTGATTTAAATCCCGTTACGTATCTGTTTATTTTCTGAACATAAATATGCACGTAATACTAAATATCTAGTAATTAAATTATTAACCAATAATTATTTTCTGAATAATTAAATTACGTCGCGATATTAATTAAAACTGAGACTGCGTGATTCTTGTTAACGTTTAATTATTTCTATAGGATAAATAATTCATTTGTAATATTTTATGAGACTAAATACTTATTATCTAAATAAACTGTAATATTTAGTATTTAAATAAATTGGGATTGCGTATTTAATTTATGCGTTTATATCTCTGTATAATAATTAATACTTATATAGTTTATTAAAATTAAACTGCGTATTTAAATATTCTGATTTTTAAATACGGGTTTTACAGGTGTAGTAAAACGGGTATAACTTTTGCATCCTAAGTCCGTTTCAGCCCGTGACCGGTCAAATAATTTTACCCACAACTATTCACAACGTACTTTTTCTAGAACTCGGCTAAAGTACAAAGCAATACCCTTATTCATTGTGTTTCAGATGTGAATTTGCGGTAAATCAACCTAAAGGTATAATGAAAATATAATAATCGTAGGTAATTTCAATTTGACGCACAGGCGAGCCGAGAATTTAATCAGCGACTAATGGCTTAACACCTCCTTCCTTGACCGGGTACATGACTAGCGGTGCGTTATACCCACTTTATAGTTTGTCAAAAGGAGTAGGCCGTTAGATTATTATTGCAATTCACCAATCAATGTAATCTTATATAATTTAGATCTCTAACAAATTTTTATTTTAATATGATTTGGTCCATATTATTTCTTTTCAAAAAAACCCTTGTTTACAACAATTCAAACAATTTTAATATAAACGAGTAAAAAGAACTAAATCATAAACACATAATAACTATTTATATGTGCAATAACTAAATCAAATAGCCACATGCATACGATTTATTCAATAATCATCAAATCTAGTCTTTTATATTCATATAAAAGTCTTCTCTAATTCAAAATTTATTGAATCAAATAATCACGTAACACATAAAATCATAAAAACATATAATTTTACGATCCATGAAAACATGCACGTTTATCATGGATCATCCCACAAATCTTAGCAATTAAATCTCCAAGGATCGTAACCATACATGACATAACAATTAATCATGCAATTTAATTTAAAATTATCCCACATGTAATTTTGGTTTCAAAACAATTCTTTTTTTTTATAAAAATTCGGCCAAGAACCCTAATTTTTAAAAAACAAAACCCTAATTTAAAAAAAACATATAGTTTTAACTCAAAACTATTATTAATTAAAAAACTTTAGATTTTCGATAATTATAACATGTTAAAACGGCTCTCGATGCCACTAAAGATTTTTAACATCATAACAATTATATAAAACCCTAAACGAGATCAAAGCACACATAGCGGAAGCGATTTAACAAGATCATAATAATAACACAATTAAAATTAATCGAATTAGGGTTACATACCTTTACGCTAAAGCAAATCCACTAGACGAATAACAAATCACCAATTCGGGCTTATACCGTATATAACCAAGATATACTCTAAAGTAAGACTATATTACGATCTTGTACACACGTAATACAACGAGCTAACCGTGATTCTAGCACGGGTAAACTGAGCTATAACGCTTGTAGAAAATCTACCCAACAACCCTAGAGAAGGCTAGGACTAGATTATAAGTAAAATTGATCAAACAAGAAAACCAACCATAACCCCCTTTGTGGGTATGTCTTGCGATCGCAACAAGAGAGAGAGGAGAGAGAGATTTTTTGTGTCTTGGATTATGAGGTGAGGGGTTGTTTATATAGGCTTAATTCTTGTAACCCAAAACAAATAAAAGGAAAGTTTTTCTTCCCCTTCCCTTGCCTCCATAACCGACGGCCAAACACCCCTTTTGGGGTGTTCTGGAATCTTCCATCTTTCTTTCTATCTATCTTACTTACTAAATTATTTAACGCTCGTTAATATTTAACTCTTAATTATTTAACGATCATTAAAGTTACATCTCCGTTTAATTTAATAAATACATAAATATATATTTATTAAATAAATTAATAAATACAATAAATATATTTATTAAATAAATTAACTCTGTATTGAGTGCAATCCCGTAATCTCGCGTCCGATCATATCACACGACTATTAAATATAAGTCCATAAATTTTCAAAAGGCTCAATAAACGGGGTTTTGATATTTTTCTAAACCTAAAACGCAAAAGGAACAATTAAAGGCAAAGCATTCTATTATAAAGTCAATCTAAAAATTATAAACACAATTAAAAAAACATATGCAATTAAAAACTATTAAACAAATTATAACAAATTACAACTAATTAAATCTAATTCACTAATGAAATATAGATTTATAAAAAGAAATTTAAAAAAAAATTCTAAAACCTTAATAACTATTAATATAAATTTATTTTTATAAAAGAAATTATTTTTTACATTTAAAACTATTTTTATTATTAAATGAATCTAAAACAATTTTAACAATATTTTTAATACTAAACCATAACTATAAATTTTGAGAAAAACATTAAAAATACTTAACACAATTTATGAGTGTTTACAATATAAAAGTTTTGAACAGGCGCTTAAATACAACTCCAATCCACTCTTTGAGAGAAAATTGCTAAAGGCAAACGGGTCATGATCTCTATTGTCTTTGTTTTTCAAAAAAATTTTTACGAAAAACATCTATGTTTCCTTTGTCTAAAGGTTCGGTCATTAAATGGATCAAAATAACACATTTTTTTTATAACACATTAGATGTATAAGGTTAGAAAAATACAAGAAATTGTATAAATTTAGGATACCGAAGGGTATGCAAGGTTCAATCTTTTAACTTCGGACATGAAACTCACTGCCAATTGTATATCCCAAACATGATACTCTTCTCAACACATTCCGATTGTTACGCACAGTAGTATATGTTTACATAACATGTTCTTTCAACCAATGTGGGATGCAAGATTAGAAAATAAAATTTTCTACGAAAAATATAATAAAGTATGTACTTTCACATTAGCCCGTGACTAGTTATGTAAGACACACCTTATGAAGATCAAAACATCATCACACATGGTCATTTTACTTTATCACTTGTTCAAAACAAACTCACAACAATAACAATATAAACATTCTCGATTATAGCTTATTTAGATTACTACTGAATACTTGCATGCATTTGAATTAACTTGTAAATTAAGCATTATGATTCATCAACATTTCTCTAAGCAACAAATCATTAACTGTCTTCCCCGTGCAATGCATATTATATTTTGGAACAAAATCATTGAAGTTCTTGTTAAGGGGCCTATTGATCAAGTTGATAGCCATATTATGATCATAGGGGTGTCCTAATGCAATTATCTGTTCCATATAACCCCTCATCTCCATGTAATGGGCACTAACAGACTTTCCAGGAGTTTGCTTGCAGCTATGCAAAGCATCTACTAAGTCGTAGATCTCCACAGCTTGTGTCTTCTCGAACATAGCCTTGAGCTCATCAAGCATCCTCTTAGATGAAAATAGCTCATACTTCTGTTGAAGTGGAGGAGCCATTTTTCCTAGCATTAAACAAGATCCTCTGGATAAGGAGTAGTCAAAATATCAATAGCACCTACTACTCTCAATACAATTCTTAGTGAGCCGTACCAATCATTGAAGTTTGGGCCAGTAACTTCACGACGATCAAAGAACGCTTTGAACGTAGAACTTATAGTGTTATTGTCAGGTTGAGCCATTTCTACATAAATAAGTTCAAATATTAGTATTTTCAATAACAAAATACTTTCAAGAAAATAAAATTACCCCAGTATATAAACCATAGTATTTTCCTTGAATCCTAGAACTATATTGACATAAATCCATTACATCAGTTGATCTGCTAGTAATGAATGTACTCAATGCAGCGACTTGTCGAACAATTCAGTTGACAAACAATTTTTAATTTCTAGATATTTTAGGGATTTACATTGCCAAAAGAACGTTTTTCATTGTAAACATGTTTCATCCCTTCTGAATACCATAAGTTTCCAGATCTCACTGAGTAACTTAATTAAGTCGTCTAATATGAGTAACGTAAAACCATCATACGAATTCTCATTCTGTGAAAGTTTTCTGTCCAATACAACATCATCCAAAAATATCATTTGACGATGTAGTAATTTCAAGTGTTCGTCAATTAGGAGTATTCGACTTAAATTTTAAGGGTATAAATTTGATGTAAAAAACAATGTATGGAGAAGCATGCATACAACTCCACATCATAAGTTTAATAAAACATTTAGTAAACTTTTTCACGAGACTAAATTTCTACATAAATTATGTTGAGGTATTAGATAAACCAATCAAATAATTTTACCCACAACGATTCACAACATACTTTTTCTAGAATTGGCTAAAGCACAAAGCAATACCCTTATTCTTTGTGTTTTGGATGTGAATTTGCGGTAAATCAACCTAAAGGTATAATGCAAATATAATAATCCTAGGTAATTTCAATTTGACGCATAGGTGAGCTGAGAATTTGGTAAGCGACTAGTGGCTTAACACCTCCTTCCTTAACTGGGTACATGACCAGTGGTGCGTTATACCCACTTTATTGTTTGTCAAAAGGAGCAGGCCGTTAGATTATTATTGCAATTCATCAATCAACGTAATTTTATGTAATTTAGATCTCTAACAAATCTTTTTTTTAATATTAATTAGTCCATATTATTTCTTTTCAAAAAAAACCCTTGTTTACAACAATTCTAACAATTTTAATAAAACAAGTAAAAACTAAATTATAAACACATAATAACGATTTATATGTGCAATAAATAAATCAAATAGCCACATGCATACGATTTATTCAATAATTATTAAATCTAGGTTTTTATATCATATAAAATTTTTCCTTAATTCAAAATTTATTGAATCAAATAATCACGTAACATTTAAAATTATATAAACATATAATTTTACGATCCATGAAAACATGCACGTTTATCATGGATCCTCCTACAAATCTTAACAATTAATTCTCCACGGATCGTAACCATACATGACATAACAATTAATCATGCAGTTTAATCTAAAATTACCCCACATGAAATTTAGTTTTTCAAAACAATTCTTTTTTTTATATAAAAATTCGGCCAAAAACCCTAATTTTTAAAAAACAAAACCCTAATTTCAAAAAACCTAAAAAAACATGTAGTTTTAACTCTAAACAATTATTAGTTAAAAACTTTAGATTTTCGATAATTATAACATGTTAAAACGGCTCTCAATAGGGGTGAGCATAAAACTGAAAAACCGAAAATAACCGCACAAAAAACCGCCCCATTTCAGAAACCGAATGGATGGTTTTCATATTTTTGAAAACCGAATGTTTGGGGCGGTTTTTGATTGCATGTATAAAACCGAACCGAAAAACCACCCCGCCCCACTTAGTTCTTCAAAATTAATATACTTTTATATCTTTAGATAGTTCTACTTGTGATTTTTCTAATGTGTTTAGTTGTTTTCTTTTTGTTTAAATATACACATTTGTAAAACATTTTAAAGTAATAGATCATGATTTTTTTCACATAAACTTTATTAGGTTTGTGATTCCTATATACGAGTATTCATTATGATTTTTAGTTTTTTTATAATTTGATGGTAGCTAAAGTTGCTATTATTGTAGTGTTTTTAATTGATTGAAACTATTATTGTTGGTTGAAACTTGAAATTATGATGAGTTTAATTTGTGTCGAAAGTAGTCGACTATTAATGTGATTTTTATAAATAGAAAACGACCCAATGCGTAAAATGAAAGGTGAAAAAAAACTAATATGAGTGATTTTACTCATATCATTTATATCGATAAACAATGAATAAATGCATAAAATGTATAAAAATGGCCTTGTATACGTTTGTTTGTTGTTTAATGTGTGTAGGTACCGAAGTTCGCGAAAACCGGCAAAATCGACATGAGTTTGAAGAAAAGATTTAGAATTCATATTATCATCGGATAAGTTACATACTTACATCTAACAACCTAGCTACTAGCTAGGATCGTTCTAAGTGATACTTACTCTGTTACATAGCTATTGCCATGCTTACAAGGCCCGGTTAAAACCATTGCAGAGACTAAAGTTTTAGAATTCATATTATCACTGATTCATACCTGCTCCAGCAGAATTGGGTTTTGTATAGTCCCTCTCATACTTTTTATACGTCAGAATTTTAAAATTCAAGACTTAAATCAAGTTTCATATTTAGTGCTTGTTAAGAAAAAGGTACATAAAGTCAAGTTAAAAATGAAAAATAAAAGTCATAATGTCAAATTTCCATATACAGGATTCACGGTTCCTTAAGCATGAAGAATCACAAGACCTCTAAGTGAAAGCATGACACTTAAATGAAAACAATTAGCAAGTAGATAGTGTGATATATAAGCGATAACCATTTTTGTTCTTTTATCTATATGGGATGATAGTTATCATGTCTTTCGTGACAATGAAGTAATCTTTTATCTTCTAAACTTAATTATGATTGCTAATACTATGATGATTATTTATCTACAATGTAATTAGATATAAGATCGATCTTCCATGGAGCTCATATCACGCTCACATAAATTTAACTTTCAAACAATATTGAGTCGAGTATTATAGAACTATAACATCACTACCAAAGTTAAGATCATATTGAAAAAGAATGACAAGATTAAAAACAAGCGAGAAACTTATAAATGCTAATACAACGCCAGAATATAAATTATAAAAAACCATTTCTATATTCGTATACTCGCTTAAATACCGTGACTACGTAAGGATACCGAAGAAAACAAAAAAATCAAGACTTTATATCAAATTCTCATACCGGCTGTGGAAGGCGGTTTGCTTAGAACCGACCCATGCAACCAATATGAAAGTGTGACACTAATCATAACACAACAAAACAGTAAATAGTTGGGCATTTAGATGATAACGATTTTCCTTCTTTTGTCTATCTGGGATACGAGTTAGCATGACTTTCTTTACAAAGAAATTTTGAAGTACCCCACCTATTTTTCGGTTGGGAAGTGATTTGCACACTCCTTAATTTGATTTGCACACTCAAATTATTGTGTCATGACATTTATATTCTTAACATTTTTGTTTTAATTTAAACACCCTACTAGATGATTTAAGGGTATATTTGTCAAAAGACAAATAATTTGAGTGTAGAAATCAAATCATCGAGTGTGCAAATCACCTCTTTTTCAGTTAGGTGGATTTTTAAGGGATGCAAAGAAAACTTACATGTGGTTTAAGGAACAATTGGAGAACCTGCAAAAATAATATGAGTTCTAGGATTAAGGTTTTAAGATCAGTTGTTCTACTGATTCAACTAAAAACTTAACAGCATGAATTCATATAAAAAACAAAAATAGCGCATAACAGATTAATAATTTATTACTAGTTTACTACCATGTGAATTTAACGATCAATCTCCTCAAAAAGCATAACATCCTGATAAAAAAATTACAAATATCGGTTAAAACATAGGTCAACCCCTTTTTTCATGTTTTTTTAATATAAGACTTAATGAATTAATAAATAATATTAGGGTTTCCAAAATACTAATTATTAATTTATTTAAGAACATCACCTCAACATCTAGAATTACACCAAAGAAAAGAACATGAAACAGTATCATCGAAGATCATATCTTTCCGAGGACTCGTATCCGCAAAAAATAATTGAATTCTGAAATTCCATAAGCACCACCAACCCAGATAAAAAACACCTTCCGGGATACTTTTCAATTTGGCGCCCAGCCTGATAGAGCTAAACCAAGATTACCATTCGGAGTAGGAGCCAATAGGGGACCAACTCACATCCTACCAATGACAAATAAGCCAGCCCATATCAGAAGCCGTAACACAGCTAAAGAAAAGATGCTAAGTATCTTCATGAGCAGAATTACAAATCGGACAAGACAAGGAAGGCAAAACCACACCTCGGTGAAGTAAGTCGAGCCTAGTTGGTAGTCGATCCAGGTACAATTTCAACGTGAAAACATTAGTTTTAATAGGAACATACTTACACCATGTCGTAGGTTTATCATCTTTGGGAAGGAATCGAGTATCCAAAATATTGCGAACTTCTTTAAAACAAAACTCCCCACTGCCATTTAGATCCCAAAACTACTGGTCAATAGAATTAGGCAAAACCGTGTTACCCACAAGCTCCTGCAGTTGATCAAGTTGACATGCCTCGAGCCCTCCTCTATTTATTGAATGTCAAACCCGAATTCTACGATTTATTTTATTTTTCGTTTTCTATAATTTATATACCAAGAATAACTACCATGTCATTGTTTATGAGTTATTTGATCATTGTAAGATTCATATTTAGCCTTTTATATAGGTTAGAGCGCACGGAGTCATCACTCCGAGTGAGTGTGTTTTGGGGTGCCACGTCAGCAAAACTCACTCACTCACTCACATGAAAAAAACATAGGAGTCATCACTCCAAGTGATTTCCAGTTTTCAGAATTTTACAAAACACCCCCTTAAACAAACTTAAATATTTCATTAAACATAAGCAACATTACAATACTTTTAAAATAAAACGAACATAATAAAAAAGACATACGAAAATTAAAAAAACATACGAAAATTAAAAAACCATACGAAAATTAAAAAATCATACGACCCGCCGTTTAGTTTTCTTCATCTTCATATGCATCTTCATCTCCGTGGTCAATTTGATTCCAGATATGATCCATAAGGTTTTGTTGAAGACTTTGATGGGTTTGTCGGTCACGTAGTTCTTTGTTTTTTCGGCGGTAAACTTCACACCGCTCAACCCATGTTCGTTGCATATTTCTTGACGGGTTAACGTAATTTTGGTTCCAATCTAACACCTACATACCTTGATCTTTCAAAATCATGTTATGAAGTATGATGCACGTATACATGAGTCGCCGTAAGGTGTTTATTTCATACGCGCGTGCTGGTTGACGTAGTATTTCCCAACATCCTTGGAGAACACCAAATGCACGTTCAACATCTTTCCGTGCACCTTCTTGACGCCTTTTGAAGTGAGCATGTTTGGCGTCTGTTGCAACCGTGAAAGACTTCACGAAACTCGCCCATTGTGGGTAAATACCATCCGCTAAGTAATACCCATTTTGATACTCAACTCCGTTAACCGTATACGGTTTTACCGGTGCTTCATCATTCAGAAGGTCATCAAATAACGGAGAATTATCTAAAACATTAATATCGTTATTCGCACCTGCCATCCCCAAAAACGCATGCCAAATCCACAGATCTTGCGAAGCAACAGCTTCAAGCATCAAAGTAGGGTATCTTTTATAACCACCAGCGTATTGCCCATGCCACGCAACTGGACAATTTTTCCATTCCCAGTGCATACAATCAATGCTGCCAAGCATTCCTGGAAAACCATGTTTCGTAAGATGTAGATCATATATTTGATCAACATCGGCCGGAGTTGGTTTTCTTAAATACTTGGCCATATACAAGTCAATAACACACATATTAAAATACATTAGACACTCACGTCCGGTTCGATTAGCAATTTGTAAATATTCATCAAATGCATCCGGCGTGTTACCGTATGCCAATTGACGTATAGCCATTGTGCACTTCATAATAGCACTAATACTCATTCGACCCGTAGCATCGGGTCGAGAAGTAAAATAATTAAAATGCTCAGGAAGAGGATCGGATTGATAATTTTTTATGTCGTTAACTATTTTTAAAAATAGTCTTCGGCTCATTCGAAATCTTTCACGAAACTTAACCAAAGGATACCTGCAAATCTCAACGAAATAATCGTTCATGAGCCGTTCCTCAGCACCTTCTCGGTCACGGTTGACTGGGGTGCGAGTTAGTCTTGGATGATTCTCTTCTTCAAGCAACCGTTGATAATGATTGTGTGCTATTGGCAAGAAGTAAGCATCAAATTCCTCATCGATTTCAAAAACTGACGGAACGTGATCGGGATTCATATTTTTTTGTAGAGAGTGTTTATGTTTTGGTGTGTAAGAATGGTTCATTTTGAGTTATATTTATAGACGGATCGAAAAATATAGCCGTTATAATTCGAATTTAAAAAAACTAGCCGTTGGGGGGGGGGGGGGGGGGGGGTGAAATGAAATTTTTTCGAAAACTAGCCGTTTGGTGGGGCTGAAATGAAATTTTTTTAAAAATATAACCGTTTGGGGGGGGGGGGGGGGGTAAAATGAAAAAAATTTAAAAAAAAAAATCAACTCACGCGACGTGAGTATACCCGCGCAGGGGACTCACGCCGCGAATTTTGCCTGGGGTGGAGTCATCACGCCTCTCGCGCCGTGGGTTTGGCACCCCACGGCGCCACCACTCCCAGCTCTCTTATAGATTGTCCGTATGTATAAAAAAGGTTAACACCTACTTTCAGGACAAATGTTTTATCAACCATTGTCTAAATTTTTTTTTTTAAACAATAATATTACGGAATACAAAATATATAGTACTATTCTTATTAAGATAAAAAATTTATGACTTCGTATCAAATCTTCATTCTGGTCATGGAGAAGTGTTCAAAAGAACCACGTCACACGACCATTATGAAGGCATGACACTAGTCATAAGACAACAAACAACTACGAGAGTGGAATACATAAATGATAGTCGTTTCCTTCTTTTGTCTATGTGGGATCACACAGTTAGCAGGGCTTTTATGACAAAACGTAAATTCACTGACGAAAACCTAAAACAAAAACACTTGAACATGTTTTCTAGTTTTGATAAATAGAAAACACAAACACATATTTCTCTAACTAAACGCGTTTTGTAAATTTTCAAGTGTTTTGTGGAGATGGAAATCCCTTCTCTTTTTCTACAAAACAAAAAATAGAAAATGATAGAAAATATTTTCCAACTAAACGCGGCCTTACCTTTTCTCTTGAAGCATGCTTGTGTCTTACTCTATATGCGGATCCTTTATGGAGTACTCTATCACCAACGCTAAATTCATTCTTCCAAAAAATATGAGTTTAAGTGATACAAAACTATGAGATGACTCTAAGAGTTAGAGTGTCATTTTTGAAATGCAATGACGAGATTAAAGGAAAGCGACAACCCTCTAAGAACTAAAACACTGCTGAAACATAAGTTCTGTTATGGAAAAGGTAATAAGCCTTATATTCTGCAACCCGGCATTGAAGAAAAGAAGTTATTAGTTATGTAATACAAAGCCAACAATCCAATATCAACCAATGTGACGACAACAAATAGTCATCACGTTTCCATATTCAAATTCGTTTGTATTTGCATTTTGAGGTTAATAAAAAGATGCAAAAAATAGCAAAATATGACACAATATGTGAAATCTATATTGAGGAGAAAGTTACGGTGAGAAGGGTTACAATTATGGAATTAAATATGAAAATATCATGCACAACTAAATTACTAAGCAACAATGTAATTAGATACAAAGATCATACATAGAACTCTCTATCATGCACACCTAAATTCATTCTTCTAAACAATATCGAATTGAGTAATCTACTTATTTGTGAAAGTTTATGAACTTATATTTAATAGTCGTGTGATAAGATCGAACTCAAGATTACGGAATTACACTCAATATGTAAAGAGTTAATTCATTTAATAAATATATTTATTATATTTATTAAATTAAACCGAGCTATAACTTTAACGACCGTTAGATAATTAAGAGTTAATTATTAACGAGCGTTGTGGAATAAATAGGAAGAAGAATAGAAGGTTTCGGAACACCCCATAGAGGGGTGTTCGGCCGTCGGTTAGGGCACAAGGGGAGGAACGAAAACCTTCCTTTTATTGGATTATTACTTGGACTTCAAGAAAGTTTAAGGCCTATATAAACAACCCCTTACCCTCATAATTCTTTACTCCTCCATTCCCTTTCTCTTTGGTCGATCGCAACAAGAAATCACAAAGGGGTTTCGGTTGGTTTTTTTGTTCTTTCGATTTTGCTTATAATCTAGTCCTAGCCCCTCTCTAGGATTGTTGGGTAGATTTTTCCACAAGCGTAGAAGCTCGGTTTACACGTGCTAGAATCACGGTCAGCTCGTTGTATTACGTGTGTACAAGAACGTAATATAGTCTTACTTTAGACTATATCTTGGAGATATTCGTTATAAACCCTAATTGGTGATTCGTTCTTTATCTTGTGGATTTTCTTTAGCTAAAAGTTATGTAACCCTAATTCGATTAATTATAATTATATTATTATGATCTTGTTAACTCGCTTCCGCTATATGTGTGCTTTGATCTCGTTTATGGTTTTGTATAATTGTTACGAACTATATAAACCTTTACTGGTATAAGAGCCGTTTAAACATGTTATAATTATCGAAAATCTAAAGTCTTTTAACTAATAAATGTTTTGAGTTAAAACTACATGTTTTTTTAGATTTTCTTAAAAATTAGGGTTTTGTTTTTTTTTAATTAGGGTTAGCCCGATTTTTATTAAAAAAAAGAATTGTTTTTTAAACCCTAAATTACATGTTGGATAATTTAGATTAAAATTGCATGATTAATTGTTATGTTATAACAACCCGAAAATTTTGACCAACGTTTAAATTAAGATTTTTCGAACATTTACAAAACTTGTTATTTATTTTCGATAATTTAGCGAAGATCGTGTTAACTAAATTCAAATTTATTTTGAACATTTTTGTATAGTTGGACGCACTGAGAAATTTAAAAGTTTTACGTTGACGTTTCATAAATTAAATATTTATTATTTAATTACTTGTAATATTTTATCGACGTTTTAAACGTCGGACTGGGCAAAACTAATAAAGATAATTGTTGAGACGATGCAAAACTAAAACTTTGAAAATACGAAGGAATAGTATTTTCATTATATCCTAAAACATTGCTAATAACGTGAGTAATAGAGTTTACATTATATTTTTACAATAAAATCTAACCGAAATAGCTAGAAATGACTAAACGAGCGTTTAAATAGTTAATAGCAAATGTTTTCGAAACGCGACGAAGTAAGGACTCATATTTATTAGAAAAACGATTTTAAAAACGATGGCGCAAGTCTCGTGTCTTGAATCGTCCGTTAAGTCGTCCAAACAAGCCTCGAACGCTTATTGTACAAAAGTAAATAAAGTATTTACGAAATATACCCTATACTTCTATCTCCTTGCCACTTTCAATTTATACTTTTTAGTATAAAAGGGAATTTCTCCCATTTTCTTTCAATTGTCATCATAACAAAACACACACAAGTTCTAAACTTTCTCCCATGGCTGCCAACCGGCTGCCGCCGCCAGAAAACTTTTCCGGCGATGTTTTCCGGCGACCACCATTTTTTCCGGCGGATCTTCATCTTTTCCGGTGACTATTTTGATAAATCCTTCATTTATTCCGAGCCTTTTCTCCCAAATGGCCTCCCCGCTGCCTCGTTTCACCACCACAGCCGCCGCCACTGTGGCGGTAGTATTCGCACTGCCGCTGCCGTTTGGTGGTGTGTGGGTGATGGATCTATGATAATAACACATAGATTAACCTTAAAAACCCCAAAAACCTTTTGATATTGTCCCGATCTACCCATGCATGGTGGTTATATTATGTATTTGACAAAATCTTAATTATTCAATTATATTGGTGGTTATTGGCCTTAGTTTTGATTAAAAAAGAGGGCTGCCGCCGCCAAACCACCACTGTGGTGGCGGCCGGACGGCGGGTATAGCCACAAGCGCACCTTTTTGGTGTTGGGTTGTGGTGGTGATAATATTTCTTGCTAATTTTTGTTTCGTAATTATAAATTTATATAATTAATTTTAATTATTAGGTATAAATAAATAATTAAATAGATAAAGAGTATAATAAAATATAGAGTGGTAGAATTCTGAAAATGTTATAATAATAATAATTATTATTATTTGATATAATGGGGTATAATAATTTGAGGGCATATAAGAAATAAATAAATAAATACATATTTAAAAAATATTGCTATTAATAACATTATTAATAATTGATATATTAAGATACAAAATTAATTGAGCAGATATGGAAATTATTGAATGATGAGAATATATATTTAATATAATAATTATATTGATTGAGGATACCTTAATTAGGATATTGATTGAGGAATATATTAATTAGGGTAATGATTGAGACAAAGTGGAAAATTATGTATTTTATATTCATGGAAACGTTAAAAAACGACAAGGTCATGCCGAAATTTTCTAAAAATGTATGCGTTAATAAAGAAATAATTAACGAATAACTACGTTATATAATAATTTTCGAAAATTATTATTTTAGTTAATATGACATTTAACGTTTATATATGATAAATACATTTTAATGAGTTATATAATGATTTTCGAACGAGTGTCGAATTATATAAAAATGACTTTGTATACATTATTATTTCCAAAGGATTATGCATATAATTTAAGAAATACATTTTTGAATGTTTGCTCTAAATAATAACTTACGACATGAATTATGTGCGTTATTTTCACATATAAAATATATACTTGATATTTTATACGATTTGTTTTATCACTTTATTTTATTTGGCCAACCACCAAAGTTTTACGAGTCGTATTTTATTAATTTATTATATTTTGAGTTGATGTAACCATCCATCGGGAAAACACCAAAACATAAACCTCGCCAAACGATTGGAGCATAGTTGTTGGAATTAATTGCAACCACGAAAGCATACTGTTGACGCTACATGATTATTAGCTATTTATGGTGTATTACGACTATTGGATTCAAGCCGTATAGATTATGATGCTGTGTTGATAATTATGTGAAGCAGTATTGGGTTATGATATGCCGTGTGGTGTTACTACTTATATTCTACTGATTGTCTGCATCCAAGGTAAGTTTATAGCCTCGCTTTTTTACTATCTTGTAAATGGTTTTTAAACCCGCGAGGGGGAATACATGTTTTTATAAACTTATAACACAAGTCTTATATGGTATGCTTTTCCCTCTATGAATGGACCCGTGGTTTCCTTAAATTGCATTAAGTGATTGCCTTTGTTAAATCCTCAATTATGGACCGTTAATTAACCTATGATGGGTTAACCGCTAGTTCAATTAATAGATCTATGGGGGAAGCCGCCCCGGTTCAGTGTGTGAGGACTTGTTCATAGAAGCTTAGGCCTGACATCCACACTATTTGAACATATTGTATTGAGAAGTCTGGTACGCGGCAATGTGCATATAGTCTGGAGGAAATGACAATTAATAAATCTCATGTCTTATTAGACCTACAAGGGAGTGTCTAAGGGTTCGGTTCCATGAGCTTAATGTAATTTATGCTATATACAATTATTATTGTTGATACAAATTATTATTCGATTCTTGTTGCCTTCAAGCATGCGACAAACTTATAATCTTTGCTTGTGTTCAAAATGATTTGTAAAACCTATAGACTTGGTCAACCGTTGTGTTGATGAGTTTACACATATATTTCAAGTAATCAAGATGGATAGCAGCGGAGCTTGCGAAGAGGAAGTTGGTGCTTACTTGTCTAAACTTTATATTATTTTTCCATCCTTTGAAATGAACTAAATGACTTTTTAGTCTTTAATGAATGGGATGTATTGGTAACGGTTTTTGGGACTAAACGCTACTCTGATTTTATATAAAGTGGGATGGGAACTTTTTAGACAAGGTGTTAATATTATTTTAACGTCTCTTTTGAGGTCGTTGTCTATGATTGTGTGCGATGTGCTATAAGTAGCGCCCCAAAGTGGTATTCTGCTGCGTGGTAATCTGGGGGTGTTACAGATTGGTATCAGAGCCACAAGTTATAGAGAACTAGGTCGATTTTGAAAAATGTCCTAAACTATAACTTTGGTGTGTTCTAAATGGTTTTAAGCACGCAACTACTCCACATGGCTCCAGTAAGGCTATTCTTGTATTACTTTATGATTGATTGTCATTATGTGAACCTATGTGTATGTAGCAATAGTAGTATGTATAGGTATGAATATACTATGATATTTGAAGGCATTATGATCGAAGAAATGGTCCTTGAATGATTGCCGTACATCTTATATAATACGGTTTTGTATCGGGATTGGCTTCACCGCATATCACCGATCTTGATAATTATGTATTATATGAATACGAGTATGAAACTCGTTTGATACTTTGAGTATGTATATGGTTTCGTAACCTATCGCATATCGACTTGTTTAATTTCGATTGTTATCATCGTATCATGATGTGCCATTTCTGGACATATCCTTTCGAAACGTAACTGATAAATGCGATGTTCGAATTTCCTTACTTCCTATGATTTTGAAGAATCATTTATCCGAGGCGACGTCTTCTATGTAATGTGACGTGTGATTTGATTTTTATATGATTACATTATTTGACGAAAAGGAGGATGCCAATGTTGGACCTAAGGTATATATATCCTAATCAAATATATATAGTTTTGGTACAACAAAGATATGCTCATAGTAGTCATTCGGTTGAGTGACTTAATGCCTTATATCTAAATGGAATGGGACATTTAGATATAGAGATTTTAACTCGCCCAACTATGAGTTGTTTAAGGTTGTCTTATTTAAAAGGATTAGGACATTTGAATAAGAAAGTTTTAAACATTGGACCTTAGATTATCGTGTTTTCCTTATTCAAATGGAATGGGACGTTTGAATACAGAAATCATGATGTAAGTTTATTGACACCTTGTATTTACTATGGTATTTTGATATGACATCATGTTGAGAGGTAGTAATACTTGAAAGTCCCTAATCAATGCAAGAAACCCTAATCTTAACTTAATCAACACAAGGTATTACTTTTCAAACGTAATCTTATTATTGTATAATAAAGAATTACAAGTGTTATGGATTCAGTTTGATGACAATGTGTTGTGCACACTTTGAACAACAATAAACCCTAACTTATGAATACAGTCGTAGCTGTTTGATTCACTAAGTTATATGCACTAATGTTCTTAATATCTCAAAGTGTTAAACATTAATGCATGGATACACATCCTATTTATAGTGTTACGAGTTTGACTTAAACAGTACTTGATGTCGACTACACAAGCTTTTACAAGTTCCCACATCAGTCACATGATGTCCTTCTATTCTTGGTAGTCTTCCATTATGCTTTAAGGAACAGTTGTCAAAAACAGTTTCCTTATTCTTCATAGTCTCGAACACACAAATGGCATGTCCAAAGTTTGCTGAGAGTTATCAGGGTATTGCCACCCCTGTTAACTCTCAACCCCTCAGAGTCCCTGATACATCTTGGCTGTTATCCATCACAGCCAATGAGTATGTCTTCAGGTAATCTTCGACTTCCCTGACAATGTCTCTGACATGGACTCCTCTGAGGTTGCTCACAGAGACTTGGATCTCTGTGAGTCTTGCGAAACTTGCCTGCCTCCTAGGCACAGGCAAGGGACTATCTATCAGCCTAATTATGTTTAAATCAATGATCAGGGAATCTAACAAGTTTAGATTCCCAATAATCTCCCCCTATTTAAACATAAATAATACTAGATCTAACTAAGTTAAGGTAAGTGAGTTTAACAGCTTCTTCTTACACATAACATATCTAAACAAACATACCTCATGATTTTATTAAGACTTAAAGAAAATTACAAGTTCATTACATAAGTAAAATAAAAGATGAAGGTAAAATGGCTGTGAACATCTTCAATAGTCATCATTTTTTATTCTTTCTTTAGCTTCAGCCAAGTCTAAACTGTTATCAATTTCATCCTGCAAAGTCTTTGCAAACTTCTTGGAATACTCTGTGTTGATCTTGAGACACTTCTTGTGACAGAGTAGCTGAATAGTTGAAGCCAAGCACAGCTCATCTTCCCTCTAAAAAGCATACTGGCAAGCCTTGTTCATGAATGCCATTCCTCTTTCAGGCTCTGTGTATGTCTGACCATCAACAGGGCCAACAATACCATTTGGGAGGATCAAATCCCTGTGCATACCATCCACATGAACATCTTCAGTAACAAAAGTTTCGTTAACAATTTGTGAAATTCTTCTTCTTTTGTTGCCTGTCTTTGGGGGTTCTTGTTCAAAAAGCTGTGGTGGGGGATCAATCTTGAGTTTGGCTGTTGTTTCCTTGATCCAGTTAAACTTGGCCTTAAGAGTTTTAAGCAGAAGGAAATTTGCCTGTCCAGACTTTTTGCCAGCTAAGGCTTCGAGTTCAAACCATTCTGATAACCCAAGTGTCTTTAACCTGAAGTTGTCAAACACATCCATATTTCTTTGTTGATTTTCCCCCCATAAGATCATCTGTGGGGTGTTTGTGGATTTATGAATGGTGTATTTGAACTTGGTTATCTTGCCAGCAGCGTATCTGTTGTTCACGCAGGCATCATAGTCAGCTTTGACTTTCCTTAAAGCCTCAGCGCGTTTTGTTTCCATTTCCCTCAACCTTTGTTTTTGTTTTTCCCTTTCAGGTGGTGTCATCTTCCTTAGAGTAGCTTCATTTAATTCTTTGGCTGTCTTGAGCTCATTTAGTCTTTTGAATTCTTCAGCCTGTTGCTCTATCTCTTCAGGGGTCAAAGGAATCTCATCGGAAGGTGTAAAGGTTGAGAATTGGGAAAGGTCTGTGGTGGATCCTCTTGTCTCTAGCATCGCAGCTATCTTCTTAAGTTTGGTGTCAGTATCAACCAACACTATTTCCTTTCCTTTCTTCGAGACAGAGGACTCCACACTTATGTTTTTCAAAACATCAGCTCTTTTGATAAACGCTGTCTGAGCCTGAGTTTGAATAGCTTTGGGGAGAGAGCTAACATTGAATTTTAATTTCTTGGCCGCTGGCTCATCATCATCCACAGGCTTGCTGACGTTAACCAAGATCAGAGACTTTGATGAGTCAGCTCCATCTTGAGTTTGTTGCTCCCCCTGAGTATCATCCTCATCATCAGGTATTATAACATGTGTGATGACTTGGAGAGGAACAGGTGTAGTTGAGGGATTAGCTGATGATGAGCCTTGTTCAGTAGATGCAAGGCTGAGTGTAGTATTCTTCTCCCCCTCACGTTTATCCTTACTTCGCAGATGCTTGGATGAACGTGCCTGAAAACGTCTTGCAATCTGCTCCACAGAGGCAGCCATGGCACGTTGTCTTTTTCTTGAAGCTCTGGCAATCTTTAGCAGGAGGTTGGCATTTGCATTAGTATTTTCCTGAACACGCCTGACAATAAAGTTAGCATGGTTGTATTGCTTGGTGCGAACAGCATTAAAGTGCCTGTGCATGGTGTGTTCGTGTTCTTGAAACATAGCAGGGACGGCTGAGTCAATGGCATCCTTGATTCTTGTTGAAAGATGACCGAGTCCCTGGGCTACACCTTTTCTTGCACCATCCTGAATTGGCTCAGTGACAGCCTCAGTCACAGCCTTTTTTATGATGCCTGGAAATGTCACAGTAAAGTTGTACATCTCTGACTTGATCACATCCAGCTTCCTTGATAAGCGCTCAATATCAGATTGATGATGGACTGGCTGAAGATTCTTGATATTGAGGCTTTGCTGAGCATAGTCATCCCCCTTGGTATTAAGTCAAAGTTGGTTTGGGCAGGATGATCAAACATGAGAAATTCTGCTGTTGGATCATAAGTTGGTCTTTGGAAGACTGTTGGTAGCAGAGTTTGGAGTATCAACAGCTTCCTTGAGAGGAGAAGTCTTGTCACCAGCTGGTGTAGACACAGCTATTTCTTTAGGAGGAGAGACAGACAGCTGGTCTTCCTCATCTTCTTCATCCTCTTCATCGAACATTCCCTCAGGGAATTCATCTTCAGGCATTTGCTCAATATCAGAGACATAATCCTCTAATGAGAGCATTTCTTCATCAGCATTTATCACAGGCTCTTCATCATTTGGTTTGTCCTGAGTTATTGTATCAGCCTCCTTTTCTTGTTGTACCTGAGATTCAATGACTGGCTGTACAATTTCAGCCTGCAAATTTGTTGTACTTAGTAACAGGGAAAAATATAAGGGGAATGGTCGCCATTTCGCTGTCCCAGAGAGACTGAGGGTGATTACTCAGCCACTCCAAAGGATAAATCCTTGGGATTCTTTTAAGTGTGAATAAAGTATGGTTAATGATCGCCATTCGCTGCCCCTAGGAAAACTGAGTGTGATTATTCAGCCCCCCCCAAAAGGTAAAAACCTTTGGGACTCTTTTGATTGTGAAACATATGTTGTTTATGGATCGCCAGTCGCTGCCCCTAGGAAAGCTGAGTGTGATTATTCAGCCCCCAAAAGGTTAAAACCTTTGGGACTCTTTTAAGAGTGAAACATATGTTGTTGTAGGTCGCCTGTTACGCTGCCCCTAGGAAAGCTGAGGGTGATGATTCAGCTCCCCTTGAAAGGATAAATCCTTTGGGACTCTTTTAAGGAGGGAACCAAGAGGCTGTGTGAAGTACAGCTGATCAAGGTTGAGACATTAGTGTATTCAGGTTGTTGTTAGCCTGAATACTGTCTAGAGGGTTCAGGGTCATCGGGGTGCTTTATAAACATAAATGAATCATTCCCTGGTGCAAAGACAGGGTGTACAGAAGTCTTAAAGTATTCTAAGTGTATTGACAGACTTCTATGGGTCGAGGATTACCCTAACTTCACCACTCTCTCCTACAGACAAATGAGAGTGGGTGCTTGTGAACCTCTAAAAATGTACACTGATTACCTGTGAGATATCAGCTTGATCAGGCTGGTTTCCTGTTGTCTCAGCTGACTTAGAGACACTAGACGCCTGTTGTTTGTCAGCCAAAGAGTCTGAATCCACAAGAGTATCTGGACCAGAGGCGGTGTCAGTCTTCTTTCCCTTGGCCTTAATCACAGCTTTGGAGTGGGAAGAAGAGGGGATTTTCTTCTTCTTAGGCTGTTGGCCAGATGAAGCATTGGACTTAGTAGTGTGCTGCCCAGAGGTCCAAGACATAGACTTGCCAGCAACACTAGAAGTATTCACCTTCTCAGAGGAAGGGAGCAAGGGCTTCTCAGCTTTTGGTACTTGGTTGGCCACGTTTAGCATATGGGCGGTGATAGGGATATCCTCAGCTCCTATTTCCTTGTAGATGGCGCCTGTGATGCGATAGGGCTTAAGAGCAGTCAAGGCCCTGTTGTGGTAGTTATCTCCCAGCAGACTTTGAAAGATCTGGGATAGGAAGCGCACATAACAGATGTTCTTTTCCCTGACCTGATTTCTTCCCTTCAGCTGTTCTACCAGGTTTGAGAATAGAATGCTTCCAACTTCTACATCAGCTCCCCAGATTAATCCATAAGCAATAGCCTGATGATTGAACAACATCTGATCCTGTGATCCCTGCATTACTCCCAGGGACTTCACAATGTGGGTGAAGAGGACACGCCACATAGGAGTGAAATACTTAATCTTTAGAGGGGATTTGGCGAGGACCTCAGCTGGTGTAAGGGCAGGGTTAACGTCATGGCAAGGGTTGAGTGTGGCCAGGGCTTCCTTGACAGCCTTTTTGTCAACTACCTTCAGGCACTCATCTCCATGTTTTAATCCGGCCACACTAGAAAAGTCTTTAAGGGAGAAGGCAAAAGGGTGTTCATTGCATGAAAGGCTAAATGTAATGGTGTCTTCTACCACTTCAGCAGAATACCAGAATTCCCTAAGGTATTCTTGGTAAAAGGTGGATGGAGATTTGGTGAAGGCTTCATTTAGGTCACAATTCTGCATGAAATTTACTAGATCTGAATAGGTGCTGTTTGGTGCCTTAATCCATCCAATGGCGTTGTTGGAGGCAAGGATGCTCTCGTTGATCTCGAAGTTAACATTTGAGGCTTTGGGAACTGAAAACGCCATGGATTTGAGGTTGAAGGTGAACGAAAATGGCGGATGGTTGAGAGAGATAAGAACTTAGAGAGAGAAGTAGATTTTAGAATGGTGGTGGGTGAGAAGAGAAAGGAGACAATATATATTCAAACTTAAGTGAACAGTTATTCAACCGTATTAAATGCAAGGTGCAAAAATGACTGCTCAAGTGGGTCCCCTTGACCTTTCAAAAAGTTTGTCTCCTCGTTATCCGAAAAATAAATGATTAAATATTTAAGAATGTTTTTTGCATTTACTTGGAAAGTAACTACCTAGTTTCATGTGAAAAACATTTAATATAGAATCAATCATTTAATGAACACATTTAATATCAAGCCACAGGCTTTGAGATATTGAGCATCCCTAGCTCAGCAACTAGCCTGTTGAACGAAGGTTCAGCAAAAGGCTTTGTAAATATATCAGCTAGTTGCAGCTCTGTGGGAACAAAATGCAGCTCAATATCTCCCTTCATTATATGATCCCTGATAAAATGATACCTGATATCAATGTGTTTGGTACGAGAGTGAAGAACAGGGTTGTTGGATATGGCAATGGCGCTGGTGTTGTCACAAAAGATTGGTACTTTGTCATACAAGATTTCATAGTCAGCCAATTGACTTTTCATCCAGAGCACCTGAGCACAATAGCTGGCTGCAGCGACATATTCTGCTTCATCTAAAGACATAGCCACAGAGTTTTGCTTCTTAGCACTCCATCCAACCAATTTTCCTCCTAGGATTTGACAGCTGCCTGAAGTGCTTTTCCTGTCAATACAGCATCCAGCATAATCTGAATCTGAATAGGCCTTGAGATCAAAGCCTGATTCCTTTGGATACCATAGACCTAGGGATGGTGTTCCTTTGAGATACCTGAAAATTCTCTTAACAGCCACTAGATGGGATTCTTTTGGGTTAGCTTGGTACCTTGCACAGAGACATGTGGAGAATTGGATATCTGGACGAATGGTTGTTAGATACATCAGTGACCCAATCATGCCTCTATATAAAGTCTCATTGACAGAGACCCCTGACTCATCAGGGCCCAAGTTGTTGGGTGGAAGCATGGGGCATTTCACTGATGCACAATCAGCTAAGTCATATTTTTTAAGTAAATCCTTAACACACTTTTCTTAACAAATTGAAATTCCCTTAGGACATTGTTTAATTTGAAAACCCAAAAAGTAAGTTAATTCACCCATCATACTCATCTCATATTTCTTGGTCATTAATTTAGCAAAACGTTTACTAAGATTGACATTTGTTGACCCAAAGATGATATCATCCACATAAATCTGCACAATGATGAAATCACTCTTGTCCTTGAAGGTAAAGAGTGTTTTATCAATAGAACCCCTGATAAATTTATTTTCAGTTAAGAAATTCGAAAGAGTTTCATACCATGCTCTTGGAGCTTGTTTCAGACCATACATTGCCTTGTGAAGTCTGTACACATGGTTGGGAAACTCGCTGTTCTCAAATCCTTCAGGTTGTGCAACATACACTTCCTCAGCCAAATCACCATTGAGGAAGGCACTCTTAACATCCATCTGATACACAGTGATGTTCATATAGGCAGCATAAGCAAGGAAGATTCTGATGGCTTCAAGTCTAGCAACAGGTGCAAATGTTTCATCATAATCAATTCCTTCAGTCTGAGAGAACCCCTGAGCTACCAGTCTGGCCTTGTTTCTGATGATGTTCCCAATTTCATCCATCTTATTTCTATAGATCCATCTAGTGCCTGTGATATTCTTTCCAGGTGGAGCTGGCACTAGTGTCCATACTTTGTTCCTTTTGAACTGATTGATTTCTTCTTGCATAGCAGCTACCCATCCTTCTTCTACCAGAGCCTCAGCTACTCTTTTAGGTTCAATTTGTGAAAGAAATTCAGCAAATAGACATTCATTGGCTGAGGCTGACTCTGAGTCTTGGATTTGCTGTCTGGTTGTGTCCCTTGCATTTGGTTCCCCAATAATATTGACAAGAAGTATGTGTTGATCTCTTGACCACTTATTTTGAGGAGCTGGTGATTCAAGGACAGGGGTACTTGAGGGCACAGCTGATGCAAGTTGAGTCTCATCCTGCTGACTAGGAGGGATTTCTTCAAAGACTACTTCAGTGTCAGAGTCTTCTTCAGCCATTTCAAGGGAAGCTATTTCATTATCAGCAGGAGAATCTTCAGGGATTTGAAGAATTGGTGAGTCATCAATATCATGAGAAGGACCATCAGAGATTTGAGGTTCTTCTTCATCAAGTTCCTGAGAGGTAGGAACTTCTATGTTGTGAGTAGACAGAGGGTCAAAAGCAGGGACATAAGGAGTGAGAGTGTTGGAGTGATGATGACTGGTAGGTCTGGGTTCTGTGAACTCATCACTTGGGAAAGAAATATTTTCATTAAAATCTATTTCATCACCCTCTGTTCCTGTTCTCTGTATGACTTCATCATCTTCATTGAATCTGATATGGAATGTTTCTTCTACTTCTTGTCTTCTGATGTTGAATACTCTGAAGGCTTTGGCTGTTGGAGAGTATCCCAAAAAGAAACCATCATCAGCTTTTTCATCAAACTTTCCAAGTTTATCCCTGTAGTTATAAATAAACACAGGGCATCCAAACATATGAAAATAGCTGACGTCTGGAGATCTTTTTCTGAAAAATTCATAGGAGGTTTTACCATGTCTTTTGACAATGATTGATCTGTTTTGAGTGTAGTAGGCAGTGTGAACAGCTTCTCCCCAAAATTGCTTTGGTAAGGCTGCACCATTTAACATAGTTCTTGCTGCTTCAATCAAGGTCATGTTTCTTCTTTCAGCCACACCATTTTGTTCAGGAGTGCCAGCTGAAGAGAAGTTCTGAGAAATCCCTTCTTCATCACAAAATGATTCAAGTTGATGATTCTTGAATTCTGTACCATTATCACTTCTTAGAGCTTTGACTCTAACATCATTCATATTTTCAACCTGTCTGATGAAGGACATGATGGTTTCAGCTGCATCACTTTTCCTTCTGAGGAAGAACACCCATGTATATCTTGAAAATTCATCAACTATGATCAAGGTGTATTTGTTGTGATTAATGGTTTGAGGTTTGACAGGCCCAAACAAATCCATGTGAAGGATATGTAAGCACTTGTCAATAGAGAATGATTGCCTAGTCTTGAATGAAGACCTGTGATGTTTTCCTTTGACACAGGCAGAACAAGTTTTGTCTTTGGAAAACATTACTGAAGGTAGACCAGCAACCAAGTTTTAAGTGGCTATCTTATTTATGTTCTTGAAGTTGAGATGAGACAGTCTTTTATGCCACAACCAGTTGACACTTTCAGAGGCTTTGGCAAGAAAACAATTTGAGTTGTCTTCAGAGCACACAGCCATGTTGATGACATAAACATCTCTCCTTCTAGGTGCAATCAGCACAACATCATTGTTTTTGTTGAATATGGTTCCCTGAGTCTTAGTAAACAAAACCTTATAGTCAGCATCACACAGCTGGCTGATGCTAATGAGATTGTGCTTAAGACCATTCACATATGCAACCCTGGTAAATGTAATCCCATTGCAGTTCACTGAGCCATATCCTTCTGTGTCACCTGAAGAGTTATCTCCAAACACCACTTTAGGACCTGGCTCCTTTGAGTATCTGTGCAGGTATTGTTGAATCCCTGTCATGTGTCTAGAATAGCCACTATCTAGATACCATACCGATTCCTTGAGATATTTCTGCACAGATACATAGAAACAGATTAGTTCCTATGGTGAACCCACTTTCCAGTGGGTTCCCTGAATTGCTTGTTAGCAACTATTGTGTTCCTGAAAAACTTTTGGCGTTGGGATGGACAGTTCATTGTTTCATGGTTATAACTCCCACAGATATCACACCCAGGGAAGTCACCACACTCGTCTGAGTGATGGTCTGTGAACCCACAGAATTTACAGGGAGGATAAGGTTTGTAATTTCCCTGTTGCCTTTTGGAACTCTGTGGTCTGTCCCTAGAGGGTGTCTGAGCTCTTTTAGATGCCATGTGTCTGTCATGATCTAAGGTCGAATGGTGATAATTTTTACATACATTGCAATAAGGTTTGATTAACCTTTCCCCTTTGGGTTAACCTAGGACTGACTTAGGTTCATGAGAAGTAGAGCATTCAGCGGAAGGCTTAATGTGTTGTTTCAAGAGTTCTACTTCTTTCATAAGAGACAACAGGCGATCTTCAGTGGTAGGGTCAACCTTATTCACAGCTTTAGTAGTAACAGGCTTAAAAGCTACTTGTTTACCAGTTTGTTTAGCAGGCACATGAAAAACTTTAGCTGGATGATTCTCAATATCTGTCCTAAGTTCATCCTTAGCAGATCCAGAAGAACTGCTAGGTTCAACTCCAGAGAGTTTGGGCAAAGGTGGTAGCTCAGCCACATCTTCAGAGATAGGGTCATTTGTCAAAGAGGTATCTGACATATGAATAGTCTCTGTAGATTTAAAGACAATGTCTTTGGGTTTGGCGAGAATCCTCAACTTATTTTTCTTAGTAGATATATCCCTTTTTAAGTCAGCAGGCACTTCATCCCTAAGCAATTCATCAATAGTAAACCTAGCACACAGCCATTTTTCAATAATCTTGTTCAATTCAGTGACTTGATCATTTAAAGCTATGTTTTTCAAGGTTAATCTAGCTACTTCATTTTGCAGGGATATTTTCTCTAAATTAACCCGCCTGAGAGTTTCACATTCAGCCTTAGCATTTATCATTTCAGATTTAACAGAGTGAAACTTATCAAGTAGGTTCTTTCTTTGTTCCTCAACAAAGTGCAAATCAACAATGGTGTAATCAAGGACATGCTTACGTTCATCACTATCAGACATAGATAAAAGCCTGTGTACCTTTTTCATTGTGATGTCAACCCATTGTCCTGATCTAGCATCACCTTTTCCAACAGCTGGTTCATCCTCAACTATCGCCATAAAAGCCCTGACTCTTGTGGTGTCTTCTTCATCTGAAGTCAGTGGTTCATCATTCCAATCATAAGTTTCAGCAACCAACCCTTTCTCTGTCTTTTTCTCACCACCTTTCTTTTTGGACAGAGCTTCAATCTTTAAGTTCATTTGTTCTAACTCAGCTTTAAGTGCCTTGTACTTATTTTTGTAATCTTTCTTCTCAGTGTCTGAAGAATTGGATTGAGATGAGTTGTTATGTTGTTTGAACTTGTAGGGTTTGGATAAAGATGATGGATAAGAGGGTGAGGATGTCTTGGTAGAAGGACAATCTTTTTGATAATGTCCAAGCTTTCCACATGCAAAACATGTTTCTTTTGATCTGTCAGTTGGTTTACTAGCTGATCCTACTCTTCCAGATCTTTTGTAGTATCTTCTTTGGTTGGCTAGCAACGCTCTTTCATGGAACTCTGCATTGAGGTCTGACAAGAACTCTTGGCTGCTACGGGTATCTTCTTCAATATCAGAATCGCTGTCATGAGGATGTGTTGCAGAGATCAAAGCTTTGGAAGATGCTCCTTGGACTACAAATCTTTCAGTCTCTGATTTGTAGATAGTATCGATCAACCCTTCTTCATAATTGTACTTACCATAGAGCTGAGCAAGGGTATCATTTTTGATTGAGTTGTTAGCTCTCTAAGTCTGATTCATGCTCAGCCACTTTCTTGGAAGCTGTTGACAAAAGTAGCATTGATCTCAGCTTGACCAATAGTGACATCATTCATAGCCAGGTCATTTAGAAGAATCTTCAGCCTAGTATAGGTTTGCTGAACCTTTTCACCTTGAAGTGACTTAAAGGCATTAAACTGAAGTCTGAGTGCCTGAATCTTTGTCTCTCTTGTTTCAGAGGGTCCTTCATGGCCAAGAATGAGGTCTGTCCACATTTGTTTAGCTGTGGGACACTGAATGACAGACTTCATGATATGCTTGGGAAGACAGGAAATTATGATGCTTTTGAGACGTTTATCTTGGTTTGCTAATTTCCTATCAGCTGGAGTCCATTGTTTGAGAGGTTTGGGAAGAGGGTTTTCTTCAGTGGATGTAAGCGCCATGGGAATATATGGACCATTTTCTAAAATTTCTAAGAGAAAAGGTTCAAGCCCATCAAGGTATACAAGAAATTGACTCTTCCAACTGGCAAAGTCTTCTTCATCAAAGACTGGTACACTGGTTACGTGTGATCCACCTCTTGAGTCAAGAAGTTGGGGTAGATCATCGTCATTGGCTGGAGGGTTAAGTCTTGGTGAAGATGGGTTTGTGGAAGGTGATTGTGGGTTAGAAGTTTCCGGCATGGTGGATCTTGATTATAAAACTGAGAACGATGTTTCTTGAAGGTTTTAATATCAAACACCGCTCTGATACCAATTGAAAGTCCCTAATCAATGCAAGAAACCCTAATCTTAACTTAATCAACACAAGGTATTACTTTTCAAACTTAATCTTATTATTGTATAATAAAGAACTACAAGTGTTATGGATAACACAGTTTGATGACAATGTGTTGTGCACACTTTGAACAACAATAAACCCTAACTTATGAATACAGTCGTAGCTGTTTGATTCACTAAGTTATATGCACTAATGTTCTTAATATCTCAAAGTGTTAAACATTAATGCATGGATACACATCCTATTTATAGTGTTACGAGTTTGACTTAAACAGTACTTGATGTCGACTACACAAGCTTTTACAAGTTCCCACATCAGTCACATGATATCCTTCTATTCGTGGTAGTCTTCCATTATGCTTTAAGGAACAGTTGTCAAAAACAGTTTCCTTGTTCTTCATAGTCTCGAACACACAAATGGCATGTCCAAAGTGTGCTGAGAGTTATCAGGGTATTGCCACCCCTGTTAACTCTCAACCCCTCAGAGTCCCTGATACATCTTGGCTGTTATCCATCACAGCCAATGAGTATGTCTTCAGGTAATCTTCGACTTCCCTGACAATGTCTCTGACATGGACTCCTCTGAGGTTGCTCACAGAGACTTGGATCTCTGTGAGTCTTGCGAAACTTGCCTGCCTCCTAGGCACAGGCAAGGGACTATCTATCAGCCTAATTATGTTTAAATCAATGATCAGGGAATCTAACAAGTTTAGATTCCCAACAATACTTGAGTAGGATGACTTATAATGGTTTTGTTGAAATGGATTGGGGCGCCTTTTCATTTGAACAAGAATGTTATAAGTTCCCGAACCGTGAATTTATAAATTCTTGTATACATGGAAAGGGACGCCTTTTGATGTAGACAAGGAGTTAATAAATGGGTTGGCCCAAGTATGGCTGGCTCGATTTGTGGATGTTTGGTGTGCGTACGTCTTCCTTCGAATCGTGTTTCATTGGTAAGAATCATTTGGTGTCGTCGTCCTTATGATGATCGTCGATTATCATCTATGTACGAATAATCCGTTGTACTTCTCTTGAGTTGTGAATTGTATCAATAGACCATTTCTAATGTGTCCCGATGATCGTGAGCTTTACGAGCTAATTGTTAAGAACCATTGACCGTTCCGAGAATAGGCGAATTGTTTAAGCGTCACCAGGATCTATGCATGTACTTGTGGATTGACTGAGGATTAAGTTACCAATGGCGAATTATCGTGGATGTGAAGATTTTGTAATTTTACTTACTATTATCGAAGGGTTCATTTAAGATTTGCTTGATGATCAAGGGTGGAAATCAGTATTTGATGTTTATGTTTGAATTTTGCTTTTAGATACTTATGTGGCATGTGATCTAGCCGAATGATCGTAAGTTGTGAGAACTTGACACGGCATTGTCCAATGACGTCCAATCATGGAGAACGTGTACCATGTAATATCTTTTGACCTTCCTTGGAACCTAGACAATGACTTGTCTGTTTTCACTCGTCATTGATAGACCGAAGACTGTCATATACGAATTAAGCGTCGGGACGTCGCTTCCTAAAAGGAGTGGATGATATAACAACCCGAGAATTTTGATCAACGTTTAAATTAAGATTTTTCGAACATTTACGAAACTTGTTATTTATTTTCGATAATTTAATGAAGATCGTGTTAACTAGATTCAAATTTATTTTGAACATTTTTCTATAATTGGACGCACTAAGAAATTTAAAACTTTTACGTTGATGTTTCATAAATTAAATATTTATTATTTAATTACTTGTAATATTTTATCGAAGTTTTAAACGTCGGACTGGGCAAAATTAATAAAGATAATAACGTGAGTAATAGAGTTTACATTTTATTTTTACAATGAAATCTAACCGAAATAGCTAGAAATGATTAAACGAGCGTTTATATAATTAATTGCAAATTTTTCGAAACGCAACGAAGTAAGGACTCATATTTATTGAAAAAATGATTTTAAAAACGATGGCGCAAGTCTCGTGTCTTGAATCGTCCGTTAAGTCGTCCAAACGAGCCTCGAATACTTATTGTACAAAAGTAAATAAAGTATTTACGAAATATACCCTATACTCCTATCTCTTTGCCACTTTCAATTTATACTTTTTAGTATAAAAGGGAATTTCTCCCATTTTCTTTCATTTATCATCATAACAAAACACACACAAGCTCTAAACTTTCTCCTATGGCTGCCAACCGGTTGCCGCTGCCGGAAAACTTTTCCGGCGAAGTTTTTCCGGCGACCACCATTTATTCCGGCGGATCTTCATCTTTTTCGGCGAGTATTTTGATAAATCCTTCATTTTATTTCGAGCCTTTTCTCCCGTATGGCCTCCCCGCTGCCTCCTTTGACCACCACAGCCGCCGCCACTATGGCGGTAGTATTCGCACCGCCTCTGCCGTTTGGTGGTGTGTGGGTGATGGGTCTATGATAATAAAACATAGATTAACCTTAAAAACCCCAAAAACCTTTTGATCTTTTCCCGGTCTACCCATGCATGGTGGTTATATTATGTATTTGACAAAATCTTAATTATTCTATTATATTGGTGGTTATTGGCCTTAGTTTTGATTAAAAAAGAGGACTGCCGCCGCCAAACCACCACTGTGGTGGTGGCCGGACGGAGGGTACAGCCACACCCGCACCTTTTTGGTGTTGGGTTGTGGTGGTGATAATATTTGTTGCTAATTTTTGTTTAGTAATTATAAATTTATATAATTAATTTTAATTATTAGGTATAAATAAATAATTAAATAGATAAAGAGTATAATAAAATATACAGTGGAAGAATTCTGAAAATGTTATAATTATAATATTTATTATTATTTGATATAATGGGGTATATAATAATTTGAGGGCATATAAGAAATAAATAAATAAATACATATTTAAAACATATTGTTATTAATATCATTATTAATAAATGGTATATTAAGATATAAAATTAATTGAGGAGATATGAAATTATTGAATGGTGGGAATATATATTTAATATAATAATTATATTGATTGAGGATACCTTAATAAGGATATTGATTGAGGAATATATTAATTAGAGTATTGATTGAGACAAAGTGGAAAATTATTGTATTTTATATTCATGGAAACGTTATAAAAACGGCAAGGTCATGCCGAAATTTTCTAAAAATGTATACGTTAATAAAGAAATAATTAACGAATAACTACATTATATAATAATTTTCGAAAAGTATTATTTTAGTTAATATGACATTTAACGTTTATATATGATAAATACATTTTAATGAGTTATATAATGATTTTCGAACGAGTGTCGAATTATATAAAAATGACTTTGTATACATTATTATTTCGAAAGGATTATGCATATAATTTAAGAAATACATTTTTGAATGTTTGCTCTAAATAATAACTTACGACATGAATTATGTGCGTCATTTCACATATAAAATATATACTGGATATATTATATGATTTATTTTATCACTTTTTTTATTTGGCCAACCACCAAAGTTTTACGAGTCGAATTTTATTAATTTATTATATGTCGAGTTGATGTAACCATCCATCGGGAAAACACCAAAACATAAACCTCGCCAAACGATTGGAGCATAGTTGTTGGAATTAATTGCAACCGTGAAAGGATACTGTTGACGCTACATGATTATTAGCTAGAAATGATTAAACGAGCGTTTATATAATTAATAGCAAATTTTTCGAAACGCAACGAAGTAAGGACTCATATTTATTGAAAAAATGATTTTAAAAACGATGGCGCAAGTCTCGTGTCTTGAATCGTCCGTTAAGTCGTCTAAACGAGCCTCGAACACTTATTGTACAAAAGTAAATAAAGTATTTACGAAATATACCCTATACTCCTATCTCTTTGCCACTTTCAATTTATACTTTTTAGTATAAAAGGGAATTTCTCCAATTTTCTTTCATTTATCATCATAACAAAACACACACAAGCTCTAAACTTTCTCCTATGGCTGCCAACCGGTTGCCGCTGCCAGAAAACTTTTCCGGCGAAGTTTTTCCGGCGACCACCATTTATTCGGGCGGATCTTCATCTTTTTCGGCGAGTATTTTGATAAATCCTTCATTTTATTTCGAGCCTTTTCTCCCGTATGGCCTCCCCGCTGCCTCCTTTGACCACCACAGCCGCCGCCACTATGGCGGTAGTATTCGCACCGCCTCTGCCGTTTGGTGGTGTGTGGGTGATGGGTCTATGATAATAAAACATAGATTAACCTTAAAAACCCCAAAAACCTTTTGATCTTGTCCCGGTCTACCCATGCATGGTGGTTATATTATGTATTTGACAAAATCTTAATTATTCTATTATATTGGTGGTTATTGGCCTTAGTTTTGATTAAAAAAGAGGGCTGCCGCCGCCAAACCACCACTGTGGTGGTGGCCGGACGGAGGGTACAGCCACACCCGCACCTTTTTGGTGTTGGGTTGTGGTGGTGATAATATTTGTTGCTAATTTTTGTTTAGTAATTATAAATTTATATAATTAATTTTAATTATTAGGTATAAATAAATAATTAAATAGATAAAGAGTATAATAAAATATACAGTGGAAGAATTCTGAAAATTTTATAATTATAATATTTATTATTATTTGATATAATGGGGTATATAATAATTTGAGGGCATATAAGAAATAAATAAATAAATATATATTTAAAAAATATTGTTATTAATATCATTATTAATAAATGGTATATTAAGATATAAAATTAATTGAGGAGATATGAAATTATTGAATGGTGGGAATATATATTTAATATAATAATTATATTGATTGAGGATACCTTAATAAGGATATTGATTGAGGAATATATTAATTAGAGTATTGATTGAGACAAAGTGGAAAATTATTGTATTTTATATTCATGGAAACGTTATAAAAACGACAAGGTCATGCCGAAATTTTCTAAAAATGTATACGTTAATAAAGAAATAATTAACGAATAACTACATTATATAATAATTTTCGAAAAGTATTATTTTAGTTAATATGACATTTAACGTTTATATATGATAAATACATTTTAATGAGTTATATAATGATTTTCGAACGAGTGTCGAATTATATAAAAATGACTTTGTATACATTATTATTTCGAAAGGATTATGCATATAATTTAAGAAATACATTTTTGAATGTTTGCTCTAAATAATAACTTACGACATGAATTATGTGCGTCATTTCACATATAAAATATATACTGGATATATTATACGATTTATTTTATCACTTTTTTTATTTGTCCAACCACCAAAGTTTTACGAGTCGAATTTTATTAATTTATTATATGTCGAGTTGATGTAACCATCCATCGGGAAAACACCAAAACATAAACCTCGCCAAACGATTGGAGCATAGTTGTTGGAATTAATTGCAACCGTGAAAGGATACTGTTGACGCTACATGATTATTAGCTATTTATGGTGTATTACGACTATTGGAATCAAGCCGTATAGATTATGATGCTGTGTTGATAATTATATGAAGCAATATTGGGTTATGATATGCCGTGTGGTGTTACTACTAATATTCTGCTGATTGTCTACATCTAAGGTAAGTCTATAGCCTCGCTTTTATACTATCTTGTAAATGGTTTTTAAACCCGCGAGGGGGAATACATGTTTTTATAAACTTAGAACAAAATTCTTTTATGGTATGCTTGTCCCTCTATGAATAGACCCGTGGTTTCCTTAAATTGCATTAAGTGATTGCCTTTGTTAAATCCTCAATTATGGACAGTTAATTAACCTATGATGGGTTAACCACTAGTACAATTAATAGATCTATGGGGTAAGCCGCCCCCGTTCAGTGTGTGTGGACTTGTTCATAGAAGCTTAGGCCTGACATCCACACTGTTTGAACATATTGTATTGAAAAGTCTTGTACACGGCAATGTGCATATAGTCTGGAGGTAATGACAATTAATAAATCTCCTGTCTTATTAGACCTACAAGGGAGTGTCTAAGGGTTCGGTTCAATGAGCTTAATGCAATTTATGCTATTTACAATTATTATTGTTGATGTAAATTATTATTCGATGCTTGTTGCCTTCAAGTATGCCACAAACTTATAATCTTTGCTTGTGTTCAAAAGACTTGCTCAACCGTTGTGTTGATGATTTTACACATGTATTTCAGGTAATCAAGATGGATAGTAGTGGAGCATGCGAGGAGGAAGTTGGTGCTTACTTGTCTAAACTTTATATTATTTTTCCTTCTTTTGAAATGAACTAAATGACTTGTAAGTCTTTAATGAAAAGGATGTATTGGTAACGGTTTTTGGGACTAAACGCTACTTTGATTTTATATAAACTCGGATGGGAACTTTTTAGACAAGGTTTTTATATTATTTTAACGTCTCTTTTGAGGTCGTTGTCTATGATTTTGTGCGATGTGCTATGAGTAGCGCCCCAAAGTGGTATTCCGCTGCGTGGTAATTTGGGGTGTTACATATGTCATGTAAATTAAAGGTTACGATCCGAAGAGATTTAATTGTTGAAAGTTTTGGGTGGATCCATGATGAACGTGCATGTTTTCATGGATCGTAAAATCATATGTTTATATGATTTTATGTGCTACTTGCTTTATTTGATTCAATAAATCTTAAATTAGGGAAGACTTTTATATGAATATAAAAAACCTAGATTTAAAGGTTATCGAATAAATCGTATGCATTTGGTTATTTGATTTATTTATCGCACATATAAATTGTTATTATGCGTTTATTATTTAGTTTTTTACTTGTTTATGTTAAAAATTATACGAATTGTTGTAAACAAGGTTTTTTTTATGAAAAACAAATATGGACTAAATCATATTAAAATTAAGATTTGTTTGAGATCTAAATTACGTAGAATTACGTTGATCGGTGAATTGCAATAATAATATAAAGGCTACTCCTTTTGACAAACTATAAAGTGGGTATAACGCACCGCTGGTCATGTACCAGGTTAAGGAAGGAGGTGTTAAGCCATTAGTCGTTGACCAAATTCCCGGCTCGCCTGTGCGTCAAATTGATATTACCTACGATTATTATTTGCATTATACCTTAAGGTTGATTTATCACAAATTCACATCCGAAATCACAATGAATAAGGTTATTGCTTTGTGCTTTAGCCATAACTACGTTGTGAATAGTTGTGGGTAAATTTTTTGATTGGTTAATCCAATACCTCAACATAATTTATGTAGAAATTTATTCTCGTGAATAAGTTTACTAAATGTTTTATTAAACTTATACTATGGAGTTGTATGCATGCTTCTCCATACATTGATTTTGACATCAAATTTATACCCTTAAAATTCAAATCAGATTTTTGGACGATGTTGTAATGGAGAGAAAACTTTCATAGAATGAGAACTCATATGATAGTTTGACGTTATTCAGATTAGATGACTTAATTAAGTTACTCAGTGAGATTTGGAAACTTAAGGCATTCAGAAGGGATGAAACATGTTTACAACGTAAAACGTTTTTTTGGCAATGTAAATCCCTTAAATATCTAGAAATCGAAAATTGTTTGTCAATTGAATTGTTTGACAAGTCACTATATTGAGTACATTCATTACTAGCAGATCAACTGATGTAATGAATCTATGTCAATATATGTTCTAAGATTCAAGGAAAATACTATGGTTTATATACCGGGATAATTTTATTTTCTTGAAAGTATTTTATTATAGAAAATACTAATATTTGAACTAATTTATGTAGAAATGGCTCAACCCAACAATAACACTATAAGTTATGCGTTCAAAACATTTTTTTATCATCCAGTACTTACTGGCCCAAACTTTAATGATCGTTACCGCTCACTAAGAATTTTCTTGAGAGTAGCGGGTACTGTTGATTTATTGACCACTCTTTATCCGGAGGATCTTGCTGAAGGAGCTTCTGAAGCGCAATGGCTGGAACACGTTGCTACTATTAAGAAGCACTCGGCTGTGGCTTGCTTAATGTTAGGAAAAATGGTTCCTCCACTTCAAAAGAAGTATGAGGTATTTTCTCTTAAGCGTATGCTTGATGAACTCAAGGCTATGTTCGAGAAGCCGCAAGCTGTCGAGATCTATAACCTAGTAGATGCTTTGCATAGCTGGAAGCAAACTCCTGGAAAGTCTGTTAGTTCACATTACATGAAGATGAGGGGTTATATGGAACAGCTCATTACACTAGGATAACCCTATGATCATAATATGGCTATCAACTTGACCGGGGAAGGACTTCAATGAATTTGTTGGAAGCTATAATATGCCTTGCACGGGGAAGACAATTAATGATTTGCATGCAATTCTCATTGACTATGAAAAGGGGTTAAAGTACAAGGCATCTACCTCTATTCCTCCTGTACTAACAATACAAAAGGGAAGAGTGAGTAAGCCAAAACTACAAGCGAACAAGAAGAAAGGCAAAGGCAAGGTTGATAAGGGAAAGCAAGTTACGACTTATCCCAAACATAAGCAGAACTTTGTCAAGAAGAATCAATCTCAGAAAGATGAGACTTGTCACCATTGCAGGGCAAGTGGTCACTAGAAGAGGAATTGTCCTCTTTACTTGGAGAGTTGCGATAAATAAAGAAGAAGTCTGAGCAGAGCGCTGCAGCTTCAGGTACTTTATTTATGATTGAATTATTCAATTTGGCATACAAATTAAATTCCTGGGTGTATGATACGTGATGGGGTATTAACATTTGTAATACGCTGCACGGATTTAATCTGGAAAGGAAGCTATTCTATGGGGAAAAATTTTTGCAAGTGGACAACGGCGCACAAGCAGCGGTTGAAGCTATAGGAACATTTAATTTAGTTTTACCTTCGGGTTTAGTACTGATTTTAAATGATTGTCATTATGCACCTACAATTGTTGGGGTGTTATTTCCTTTTCTTGTTTGTGGAATACTGGATGTGTTCACACTATTGATAATAATGGAATTTCTGTTTGGAAAGATGGTATTTTCTTTTTTAATGTAATTTCTATGAATGGTGTGTTTGAAATAGACATGCATGAAAATGAATCCAAGTATAATAATAATTCTGTTTTTAGCATGTATAAGAAGAGAATGTTTGAAAAGAACTCTTCTTATCCTTGGCATTGTAGACTTGTCCATAATGGGAAGACTCGTATACAAAAGCTTCAACGTAAAGGTCTTTTGAAAAATATCAATGATGAATCATTTGATAAATGTGAGTCTTGTATCTCTGGGAAGATGACCAAGAAAACTTTTAATAGCAATATTGAAAGAGCTACTAATCTACTTGGTTTAATACACACCGATGTGTGTGGACCACTGATGGTTGTACAAGTACACTTTTGTTTAGGAAAACAAAGAGCGTAATTAGGGTAAGTACGGCGGTTTAGGAAAACCGTGCACAAATGACCCAAAGGTGAGTTCGTTCTCAAGGAGGCTAGTGTGTTGTATTAAGAGATGACTAAATGTTAGTTATTATGATTATGAAGAAAGAAAAGAGAAAAGGATGACGGTTACGATTAAAATTACACTAAGACGAAAAGTCGTAAACGTAAAACCGTAAAACGTGCCGAAATTTAAAAATTACCCTAAAAATTCCTAGAAAATTGAAATAAATCCTAAAAAATGTAATTAGAGTTTACAGAAAATAAAAAATTACTTAAATCTTTTATTTAATTAAATAATATTTTTTTATGCTAATTAAAGCCCAAAAATCAGTTTAATTAACAAAAAGCCCAAAATGATCTTTTTTTATTTGTATACCTCTAAAATAACTTAATTAAACTAAAAACTCTTTTTGGAAAATTTAAAATTAATTAAAACTACTTAAAAATGATTAAAAACTATTAAAATATTAAAATAATCCTAAAAATTAATTAAATGACAAGAAAATTAATCTAAAAATTTTAAAATAACTAAATTAATGTATTTAACCTAAGAAAAATGAAAATTTTTTAAAAATATTAAAAACAACTTTTAGTAATAAAATAATAATAAAATATTAATAAAAATTCAAAATTTATAAAAAATTCTAAAAACTTGAAAACTAGTTTAATTTAACTTAAATAAACAGAAAATGAACTTGAAATTACAAAATACCCCTAATGGGCCTCAAAATGGGCTAAAACTCAAAACAGTCCAAGCTTAATGGGCTTTTTGGCCCAATAAACGAAACGTTAACCAAATAAGCTGAAAAGTTCTAGTCTAGCTTAAAATTCAATTTTAAACACAAAACTCTAAAGGCCCAAAAGCTGAAAGTAAGCTTATCACAGCTTAATAAGCAAACAACTTATTCTTAATGGGCTTTTTGGCCCATTAAGCCATAAGCTCATGCCATAAGCTGAAATTTGACACACATCCTTCTCTTGACCTTTTAAAGCTATTTTTAAAAAGAATTTGTTAACAAGCCTAAGAAATAAGCCTGAAATAAGTAAAAGCTCTCTACACAAAACGACAAAATAGTCGTTTTCGAGTTCTAGACCACTTCAAAGGCTGATTCTTTTTGCAAAATGTTTCAAATCACTTAACTAAGCTTAATAATCAAAAAGATTTCAAATAAGCACACTGAATAAGCTAGAATAAGCAATAAGCTATTTTGAAAAAGAAAAGTCAATTCGTTTTCTAGTCAAACTTAAAAGTCAAAGGCTCAAATGCTCCAGAATAGTCAAATGGGTCAAATAAAGAAGATTGATTACAATAACTAAGTTGTTGCACAATAAAATAAGCTATTATTGCTTATTGATAAGTGAACACAAATTAACACTAGCAGTGGCTAGTAGCACTAGGAAAGGATTCCCACTGTTTGACTTTCTTGACCTTCTGTTTTTAGTGGACTTTTGTTGGATTCAATGGACAAAAAGGCACCCTTATAACCAGTGGGTTATAAGGAGTCAATAACAAGCAAGAACACACAAAATCAACAAGCCAATTAGTACACTTAATTCAATTTATGCCCAGATATCACACAGACATGAACAATAAGCAGATTTGAACAAATGAGCAGTTTAAGCAAGATTAAGCCAACCAAATTGAACCAAAAGCATAAACAAGTTATAATAAACTTAAATAAGCATAAATAAACTTGTTTCATGCACTGAATCAAAGATTATACCTAGATTAAAGCTTATGTTACTTACTGATGAACAAATGATGAACACAAGCTGACCTTGCTGATATACTTGACCACAAACCCAATTTCAAACCCTCAAATCTTTAACACAGGTTACACAAACTTTGTTTTTATCATTTTCAACCCTAAATAATCATACACTATAGGTGTTCCCAAGATTTTAGATCAAAACAGGCAAACATAAGGAAATTATGTCACAGATTCAGATTTGATGTTTAAAAGCACAAGTATGGTAAATATCAGCACTCAACCAACTCAATATCAGATACAAACTCAATCCATCCCTTAACACTAACTTAAATTCAAATTAAAACCTTAAAACAGTAGACCCAAACACCCCTTTAACTTTTCAAATCCAATTTTAACAAAGTAAAAGTGTATAACAGGTTTACCCAAGCCTAATGAAGCATCATTCAAACAATATCATGTAGTAAGAAAAAGATTCAAGCCACAAAAACACCACATACAACAGCAGAATACCAAATCACTTAAATTCACATTTTTAATAGTTTTTAGGAAATAGAGCTCAAACCTCATGAATATACATCTACACTCACAGGTTTATAGCTTATGTGCCTAGCTAAATAAGGCACAAGATTCCAATAAGCTGCTAAGAACAACAAGGTTAGAAATAAACAAATTATATGAAAAATAATGAAAATGAACAAGATTTGATTCAAGCTTGTTCCCCACTCCTTGAATCTCCCAAACCACAAGCTCACTACACCTTGATAATCTCCTTATCAGGGTGTTATGATCACTTATGACCCAAAAGTTCAAGTGTTTGAACTAAGACTTAGAAAAAAATCAGAGTTTTGGAAAATTATTGAAACACTTGCATAAAACTTAAACCAATCTTTAAAACTTCATAAACACAAACTCAAATCATTAAACGATAACAAAAAGTAAATTGGGACTTGGAATTCGTCACAAGATTCAAACTTTTTTCATTCACTTAGAAAAAAAGCTTTACAGAACTTTGACCTAGGAATCCAAGAACAAAGACTAATGTGTGAGTCTTATGCCTTTATATAAGCTACATGGATACTAAAATGTTGAAAATAAAACATGAAACCCTAGGTAGTGGTTTTACAAATTTGCCCTTAAAGTTTGAAATTTTGTTGAATGCATTTGAAGTTGTGGCTGTAACATGTGAGTTTTCTTTGTTGTTTTGTGATCTCTCACATCCAATATGTGCTTAGGAAGTAAGCTGAGATGTGGGGCGTTGATCTTCTAGAAATTCTTGTCTTCTTCTCAAACGTGTAGCAAGGGATAGCTCATGTGACTTGGTGAGTGGTGAGGTGGCTTGTTTAAGAGTTGGGTTTTGATTAAGATGACCTTAATCATAAATCTAGAGGTGATTAGGCTCTATTTGTGTGATAACTCGGGTTTTGACGGAATAGTAGTCGTCCGTTGATTTTTATTTATGTGTTAGATGTGTGTGAACTATATGTTTTTTTTTCTTGTGTGATATGGTGGAGGTGAATGACGGTTATGAGGTACATGATGTGTAAATCATGGTACAAGTCGGATATGGAATTTGATGAAATGGAATCAGTAATGAACTTCGTGAAGTTCAAGTATTTTTAATAAGGTTTCGTGTACGTAGTTTACGGTGTGCGTAAGACTTTACGTAATTATATATGTAAGTATTTAGCGGTGTAGGCTAGTAACTTCGGGTTATTTAAGTAAGTCTCGTAGAATTATTTAGGGGTCGTATATATTAAAATTTTATGTAATAAAATTTTAAGTGAGGAAAGGTTTTAATAAAAAATGCAAGTAAACAATTGTTTTAAATTATTTAGAAAATAATAGGTTTAAAAAAAATAAATAAAAATTATATATAAATAAGGAAATAATAAAAAAAACGAAATTATATAATAAAGAAAAAAAATTAGTATTTTTGGTAATTTTTTTATGTTCGGTTGAAAAAAAAAGAAAAGGAAAAAAAAGGAAAATTGATTTTGGGCTTGGGCTAGGAGTACTTGGGTATTTAAAAGCTTTTGTAAAAAAATAAAAAACAAAACCAACGATGGAGAAAAAGAAAACGCAGGAAGAAGAAAAAAAAATATTTTAGGGTTTTGCTAAAAACTTCATCTTTGATCAATTAAGGTATAAGTTTGCTTTAATCATTGTTTTTAATTAATGTAATTATATATTTATCAAGTAGTAATTATATATTTATCAAGTAATAATCATATGATGGATGAAGGATTTTAATTTTCTGTAATTAAAATAAATTAGGTTTTGAATTGGGTAATTAATGGGGGATTATTATGGTTTAAAATCGTTTTTTAGGGTTTAAATCGGATTAGGCAGAAAGTGTCGCTAATCTGCCAGAATCCGTCGCTAAACTGTCAGAAACTGTCGCTAATGTCTGGGCAGATTTTTGGTAAAATCGTTTTGCTCATAACTTATTCGTTTTAAAAGCTTTTTGGGTGATCCAAAAGCCTAGAATTATGTACTCGGAGCGTACTTTTCAGATATTCAGAATGTATAGTCAATGGAGGTCAGTAGTTTGGTCGAATTATTTGTACAAGTGTCGAGTTCAAGGTTAATGTTTGTATGACAAGGCTTAAATTCGTGTTTTGGATATTTTGGGATAGTGGACACTTAGAGGGATAACATGGGGATGATTTGGGATATATATTGAGATGTATCCATCATAGGGATTGTTACATTGATGAAGGATTAGAGTTCCGAAGTCAATGTTGACGCGTATTATTGTGTTGTGTGCTTTAGATAATTGATTGTTCATGAAGAGACTTTGGATTGCTTTTCGTAAGATGAGTTTCATAGTCCCATATCTTTTAATGATTTTGACTTCCAGATGGGATGGAAGAGACACTCGTTATGGTTTTGAAACTTGATGCTGTGAATGTTTTATTGAGTTGTGATGGAATTGTGTATACTTATATGATTAACTGCTATGTGATTCTTGATTGTTTTGTGATTTGAATTGGTACCAAGGGGATGTTGACAATGCTGGGCCTTGGGATTGGCTCATAGGTGTATGGGCGCCTATGGGACCATGGTGTTTGTAATGGCTTGGAGCCTTGAAATTAGTTTAGTATGATAAATCTTGAATTGTTAGTTGTTAATGCACATTTGTAACACATTGTCCATATATTATTATTATCGGTGGTTATGCAGAACTTATATTATAACTGATTTGAGGTTGGAGTCTAAACCTATGACTCTCACCAACTTTATGTTGACGTGTTTTAGTGTCTCTTTCAAGTGAGAATGTGGTGAAGTTAGAGAATAGAAGTGGCTAGGATTGGAGTTGCTTAGGAATGCATATGGAGGAACCCCATTCCTCTTAGATTTCCTTTTTGGTTGATGAAATAAGTGCATTGTATGACACCTATATGTTTGATTGGCTATTTGTTTCTTTGTCTTTGGTAAAAGGTAGGAATTGTTACCTACTTACCTAGACCCCTAAATTGTATGAGATATTGTCATGACTTTGTGTCTCCTTGAATGATATTTCTATTGCATTTAGTTTTCTCTATAGAGACATCGTTTGTTGTGATGATATACATAGTTAGCGCCCCGTGTTCCGCCATGGTGGGGTGTGACAGAATGGTATCAAGAGATAATGGTTATAGAGAATTAGGTTGCTTAGCCTAGTCTATAGGTTAAGGATCCCTGCATATAAGCGTCATCGGAGTATGTGTGTATTATAGTATTTGACACGGTTAAACGCTAATTTTCGTCTTTTGTATAAGAACTACTTTTATGATATTTGAGATTGATGCATAATGTTAATTCTTATCTATGATGTTTTCTTTTGAATTTTAGACTAGTATGGATTGAACCATAGTCGTCCATACTTAGTCACATGTTTATTTCTTTTTTGAATTTTTAACTAGTGCGGGTTGAACCATAGTCGTCCACACTAGTCATTGTTGGATTTTGTTTTATGACCTAGAGACCCTCATGTAGATGCTTAGAGGGATTGTGGGTGGTTGTAGTCACTGGTGAGTTCATGTGAATTGTGTATGTTTCAAACTTGGATTTCTCGCTTTCTTTTATATCATTTTGGAGATATTTTTCTCTAGTATAAGTGATATTTTTATACTAGATCTATATTTAGGTTATATGATGATTGCTTTGTGGTTTGTTGGTTGATTTATGTATTATGTCATGCATGATGCGTTAATACCATGAAATATCGTCATAAGAGGGAGTACATACGTGAAAGGGGATATATATAATTATGGTGGCCAACATCATTATATATGCGCCACAACACACGTGGACTTGCAAGTATGATTACCTGGATTGGTTTTGATTGCATGGTTGATTGATTTTGATGGTACATATACGTATATGTATGTTGGATTACGAGGGGAGGTGTTGTGGATTGTTGTGTAGATAGTAAGTTTCTCCCTAATCTAAATATCCTGGTGGATAATCGTGAATACCTATCGGGGATGCCAGGTAGATTTTTAAGTTGGTTCGTCAATCCGTTGTTCGTTGCGATAATCAACTCTTGTTATTAGTTCTCTATTATATCATGGTAATTTAAAGTCCTATGTTACCCATCATGCGTTCGTTATGGCTTATTTTGAGAGGTGTGTTCATAATTTTTGGTTTCGGTTCTTTGAGCGATGGTATGGATGAGTCTTTATAACTTATCAATTCATAACGTTTTGTCGAGTCTTTATATCACGTGTTTGTTTTCAGATGGTACTTTGGTATTAGAATCCATAGGGTGTTTTGAAGTTCTTTTGGGATAATGATGTCTTCATTTTGAGTTTCACGACCCTTCCAAATGATAATCTATGGAAAACCTGTTTTGTAATAAGAATAGAGATAAAATGATTTTTATGGGTACTCGATAAAATAAGGGTTAAGTAGCAAAATATTTTCTTATAGTATGATGTAATATAATAATTTTTATATATGATCAACACGGGTTTATTACAGTTTTTGAGAGACCATTTTTTAAAATAAGTTAAAATCTAAAATAAAATTAAATTTCTATTTAAATATTTTATACGTGTAAGTTTAACTGATATTTATGAACACAAAGACTTAAAATGAGTTATGAAAAATTCTGTATACCTTAATTCTACATTTAAAGTGATTACATAAATTACTAATATGATTTTATAGTTTTAAAACGACCAATGTAAAATCACTGAAGATAATTCTTTTGGGTAAAAGTTAAATTTTGTAAAAAGTTTCCATTCGTTGGGTGTTTCTTGTGTCACTCGTTTGTAGTCGTGGTTCATTTTGTATTCATACATATTTTATGTTGGAGTTTCTTTTGGAGTCTCGTGATTTTGATTCATTGTATTGTGTGCACATGAAATTTCGTTCGTTACCCTTGAGTTCAATTCGATATCTATAGTTGGTGGTTCCAAACTTAGTTTTGATGTTATATTTATTGGGAGCGTTGAAGTATTCGTATGGAAGATTTGGTTGTGCTGGCACGATTGAGTTAGTAAATTGGTTGTGAAGCATAATATCATATTGGAGTACCATGAGGGAGTAGTTAAAAGGCCTTTAGGAAGATAGAAAAGTATTTGAAATTCATAGAGAACGAACTAATGGAAAAAGCAGCACCCTCAGGAGTACAAAGGTAGATGAATCAAAAGTATGTGATATCATAGAAATAAGTGGATTCGTTGGAGTTTTCCTAAGGATTAAACAGATGTTGGGAAGCAAAGATTTACATGGAAATACTACGAGAAACGACAGTGATTGCGAAAGCCTCATGACATATAGCGCCTTTTGAAGTGTAAGAGATGTTGGAAGAATTGGAGGGACTGCAAGATAAGAATTATGATTGATCAAATCATTCATTATGGAGTGCGTAGTGTTGTTGGTTAAGAAGAGGGCTGTATAGTGAAAATGTGTTTAAATCATCGCGATTTGAGCAAGAAAGACTTTTAATGAGATCATGATCGGTTGGGAACGCGCGAAGATGACATAGTGAAAGACTAATCTTGGATTGATTAATAGATATTACGAGTATGCGGTTATGCTTTAGAGGCCAACAAATACAACAACAGGTTTATGAAGTCAATATGTCGTGTGTTCACGAAGGTATGGGGATGAACCAGTCATCATGAATAGCAGCAAATTTTGGACGTTCGTCAAGGTTAAAGGAGAAGCATGAACTAAATTAGAATGTGATTCTAGAACTACCCAAGAAAGAAAAAGTTATACGCAAGGTTTTCTAAAAGTGAAGTCTTAACGCAAGAAGTACACATACTAGGATCTGAAGTAAGCAATAATGACATTCATGTGGAGCCAACAGATTGAAGCAAAGTTAAGGGGAAGTTTCGGATACTGATGTACCAAGTTACTACGATGGAGAGTGCCCGTGTGAGCATGGCAAAGAAAGAAGGATCGTACAAACGAGGGAGAATCATTGAGATCCGAACAAGTTTACCGCGAGAGAGTCGCTACGCATTCGTAGGACCGAGTAGGCACTTGATCAGTACCAAGGATCAAGTGGATCTTGAAGATAGATGTTGGTGATGGTTATCATAAATGAGGTGTTATTGAGGTTGAAGTTGGGAGAATATTTGAAGGCATGTATAAATGCTTTGAGGTTGCAGTGATGCATTTTGGTTTATTTAATACACCAGTGGTTCGCGTGAACTTGGTGAACCGGGTAGGCAAACCGTGTTGAACAAATTGGGATGATAGTTATTAAGATTATTTGGTGGACATCGAAGTCGATTATTTTTACGATTGTTGAGGAAGGTGGAGCTTTTGCTAAAGTTAGTAAAGAGTGAGTAGTTGGGTATGAAGGTTAAGAGGCATTCAATTGTCACTTGGAAATTGGATGTTATGAAGCTCATGATGAAGGGAGGGCAGGTGGAGGATTATGAGACTGGGATACATGAGTTGCGTGGCAGTTTTGCTCGGTGAGTGATGGAGTCGTTTTAGAAGTTGAAAATGAGGATAATCCGCGAGTTATTACGAGAAACTATAACCTATTCCTATTAGGAGAGGATTAGAGTTGTAGTGTGGAATTCGAATAGAGTTACATGAAAATGCAATAGGGAAGTTGTTTTACCCCCAAGAGTGGTTAGCATCGTGTGATTTTAGATGAAAACAAGGGTAAGATGTGAGTAGCGCCAAATGAGAAATATAAAGAAGCGAGCACGCTAGCAGAATGGGCGTGGTTTGAACCAAGAAGTGTAAAGGAGAAGTGATGGTAACTTGCAGTACTTGAAGAATTTATTTGGGTGACATAAATTGAGAGAATGAGAAAAGTATGGTGGTTGATTGTATGGGTAAGTATTTAGCATGTTCGGATGCAAAATATGAACATAAAAGGTATTCAGGTTTATTGCAACACCTGAGGAGTGGAAAGAAAATTATAAATTCATTTATAAGTTATCAAGATTGGGCAGTGGATACAAGCTGAATGGAGTGTCGGGCGATGGAATTGTGGGAGCCTGTGTTTCCGTCAAAGCACGTGTATGTAAAATGGAGTAGTTGGAAGGATTATAAACGGATATATTTTTTGCAATGGGACGTCGAAATGTGATGGAATGGCCATTTGGGAAGGGTTTGGATGAGATTAGTGTCTACCATATATGGGTTGATGGCTAGAGGGAGCATACCCTATAGATGTGTGTAGAAACTAGAAGGGGGGTTGAATAGTTTCTCTTCGATTGGTGACCAAATTAAAATTACTTTTAATTTGGTTTGTATCAAAACTATCTTTTTTTTGGGTAAAGGGGCAATTTCCCCGGTAAAATATATTACACCAAAAACAGTTAAGTACACTGGAATGTGACTGAATGTCACATTAACCTCAAGTAAGACACTTGAACTTCTAAGAATTCATATGACATGCCATATGAAAACTAACAAACCATTACAAAACCAAAAGTACCAATAGGGAAACCATCTAATGGTACAAAGACCTCTAAAGACATTCATCCACAAAATCAGCGAAAAACCGAATCCGGAAGACCCCATAACCAACAAAATTCAGCCCGTCAGAGGATCGCTTAAACCTGCTAGAAAGCAACTTCAGACGAACCGAGGACCTAATGCACGTAATAACCTCCTTAACCGATCTCTTTAAATTCTTGTAAAGGCGCCTATTCCGTTCCTGCCACACATAATAAGAGGCAGCGGCAACAACCAACCTACCAATAACACTCTTCGAAGTCTTAGACTTTGCCAAAGGGATAAGCACCGACATAATTGAGTCAAAAGAAACACCTGCCGCATTCAAACCTGCAAAATCCGCCACCTGACACCAAACCTGTTTGGAAAAAGGACACTCAAAAAATAGATGTTCATGAGTATCCGGTTGTCGCTCACATAAAGTACAAACCGAGCTCAAACCCGTAGTAACATCCCACAATTGTAAAGTATCTTGAGTTCTTAACCGACGCTTGAAAATTAACCACATATTAAAAGCGTGACGAGGGATACAATGATTAAACCAAACAACCTCATACCAAGGAACCCTCATATCCCGAACACGAATAGACTCCCAAACAGTTTGAACCGAAAAAGGCAGAAAACCCCCCCAATCCACGCCATTCCAGACAATCAGGACTATCCGATAAAAGAGGAACATTAATCTGCTGTAAGAAAGGATATTTGACTAACCATTCAGCCGGACAACCCCATACCCCATCTTGCACCACCTCATTAAGAGTCGAAGACAAATTGTACCCCGCTCGAAAAATATCCCGCGTAGAAATGATATTGGCTAGAGGACTGTGATGACACCATATATCATACCAAGTCATCACTCGAGAAACATTACCAATTTTGTACCAAACATGCTCTCGGATAAGAGGACGAAGCTGCAAGATTTTACGCCAACCCCACGTCATATTACCACGAGAAGGAATATCCCAAAAACTTCGGCCACGCAATTTGTATGAATGGATCCACTTTACCCAAAGCGATTCCTTCCGAGCCAAAAGCTTCCAAATATGCGTCACCATTAAGGCTATATTAAAATGATCCAGTTTGCGAATCCTAAGACCACCTTCATCCTTTGGAAGACAAACCACATCCCAACAAACCTTCGCTTTTCCACGCTGCATTTTACCTTGGCACCATAGAAAACCACGCATAAGTTGCTCAATCTCCTTCAAAACACGAATAGGGAGAACAAAAACAGAAGCCCAAAAAACATGCATGGAACCAATTACCGACTTAATAAGTTGCAATCTTCCTGCAATCGACAACGATTTATTCTTCCAATCATGAATACGGTTTTGGACCCGCTCAATTAATTCCTTACAATCATTAAAGATAAGACGGGAAGATACCAACGGAACTCCTAAGTACTTAACCGGCAGCCCGCCCTCCTCAAAAGGTAAAATCTGCAAAATGGATATCTTTACATGATTAAGAACATTGCAGAAATAAGTCGTACTCTTTGGAAGACTAGGAACCAGCCCCGAGGAACCTTGAAATTCATCCAAAGCATCACGAATAACAATCACAGAATTAACGTCCCCATGAGCAAATAAGAATAAGTCATTCGCAAAACATAAATTAATCAACTCCAATTTTGAGCAATATCTGTGATAAGCAAAAGAGGAGGAGTCCCTTACTCGACGATGAAGCATAAGAGTAAGAACTTCCATAATAAGAGTAAATAAGTATGGGGAGATAGGATCCCCTTGACGGAGCCCTCTTTTACCCTTGAAATAACCATGAAGAGACCCATTAATACAAACCGAGAATGAGGTCGTGGTAACACACTCCATAATCCAGCCAATCATCCTAACATGGAATCCAAAACCATGAAGAACATCTTTTAAAAAAACCCAATCAACCGTGTCATAGGCCTTTTGAATATCAACTTTAAAAGCACATCTTGGAACTCCACGATCCAAATGATAATTATGCATAAGTTCCTGTGTTAAAAGAATATTATCCGCAATGCTACGGCCCGGGATAAACGCCGATTGATTTGGACTCACCAACAATTTCAAACTCTCCTTAATCCTATTAGCAATTATTTTACTAATGCATTTAAATATAACATTGCAACAGGATATAGGTCTATAATCATTCACCCGAGCTGGAACATTTACCTTAGGAATGAGAGCAATGATCGTATGATTCAATTCCTTCAGTAAATTACCATTAATAAAAAACTCCCGAATAGCACAAGACACATCGTATCCAATAATATCCCAAGACTCCTTGAAAAACGCTGCTGTAAAACCATCAGGGCCAGGAGATTTTTCATTACCCATAGAGAACATAGCCATTTTAATTTCATGATTTGTCACATCGCGAACCATATCTAGAGCACTCTCTTCCGATAAATGATTATGGAATAAATTTTCAGAATCAAAGGGAACAGTATTACCAGGTTGGCCTAGGAACGTTTCATAATGGTGAACAAACGCCCCCGCCACTTGATCATTCTGGAACACCATTCCATCAGCATTAGCAACAACATCAATTCTGCTCCGACTGACACGGCTCTTCACTGCCTTATGAAAATAAGCAGAATTAGAATCACCCTCTTTCAACCATTGGATCTTAGCTTTCTGTTTTAAGAACTGCTCTTCAAGTAAAACAGCTTCGTTGAAAGCTGTAACACAAACCGCTTCCTCATCTCGTAAAACAACATTAAAAGGATCACGATCCACAGCAATTTGAAGCTGATCCAACTGACTATGAAGATTAGTAACATTCAGATGAAGATTACCCTTATCATGGAGAAGTTTACGGAGCGGTTTCTTTAACAATTTGAGTTTCTTGACCACTTGGAACATATAAAAACCAGACACCCGCGTATTCCAAACATCCGCAACCACGTTCTTGAACCTGTCAGTATGAATAATAATATTGAAAAATTTAAAAGGTTTTGGATCAGCCTTAACAACCTTGGGGATGAAAAGAACTGAAGGAGCATGGTCAGAAATACGATATGGCTTAAAAATAGCATGGGCTCCCTCAAGAATATCATAGAACTGTAAATTCGCCATAATACGGTCCAGCTTCTTAAGGAGCCCATCCTTCCCCTTAGGCTTTTGATTCCATGTGTAATGTAATCGGGCTCTTTGAACGTCAGTTATCCCAATATTCGCCACACATTCCTTGAATTCTCTCATAGCTATATCCATATAAGAAGCCCCAGCAGTAGTATCTTCCATAAATAACGCTGCATTAAAATCCCCAAGCAAACACCAAGGACGATTATTGATAAACACGTTATGTAATTCCAAACCACTCCAGAGCTCCCTTCTATGAATATACCTATTATGGGCATAAATGAATGAACAAAACAACTCTTTCTTATCCTGCTTAAACCACACACGGGTATGCATAACCTGAGCAGTCTGATGAATAACAGTAACATCCACATCATTTTGGTTCCATCCCATAATAATCCGAGTCCCCTTGCTACACACAATAGAATTTGAAACCCAAGACCAATAATGAAAAACAGACTTACACACCTTATCTAAATTAACATTCGATACATGAGATTCGAGAATCGCACATACCGAAAGCTTATTTTCATAGATCACCTGCCTAATCTCCGTTTGTTTAGGGGAGAGATTCATACCCCTTATATTCCACGAAGCAATGTTACACATTGTGAACCTCCGTAACAGGAGTGCTTGCTCCTTCCGTTAATTCCGTTTGTGTACCTCGCCTATCATCAATCATAATCTCCTCATCTACTTCCTTATCACTATCATTAATGTAATCATTCTCATCATTGGTGTCCAGTAAAGAAAATGAGTTAGTAGTAGAGACAATAGACTTAGTAATAATCGGCTGTGTAGATGTGGGTTTAATATGCAGAGCACCAGTCACACCCTCCTTAGAAGCTTGGGCATTACCAGATTTCGAAAACATTACAGCCTTCTTACCTTGCTGCGATTTGGATGACTCCCCCTGTTCCACTCGTTTAAAATGGAGTTTTAAAGCCGGCTTCGATAAACGAATCCCATTGACCTGCACCGCCTGGTTCACTTTATTCTTCTTTCTCTTAACCTCAGTAAACCCGTCATTCCCCTGCTCCTTACCCTTCACTTCCTCCCTAATCACCTTAGGGCACAAATTATCATTATGGTCAAAAACTTTACACCCCGAGCAATGCGGAGGTTTCCATTCATATTCTATTTCAATCGTGGCCAATGAATGCCCCGTACGGTCTCCCTTTGCGATAGCTATCACAATTGACTCTAGTAAATCTGTTTCGGACGACACTTCTATAAGAGCCCTAGCATACTCCTTCCTTCCCCATGAGTTCAAGCACATGGAGCTCGTGTAAGAGTCCAGCATAATAGGTCGACCTATTTGGGTTGTTATTAGGCTCAGCCCTACTTCTGAATACGCCAATATATGAACATGACGAAGCTTAACCCAAACAGGAGCACGCCGAATCTCCTCTTTTCTAAGCACAGTATCAGGCGTCCAAAAATTGAGAAACAGCGAAACAAGTCTGATTAACCACGGACCATTCGCCATAACACTATCCATACCCTCTTTTGTATCAAACTGAAATAAAAAGAAACCTTCATCAAGCATAACACGCTTAAGCCCGTATTTCGACCAAGCATTCCTTACATAGTTCTCCACTAGAGGAAACGCTAAACGTTTCCCTATGAAATACCCATATAGAGTATTAGCAAACCTCGAGCTAATTACCGCCATGGCTTCAAAAGTAAGAGCAATTTTTGCACCCTCAACAATCTCATCATTATGCAACACATCAATCTTCACAGCCTTCGATTTGGGCTTCTGAAGGACCGAGGCAAACGATGCCCCCGTACCCTTAATACCTTCATCCGCTAGTGCACCCCCAACAGATGATGCCACCGAAACATTTTTAGTAGGAGGACCCTCCGACCTTAAATTCTCAATGAACTGATCAAAATTAGTTACCAACGATTGCGCATCAACATGAGAATCATCCGTTTCCATCTCTCAAAATAAAGTAAAAACCACGAACACAACAGATCAAAACCCTAAAAAACTAGGGTTTGAACCCAAGCGACACACACCCAAACCCTAATGTACCATCATAAAGAACCACTCTGAAATAATAAAATAAGACCCAGTGAAACAGAAAACCCTAGCTATAAGCAAAGACAAAAACCCTTGATGCACCACAAAACAAAAACCCTAGATCACGTCGAATCATTTAACAAGGGATTCCGGCTACAAATCAAAGGAAAGATTAAGATCCCCGTTTACTAAATGATCACAGTTAAATATCGGGAGCGAACGAATCACAAGCCGACACCACTCACACGTATTAACGACAGGACAAAATAAACCTACGATAAGATCACAGAATCAAGTGTTAAAGGATGAATGATGACTAGCAGAATTGAAAAAAGAGGCACAAAAAATGAGGGTTACGAAATTCGCCCATAGTGAGAGAGAATAGGGTTTTTTTCTTAACGTGATGATTTGCCAAAAAAAACTATCTTTTACTTGAGGCTAAGTTGCATAATGATTAGGTTCAATTCAAATGCACTAGCAAAGATAATAGGTAAGTGTAATAATAATGAAATAAGTTAAAAGTAAGGAAGGAGACAACCTAGTGGGAAGACATCAAGATTTATAGTGGTTCGACAACGAGGCTCTATCCTCGTTTCTACTCCACTCCTAGAGTACACCTACTCGAGATTTCCACTATATCCACAAGCTCCCTTCTCGGCGGAGAAAACCTTACATCGTTGCTTACATTATTTTCCGATACTAAGCTAAATGTCGAGACCTAATCTTTAGCTAGGACCAATCTACACGACGTTGCCTACTTCACAATTTAAAGACACAAGGCTAGATGTCGGGTTCTAATCTTAAGGTAGAACCAATCTTCACGACGTTGCCTACTTCACCATTTTACGACACAAGGCTAGATGTCGAGTTCTAATCAAAAGCTAGAACCAATCTTCACGACTCTTCACTTTGAAGCTAAGTGAGAACTTCACACAACACAACTACTAATCACTTTTAAGTTTAGTGAGAACTCACAAGACACAACCACATCACTTTATAGTTTATTGAGAACTCCTAATCAATCTATTACAACTCAACTAGACTTATCCAAGTACACACATGTAGCTTGGATTTACACAACACAAATCCAAGCAAACACATATGCAATGGATGTACACAACAAATCAAAGTATCCACAAATAACTTGGATGAACACAACTAGTCCAAGTATTCATAAATACATTGGATTGACCTAAAATAAAAAGGGTATCATGATGAATATGACTAGCTCATAGATTCATCTTTATCACCAACACTAGTGAGTGAGTGATCTTCTCATTGGACAAGGTAAAGGAGGGGATCAAGAGGATAATCATATGTAAACATCCTTAACAATTTAAGTGATCATTTACTAATGATTATGCTATAGAAAATAGAAAGAGGGCTGAGAAAAACGTCCAAGAGGCTTACTGGAAAATGAGATTTGACTCACTATTTAAAGGAGACAAAGTATAATGGATCTATAACGGCTAGCTGTGCGCGGTACCTTATCTCAGCCCGTGGTACCTTATCGCTAAGGAACCGCGTAGGTACTTAAGGTACCGCCACTAGACTCCGCTTCGTTTTTTGTCTTTTAGTGGGGTGGGAATATCTGAGGTATTTGAAACCTTCAAAGGATATTCTAACAACATTTGGAATATGCTATTTTCAAATTTTCATTTTCCATTTTAATAAAACATTTTGTAAAAAAGAAAGTTTATTAAAAAGTCTTTTGTCATATTAACAAAAGTAAGTTTTAAGGATAATCATTTTGATGATCACTAAGTATGATTAAGAAAGGTTAGTGATATGATTATTACCTTGATGATAGTGTTAGTTAAATAATTCATTTTGTGTTTTACACTAAATGTGTTGTATGGTTTGTTGTGATCAAAACTAAGAAAGATTAGTTAACACTAATAATGTTTTTAGGCATCACTTGCATTGACAATCTCCCCCTTTTTAATTACGACAAACGATAAACTCATTTACGTAGAAACACAAAATATGGAATTATTAACTAGTTTATCACTATCATTTCTCCCCCTTTGTCGTAGCAAAAAGGTTAGCACAAGTCTTTGAAGAGCATCGAACTTTGCTAGTAGCTCCCCCTTGGTGGTTGCTCCCCCTTCCTTGGGGCACCAATTTTGTGAGCTAAGGTGTCATGCTACACAAAGGTTAGTAGAAAGGAAAGAAACACCAATGTATATATGATCACTACCTACTAAGTAACTTGAGAGGGAGAGAGAGAAGAAATCTCAAATTAGAAGCAAGTATTTTGCTAAGTATGTCCAAAGAGGTAATTGACAAAATCAAACTTCAATCCAATGAAGATGATAAGCTTGTCAATGGGTTAAAGGTTAGAATTGATGGAATCACCCATAAGCAATTGTAAAAATTAACCATGATCAACTCAACATATAACTAATGAAATAGCACACAAATAACACAAAGGTTACATAAAAGGAAAAAGAGACAACAAAGAAGATAGTCATACACACAATATGAGTATCTAAAAGCAATAAATATGGAAAATAAACCACTAAGCATAAGCTAGTCTAATAGTGATATTTTCTAAGATTGCTTAAAAGAAAAAAGACTAAAAATTCGACGATGCATCATTCGAATTTTTGTCCACCGGAACGAAAACTTGAATAGGAGGTCGAGTGAGGAGGAATTCAAGAAAATTTAACTTCTCATACACATGAGCAAGTTCAATTTGTTGAAATCGACAACAAGCACACGAGGATCCATGATGCAACACAAAATCGTTTGATGGGGGTATGGCATCAAACTTAGGGTTTGGTGGTGGTGGGGTAATGGGTTTGGGAATGTTTTCACAATGCCTTGTGAGGTTTGGGAAGGTTGAAAGGTCATTGAGTTGAGGGGTTTTGAAGGATTGTGGTGGTGGTGGAACATTTTCTTTAGCTCCGGTGATGGGGTTTATGGTATAAGTCTTATTCCAATACTTGATTGGAGAGAAGGTAGGGTTTTTGGGTGGTTTGGACGAAGATGGTTCATTCTTCTTAACCCAAATAGGTCGAACCAAGATTTTCGGTTTCTTTGAAAGCTTGGATGAGGAAGCTTTGGGTGAGTGGGGTTGTGACGAAGAAATGTCAAGGTTAGGAATGTAGGAGTTAGGCATTGTGAGAGTGTGAGAATGAAATCTCAAGGTTATGTGAGAATGAATTCTCAAGGTTGGGAAGGTGTGAGAATGAAATCTCAAGGTTGGGAAGGTGTGAGAATGAAATCTCAAGGTTGGGTTATAAGTAAAATGTAATCAAGGTAAGAGTTTGAATACAAAATGTGTAGTGTCAAGGAATGTTTAGTCAATTTGAGTAAACAAGGAATCTTGACAGGGTATAGGGTTTTAAAAGTTTTGACCAAAAATTCGTCAAAAGCCACTTACTGTCCGCGGTACCTTATAGGGACCGGCGGTTCCATATCGCTAGGGAACCGCGGGACTTTAAGGAACCGCGTCCAGTGGACTTGAAACCATGTTTTTCCTGGGTTTTGGGAAAAACTAAGACTTTTTCAAAAAAAGTTGCAAATCTTGGAATTTTACCTCTATTAGCACAAAATTATGCTAGGGTTTCATAAAGCAATACATTCACAAAGAATGTCTTGACAAAGGGTGACAAAATAATTTGGATATCATTTTGAACAAATTTTAGTCAAGTTTAGAGGTTGTGATAGATTTAGGTTCAATTTTAATTTCAAACTAAAGTTGATTAGTGTGCACAAAAGGATAGAGACACACAAAGCTAAATCCATAGATCAACAACATGAAACATTCATTAAGGAAGCAAGTACAAAGACAAATAAAAACTAACTAATACATAGCTAGCTTAACATTAAATCTGGATAAGTAGTTTTCTTTGGCTTGGTTTTGTTGAAAACTCTTATTAAGAAAACTCCATCATTCATCTCCTAGGAGGAGGCATGGAGAACAAGCCAAGCAAGAACTCTTGCAACCTCCTATGTAGTTCATACATATCCATCCTAAGGTTATGGATGATGTAGTGGTTGTAAAGACAACATAGACAACTAGGACCATGAGTTTGTTGAAACCCATAGTATGGATCACCCAAAAGGAGGGAAAGTGGAACACCCAAAATTGGAATGTTTGAGTTGGGTGGAGGTGGAGGAGGCATGTTCTCCAAGGGTGATGTTGGTGAGAGTGGAGGCATGTTCCCTAAAGGGGAAATGGGTGAGTGAGGAGGTAAATTCTCCAAGGTTGGTGAAATGGGTGAGTTGTGAGGGGTAAATGGTGAAGTCACCAAAGTGTCATCAAAGTTATTTACAAAAGGAATGCTTTGGATTGGTTGGGGTTGTTTGGTCACATCCAAGGGTGCACTTGGAGTGAAGGGTGAAGAGAGCTCATTCATTCTTGAGTTGAATGAAGAGGAGGTAGAACCAATGGAGTGGTTAGTACCATGGGTGGATGATGTCTTGCATGGTGCAAGAGGTGGGGAAGGTGATGAAGAAATGAGGATAGGAGCCATCTCATTCTTAGGTGTGTGGAAAGGTGAGGAGTTAGGCTTGGCTACCTTAATCCTTATTTTGAGTGTTTTCCTTAAGGTGGGGGTCTTGGAAGTGTTTGAGGTTTTGGTACACACCATGGTTGATTAGGGTGGTTTAAGGTTTAGGGAAGTATGTTTGATGTCTGAAGAACATGGCAAACAAGGTAGGTTTAAATGGGTGAGGGGATGATCCAAACTAGTAATGGTTTAAAATCATTTTAGGTGAATAATGAATTTAGGTAAGCTAGTTTAGGAAATGTGCAGTTTTATTACTGAAAATCATGCAAGGTTTACACAGATTTAAGAAAACAGTGTAAAGCAAAGATGCTGTCGTGCACAGTGGCCGGCGGTTCCTTATCTAGGACCCGTGGTTCCTTATTGATAAGGAACCGCTGGTCGATATTGAACCACGACCAGAGGTTTTAAAAAATCTTTCATCCCAGTTTTTGAAAAACCCAGATTTTTCCCAAAAGATTCACAAGCCAAAGTTAACTACAGATCATAATCTAATAAGCTAACTATTATAAGGCATGCACAAAGCTATGTAAATCACAAACATCATTGCATGAGCAACATTTAGGATCAAAATAAATAATAATCCAAACATGTAACATAAGTTAATAAACAACTAAACCAAAGTGTTAATAAGCAAATGTTTAAGCTGCAAATGATAACTAAACTTTGACACAACTCAAAGTCTTCACCTCCTTTTCTTGCCTAAATCCTTGATCATTTTTCCCAAATACTTGATTCCCTTTCTTGACTCAATCCGGTGTTCATGCAAATCACCTCGGGTTCGAAGATTTTGACGGTAAAGTTCCTCTAAATTGAGATTATTAGGAACTTCACTAGAGGAATGGTGGGGAGGGGAAGCAATGTCATCTAAACCATCCACGAATGAGTTTGTGGAGTGGTGAGAAGAACTCGAAGAGTCAATGGGAGCACTTGTGCCAATGCCATCACCATCACTTGTTGGCATGTCCATGTCCTCATCATTGAACTCTTGTTGGTCGAATTTACGATCAGATCTTGTCTTTCTCTTATATACCTCTTGAATAGGTAGCATGACCCGTTTGACCGGTTGAAACTGAGAAAGATCAAGATTTGGAAAATCACGGCCAACCCTTTTAAAAAGGCGAGTGAGAAGCATTGCGTAAGGGAGGTTTGTTTTAGGCTTGTGAATAGCATAATTGATCCGTTGAGCGATAAATTATGCCAAATTGTACTTGGTGTTGGTAAAGATGCAATATAACATATGCACTAAACACGCCGGAACATGATCCCGGTTTCCACCAAGACAAAACACATTTTCCCTAAGGATATTGGTCCATTGAACCATATTATCATTAAGGTCGCTCAAGAGAACCTCATGACGTTTCACCGAACGTACCTTAGTATGAAGGCTTCTCTTAACGGGTCGATTACGCTTTTTGGAGACAATGTCGACAATGAAGTCAAGATCAATTTCCTCATGATCATTTGGAGGACAATTGTAGGATTCAAGGAGAGCACTAAGCTTCCATTTATCTGTGAAGCGACAAGTGCCTACAAATGGGACATCAAGAATTTGACCAAACACTTCGAGAGAGTATTGAATGAGTTGATCTTTCAAGATGAACCTAATAAATATTCCATCATTGTTTTCAATGACGGAGTATGTGCTAAAGAACTCCAATAGGAATCAAGGATAGATGTCTTCCTTAATGTTCAACAAACAACCAAATCCAATGTTTTCAAACATGGACTTGATGTAGACATAATCCTTGATATCTTTTTGGACAACTCTACCCTCATGAAAGCAACGAGATTGAAGAGAGGAAAAAGTATGGGCAAGGTGAGTTGAGTGACAAAAGTCAGATAGGTTAGGCATATATTGTTTGGGGAGTTGATGATCCTTTTGGTATTGTGAAGGCATGATTAGTACCTAAATAAACACAAGACAATATTTCTCCAATCACTCATATGAAAAATAAAAATTAAAGATCAAAAATATGAGAATGTGTAATATCAATTTCTTGACAAACATAGGAGTGAATCCATATCATTCTCATGTTCACAATGTGTCTATTCTATCATTAACCAAGAACACATGATCTATGCTAGATCAACAATGGATTAGAACATTGGTTTTTCAAAACAAGGTTTTTAGGTAAGCATTAACAATGTCATTACCTACTTGTTCATGGGTTCATCTCAAATCCATCATTCAACCAAAATCATTTAGCCTAAATTTGGATTTGTTCTACAAGTGGGTTTTAGTGAAATCTTAATGAATATCAACCTAAGGAATCATATTAAAATAACCATGTCAACCCACATTCCTATTAAGGTTTTAATTCAATTTCAATTTTAAAAATCCTCAATTATGAAAGGATGAACCGTAGAACAAAATAGATGAAATTGAAGGAAAATACTTACAATTAATTGATGTTAGATGAAGGATGAGTGAAACCCACAACTTGGAATCAATTAATTTGAGTGATTGAAGGTTTTGGAAGCTTCAACAATGGTGGAAAAAGGGTAAACCGTCGGCTGTGTGTTTTTGGGAGAGAGAGGGTTTGGTTTGAAAAAGAATAAGATAATCAAACTGGCGCTCTGACAAAAGTTACTGCCCGAGGTACCTTATCGATAAGGTACCACGCCTTTGAGCCGCCTAGATAAGGAACCGCCTACAGAGGCAGGTTTTTATCTATGAAAAACACCAAATTTTGAAAACCAAGTTTTTCTAAAATACTTAAGATTAAATCATGAGCCTTTTAGAATATCATTGGATCATCATAACACTAAGCAATATGTTTTAATGAAGGAATACGAGTTGAATCAAGATCGAAAAGAACCGAAACGGACAAACGACTACTCGTAGCAAAATGACTACGTGGAGAGAAGTCAAGGGAAGTGAATCAAGACTAGGACCAATGCTCAAGGGATTAATGACAATCTTCAAATAGTGGTAACGAAGAGCTTGTGTCATATATAGTGGTTTAAGAAGTGCCTTTCCGGCGAAACGTTAAACGGCTTTGGTAATGAATAAGCACAAAGCAATTATTCAAGTATAGACTAAGATCACTTTCAATAATAGTCTTAGTCTAAACCAAAATATGAGCAAGGTATTAATTCACTTGCTCTCCCACAAAGGGCCTACTAACCGTATGGGTGCAAACCATGGAAATCATGCTTGATACTATAAGCTTCTACTAACTCACTCTACATCACCATAGTGAGTCAAGTATCCAAGCAATGAAGGTTTGAGAGGATAAAGGAAAAGAAACACAAACCACAAATAAATGTCAAGGCAAGGATGCCGAGAACAAGCATATAGTCAAGTAATGATCAAAAGAATGATCAAAGGGCGTGTGGAAGAATGAAAGCGTACCTTGGCCACAAAGAGCAATCCATGAAGAAATAAGTGCTATGCCCAATCAATGACTATGATGAGTACTAAGTCTTCAAGGACTAGTATCATTCCCAATCATCTTGGTATTATCATTCAAAGATGTTAAAGATCAATGAAGATGAGTCTTCTACAAGTGTAAGTAACTCAATCCACAACCAATTAAGTGATTGATCTTCATGAGTACCTACACAAAGCAAGATGCAAACTAGTAGATACATTTCAAGAGTATATCTAAAATGCATAAAGGCTACTAATCTTAAGTGGGAAGCAATATTATCAATTAAAAGACCTATTTTCAAAGAAAACATAGTTTTGACCAAAGAGAAACTTTAGTACAACTAGACCTTCTAATTTGAGGAGCCAATGGATCGATCCAAGTTTCAAAGTATAATATACTTTAAAGATCTTGAGTTACCATCGCTCTAATACCAATTGTAGAAACTAGAAGGGGGGGTTGAATAGTTTCTCTTCGATTGGTGACCAAATTAAAATTACTTTCAATTTGGTTTGTATCAAAACTATCTTTTACATGAGGCTAAGTTGCATAATGATTAGGTTCAATTCAAATGCACTAGCAAAGATAATAGGTAAGTGTAATAATAATGAAATAAGTAAAAAGTAAGGAAGGAGACAACCTAGAGGGAAGACACCAAGATTTATAGTGGTTCGATAACGAGGCTCTATCCTCGTTTCTACTCCACTCCTCGAGTACACCTACTCGAGATTTCCACTATATCCACAAGCTTCCTTCTCGGCGGAGAAAACCTTACATCGTTGCTTACATTATTTTCCGACACTAAGCTAAATGTTGAGACCTAATCTTTAGCTAGGACCTATCTACACGACGTTTCCTACTTCTCAATTTAACGACACAAGGCTAGATGTCGGGTTCTAATCTTAAGGTAGAACCAATCTTCACGACGCTGCCTACTTCACCATTTTACGACACACGGCTAGATGTCGAGTTCTAATCGAAATCTAGAACCAATCTTCACGACTCTTCACTTTGAAGCTAAGTGAGAACTTCACACAAGACAACTACTAATCACTTTTAAGTTTAGTGAGAACTCACAAGACACAACCACATCACTTTATAGTTTAGTGAGAACTCCTAATCAAATCTATTACAACTCAACTAGACTTATCCAAGTACACACATGTAGCTTGGATTTACACAACACAAATCCAAGCAAACACATATGCAATGGATGTACACAACAAATCCAAGTATCCACAAATAACTTGGATGAACACAACCAGTCCAAGTATTCATAAATTCATTGGATTGACCTAAAATAAAAAGGGTATCATGATGAATATGACTAGCTCATAGATTTATCTTTATCACAACACTAGTGAGTGAGTGATCTTCTCATTGGACAAGGTAAAGGAGGGGATCAAGAGGATAATCATATGTAAACATCCTTAACAATTTAAGTGATCATTTACTAATGATTATGCTATAGAAAATAGAAAGAGGGCTGAGAAAAACGTTCAAGAGGCTTACTGGAAAATGAGATTTGACCCACTATTTAAAAGAGACAAAGTATAACGGATCTATAACGGCTAGCTGTGCGCGGTACCTTATCTCAGCCCGCGGTACCTTATCGCCAAGGAACCGCGTAGGTACTTAAGGTACCGCCACTAGACTCCGCTCCATTTTTTGTCTTTTAGTAGGGTGGGAATATCTGAGGTATTTGAAACCTTCAAAGGATATTCTAACAGCATTTGGAATATGCTATTTTCAAATTTTCATTTTCCATTTTAATAAAACATTTTCTAAAGAAGAAAGTTTATTAAGAAGTCTTTTGTCATATTAACACAAATGAGTTTTAAGGATAATCATTTTGATGATCACTAAGTATGATTAAGAAAGGTTAGTGATATGATTATTACCTTGATGATAGTGTTAGTTAAATAGTTCATTTTGTGTTTTACACTAAATGGGTTGTATGGTTTGTTGTGATCAAAACTAAGAAAGATTAGTTAACACTAATAATGTTTTTAGGCATCACTTGCATTAACAACGTGGGAGATTGTGCTCGAGCTACGTGAGATAGTTCTGATGAGGTTGGAATGCTCACCCTTCGTGGGTTGGAGTTTTCTTATAATGATAGTTCGGATATGAGATGAGCTGCTTTGAGGCATTGTACGAAAAGAAGAGTTGGTCGACTACTTATTAGGTCGAAGATTGAGAATGTATATTGAGTTGACATGAACTAGTGAAATGGATGACTTATAAGGTCGTTGGGATTGAGTTGATATAGAAAGGAACTCTTAGAGTTCAATGTGTTTGATCATGCATTATGGAAGATACCACATTAGAAATGTATGGCACGTTGTAGTAGGAAAGGTTAGATGGAATTGCGATGTGGAGGTTCATGGAAAACCATGTCGGGATTTATCATGTAAGTTGTAGATTGTGATTGTCTATGGAATTGAGAAGTGTGCATGACACATTCCAAGTGTCATTGCATCTGCCGTAAGATGAGATCTTAAATAATAAGAGACTTTATATTGTGTATGAAATTCTTGAGATAGTATGTAGAGACATGATGGAATTTGTCACGTAATGAGTTTGATTAGTGGTAGAGTGTTGGGGATACTAAGGTTTGGAACTTGAGAGTTCTAGACCTGAGAACATGTGGTTACATTTTTGTGAGTTTTGATTTATTATATTTATGAGCAAGTCTGAGAGCTAGGACGGTTAGGGCTCATGTGTTTTGATTGAAATTTTTCTTAATGTGTACTCCATTCACGTTTGAACGTGAAGATTTATAAGGGATGAATATTTCCATCTGCACGCTGAGAACGAGTTTGGGTTCGAGAGTAAATCTCGGAACGAGAGTAAATATCGGGACGAGATTTCTATTAGGAGGGGATACTGTGATAACTCGGGTTTTGACGGAATAGTAGTTGTCCGCTGATTTTTATTTATGTGTTAGATGTGTGTGAACTATATGTTTTTTTTTCTTGTGTGATATGGTGGAGGTGAATGACGGTTATGAGGTACATGATGTGTAAATCATGGTACAAGTCGGATATGGAATTTGATGAAATGGAATCTGTAATGAACTGCGTGAAGTTCAAGTATTTTTAATAAGGTTTCGTGTACGTATCTAATTACGGTGTACGTAAGACTTTACGTAATTATATATGTAAGTATTTAGCGGTGTAGGATAGTAGCTTCGGGTTATTTAAGTAAGTCTCGTAGATTTATTTAGGGGTCGTATATATTAAAATTTTATGTAATAAAATTTTAAGTGACGAAAGGTTTTAATAAAAAATGCAAGTAAACAATTGTTTTAAATTATTTAGAAAATTATAGGTTTAAAAAAATAAATAAAAATTATATATAAATAAGGAAATAATTAAAAAACGAAATTATATAATAAAGAAAAAAATTAGTATTTTTGGTAATTTTTTTATGTTCGGTTGAAAAAAAGAAAAGAAAAAAAAGGAAAATTGATTTTGGGCTTGGGCTAGGAGTACTTGGGTATTTAAAAGCCTTTGTAAAAAAATAAAAAACAAAACCAACGATGGAGAAAAAAAAAACGCTGGAAGAAGAAAAAAAAAGAAGAAAATATTTTAGGGTTTTGCTAAAAACTTCATCTTTGATCAATTAAGGTATAAGCTTGCTTTAATCATTGTTTTTAATTAATGTAATTATATATTTATCAAGTAATAATAATATGATGGATGAAGGATTTTAATTTTCTGTAATAAAAATAAATTAGGGTTTGAATTGGGTAATTAATGGGGGATTTTTAGGGTTTAAAATCGTTTTTTTAGGGTTTAAATCGGATTAGGCAGAAAGTGTCGCTAATCTGCCAGAATCCGTCGCTAAATTGTCAGAAACTGTCGCTAATGTCTGGGCAGATTTTTGGTAAAATCGTTTTGCTCATAACTTATTCGTTTTAAAAGCTTTTTGGGTGATTCAAAACCCTAGAATTATGTACTCAGAGCGTACTTTTCAAAAATTCAGAATGTATAGTAAATGGAGGTCAGTAGTTTGGTCGAATTATTTGTACAAGTGTTGAGTTCAAGGTTAATGTTTGTATGACAAGGCTTAAACTCGTGTTTTGGATATTTTGGGATAGTGGACACTTAGAGGGATAACATGGGGATGATTTGGGATATATATTGAGATGTATCCATCATAGGGATTTTTACATTGATGAAGGATTAGAGTTCCGAAGTCAATGTTGACGCGTATTATTGTGTTGTGTGCTTTAGATAATTGATTGTTCGTGAAGAGACTTTGGATTGCTTTTCGCAAGGTGAGTTTCATAGTCCTATATCTTTTAATGATTTTGACTTCCAGATGGGATGGAAGAGACACTCGTTATGGTTTTGAAACTTGATGCTGTGAATGTTTTATTGAGTTGTGATGGAATTGTGTATAATTATGTGATTAACTGCTATGTGATTCTTGATTGTTTTGTGATTTGAATTGGTACCAAGGGGATGTTGACAAGGCGGGGCCTTGGGATTGGTTCATAGGTGTATGGGCGCCTATGGGACCATGGTGTTTGGAAAGGCTTGGAGCCTTGGAATTAGTTTAGTATGATAAATCTTGAATTGTTAGTTGTTAATGCACATTTGTAACACATTATCCATATATTTTTATTATCGGTGGTTATTCAAAGCTTATATTATAACTGATTTGAGGTTGGAGTCTAAACCTATGAATCTCACCAACTTTATGTTGACGTGTTTTAGTGTCTCTTTCAGGTGAGAATGTGGTGAAGTTAGAGAATAGAAGTGGCTAGGATTGGAGTTGCCTAGGACTGCATATGGAGGAACCCCATTCCTCTTAGATTTTCTTTTTGGTTGATTAAATAAGTGCATTATATGACACCTATATGTTTGATTGGCTATTTGTTTCTTTGTCTTTGGTAAGAGGTAGGAATTGTTACCTACTTACCTAGACCCCTACATTGTATGAGATATTGTCATGACTTTGTGTCGCCTTGAATGACATTTTTATTGCATTTAGTTTTCTCTATAGAGACATCGTTTGTTGTAATGATATACATAGTTAGCGCCCCGTGTTCCGCCATGGTGGGGTGTGACAATTTGTTGTTTAAACAACAATCCCCAATTTGTGTTCATGTGATGAATAGTTGGGTTTGATCTAGTTTAGTTTTCAAACTTGTGTTAGGCGCGTGTTTAAATAACTAATTAATATTAGTTAGTTATAAACGGCTGAGTGGATTGGTGAGGTGGAGGGGTAGTGGGTTTTGATTGGTTGTAAGAGGTGAGTCGGACACGTGGAGGAGTGTGGTTGGTCTAGGTGTCTTAGGATGTTTGCCAGGTTTTTCCTTTCATTTCTTTTCTTCCTTTCACTTTCGGTTTAAACATGCACAAATCAGATTTCCTTTGTTAAGTAAGTTTTGTTTTTTCTAATTTGGCCACAAAACTTTTCAAAAGGTTTTTCAAAGGACTTGTTTTGTAATATCTTGATATTTGAAGGGCTGATTTTGGCATTTCTTCATTCTTCAAGGTCTTCACTTGTTTCTTTGTCTTCATGGAGGAATAAAAGTGACAAGTCTTCAAATTTGAGGGACTATTCTTGCTAATTCTTCAAAGTTGAGGTTCCTTTTTGTAATTTTGACAAACTTTATGGACCAAACTTGTAGTTATGAATATACAAGGGTTTAAAGTTTCAATTCTGGAATAATGAAGGACTGTTCTTATACAATCTTCATTTCTTCAAGGACTTTTCTTGGAAAATCAACTCTAGGGCCCGGTTCATTGTGCGGCTTTGTTTCCCGTGTTCGTTTTTGCTTGTTTCTTGTGATCTTTTGCCATTTTCTCAATATCCGTACCTAAAATACACATTGAACAAACACAAGCATATATTTGGCACATTTTATGATATTTTAACCATTTTAAGCCCGTTTTGGACGATGAGACTATGTATAAAAGAAGTCTCATCACTCCCTCATACTAAACCATTGCCGTGACCTCACGCAATGCTAGAATAAAGTATCTTAGCATCTCAAAAATTCATTTTTATCGAATTTTATTGAAATGTAAACTTACTATACTACTACTACTTGCTACTACTTGCGTTTTAGACATAATGTATGATTTTCATCGCAATATGGGACGTTTAGGTTCATAGAACAAGAACACGTGAATGCTTCATTAGAAATAATTTTGTCGTCCTCGATTTTTACCCAATTCCATGCCAAGCGTGTAACGAGATCATTGTCATTATAAGTTAGTAATGTTAACACTACTCATATGCCCTAATCACGTACTTAGACTCCCATTTTCCTAAGTGGTATCTCTTATATTTTATTTTGTCTTGAATGTTCACGAGGATACATTGTTTGACTTATGCGATGATAGAGATTTAGGTCTAAAATAGAGTCATAACGGTGTAACCAAGACCATCGAATTAATAAACCCCCCCCCCCCCTAATAGAAAACGATGTCAAAAAATTAAATCAACAAGAAAGATCGATAAACACAGTTTTATAACGCTTTTGAACATGAGACTTATTACCAAGACTTTTATACGCACCCTAACGGATGGGCCTTATTATCATAGGTTTACTTCTATATTTTATTCAACTTCGCCATGAAGATTATATTATGACTTCGGTCTTACCTTGCCTTTTATTTAACCTCGCCATGAGGTGTTTATTATGGCCAAAGACGTATATCCTCACGCTTAAAGTGAATTTTGGATCTTTAAAGCTTCAAAGATTAAGGCATAATTCACTTTCAATTTCGCATAGATTTTTCAACCTTGTAAGCTTCAAATTGTTTGCTTGATTTAGGTGAGCACTTGAAATCTTATTATTGGGTGAAGGTTTCGATTATTCGGGTTGCCAATACTTTAAAACCGTGACGCTGACGATACCTTAATGTCTTCCCAATTTAATTACATGGAAGCTACAAGAAAATACTAGAAACCAACAATCAAGACTAAACCGCTAAGCCAATACTTATTAGCAAAATATATATACAAGCGAAGGGAGAATAAGCAAACAACGAGAACACATGAGTTTTTGAAAGAGTACGAGTACTCTACATTTAGCATAGTAACTTATAATTAACTCTATCATTTCTCGTCCTCATTTAAGAGACTTAGCCTAATATAAAGTTAAGGAATCGAAGCTAAGTGCTCAACACGCACGGTCGAGTCAAAAATTACTCTTATTCTCGCCAACAGAAAATCTACATTCGTGTCTTCAAACACTTATAAAACATGAGAAAATTTTCAAAATTTGGCCATTTTTATCCTTATTTGCAATAAAACGATAAACAAAAAGATAGATTTTAGAAAGCGTAAAGGTTTAGCAAGGAAAGTATCTATTCACCCCCATACTAAAGTTAAACATTGTCCTTAATGTTTCGTATAACACCCCCAATTTACATTGCGCAGCGGAAAATACACAATTGGGTGTTATTCACAAACCTCATTTCACAACTCTTTAAATGACCCAAAAACAGTATATTTAAGAATAAATATGGAAATAGTTTAAATCAATGTCTAAAACCTTCAACCCCAAGTAAAATCAGTTTAAAATATATCAGAGTAGCGTACAGGTTCCCCTAGGATCTTAATCAAAACAACAAACCTTTTACCAAAATACTTGACCATTTACTATATGTTTATGACAATAGGGAAAGAAATCCGTTTTCGACCAAATTACTAAAAAAGCAAACCCGTAATCCTTCTCCAGCAAGCTCCACAATCAACAACTTCAAGTACCTGAAATACATGCTTAAAATCATCAACACAAAGGTTGAGCAAGTCTATAGGTTTTACAAAATCATAATTGAACACATCGTAAAAATCATTCACAATTGTTTAATACAATTGTGGCCATACAATCTATTAATCAGGTATATCATATTATAGCAGTAGCTATTGAATTGTATTAAGCTCATGACACCGACCCCTTTACTTAGTCACCCACGCCAAATGCCAGCATGACTAGAAAAATTACTAGTGCCCCTACTAGGGTATTAATTACAAGAATACCAATTCTCATTCACGTAAAATTATCCTTCCCAGCGGGTTACTCGGCGTAAAGCCCTGGTCTCAGATAGGGTTGTCAGCCCAATAGTACTATTATTAGAATAAGCGGCTATTCCCAACTCGCAACATCAAGTCAGAAGATAGTTAACGGCTCATGAATTTAGGGTCTTATGCAATTAGGTACTTATACGATTCATTTCATCAAATGCAACAAAAGCAAAATCGGGTCCAACAATTACTCATGACATGTGTTCATTTTTACTTCAAATAGCATGTATCCCCCTCGCGGGTTTTAAAATCATTCAAAACAAGTAGAAAGCGAGGCTATAAACTCACCTGGAGTAATAGCAGTAGTAAGACGATCTTCGACGATAGTTGATGCCCGGTAAACACAAAAACCGCAACCTATCAAATAAGGCACGTTCATCAATAATAGCTCGAGTAAAATCCATACTTAGTAATATCAAACTCAAAATCATAAAATCACAACCAATCCAAAATAAAAAATAATACAAGTGCCCTTTTACTACATTCTATATGTTTATTCTATTAGTTAACTCCTTCGATAAAAATCTGCCGGTACACACCAAATGTACAAGCTCATTTACCCCACTTAAACACGTCAAATTTTTATGATACTAATCAGAAACTTCACTTATTATATATAGAAAGAGCTGTTAAAAGCTCATCAAAAGATTTCACAGTTAAAGTTCCCTGCCCGACACATCTTTGAACTACAAAAACCGGACAGTTTTACGTCAACAATTCATATAGTCTTTTAACACATTTATTTTTCTCCGTTTATGAAACCGACACTCAACTTTGAAAATAAACTCGACATCCTCATACTTAACATTAAAAATCAGTCCATGACATATTTAAAAATCCATTTTATAGTCCCCGAGATTCGCTCCAAATATCGACAACAATTATATATTGTGTCGGTACTCGTCTCCCGGTACACGAAATAATCAAACTAACGTAACTTTTCGCTCGTTTGGAGCTAGAAGTCCTATCTTATACCAAAACGAAGCTAAAAACATCGTCTACAACAATATCTAATTTGTTCATCTAAAACTCAAACTCATATTTTCAGAAAATTAACTTTAATAATCTGTTTAAAAATATATGTTTAAATATCCTTCAAAATTAATTTTTCACCACATTTTAACCCCATTTTTACCACTATAATCATTCTTACACTACTAGTTTATATCATAACACACTAAATCATCCTAGATGATTAAATCATAAAAACCCAACTCAAAAATATTAACATGCAATCATAAAAACTAATGTATAAACATATAAGCACCTACATACAACAACAATTTAAGATCAAACAACAAGATTTTCATCCAAAAATGGGTTTTTCAAAAATATGCTTGCATGTACGAAATTTTTATACCAATGTGTAGAGATTGATGAAACTAAGATGGGTCTTCAATTGGTTTTAATAGATTCAAGCTAAAAATTGAAATTTTTGGGGTGTTTGTATGGTGAGGGTGGACGGGAAAGAAAGGGAGAGAGGGAGGGGAGAGAAATTTTTGTGGTGGAATGTGTTTGTGTGTATTTTTGTTATTTAATTTTCCTTTTATATGGGAAAAGTTTAGGGTAGTTTTTACCAATTGTGATTCTTTTGGACCAAAGTGTAAATACTTTGTTAAAAAGCGGAAAATGACTATTAGTCACCTTTGAAATTTTTTACGGGTCTCGGGTTTCATAAAAATGCTTCTCAAAACTTAAAATGCGCACAAAATATGATATTATATAGTCCCGGCACGACTTAATACGACATTAAAATAAAAACGTCAAAATATTAAACATCCACATGTTTAAAATAAAATGTAAAATTTCTCGGGCATCCGTCGATATCGTCATCACTAATAATCCTCGCAACTCGTCAAAAAGTAAAATAAAATTTCAACATCATCCAAATCAAATTACCAATCGTCATGAAAATCAACCTCGCCAAAAATTTCAAAAATATACGTAAAAATATAATTAAATAATGACCACGATTTTGGTTTGTTACATCCTACCCTCCTAAAAGAGAGCGACGTCCCGACGCTCAACCCGCCTCACACTCGCACTTCCTCACTTCTAGAGTCAACGTGACCTCTTATCCTCAAGAGATACTCACGTCTTCCACACCAGTCCAACTCAATTCTTATGATATCACCATATCCACAACTATTACTACACTTCAACTTTCAATATCACCTTCTATTATGCTAATATTCCTTCATTATTCATACTCCTTCTGCGTCACTTTCTCAGTTTCATTCCTGCCCCAATACTTTGACAACATACCCCACAACTATGTATGTTCTCAAATTACACCTCTTAACTACTGATATGACGATTATCATCGCATAAAGATTCTATCTTCACTAGTTTCCATTAGTCCTCATAGCAAAATATTAAATACAACTCCAATCCACTCTTTGAGAGAAAATTCCTAAATGCAAACGGGTCATGATCTCTATTGTCTTTGTTTTTAAAAAAATATTTTACGAAAAACATCTATGTTTCGGTCATTAAATGGATCAAAATAACACTTTTTTATAACACATTAGATGTATAAGGTCAGAAAAAGACAAGAAATTGTATAAATTTAGGATACTCAAGGGTATGCAAGGTTCAATCTTTTAACTTCTGACATGAACCTCACTGCCAATTGTATATCCCAAACATGATACTCTTCTCAACACATTCTGATTGTTACGCACAGTAGTATATGTTTACAAAACATGTTCTTCTTTCAACCAATGTGGGATGCAAGATTAGAAAATAAAATTTTCTACGAAAAATATAATAAAGTATGTACTTTCACATTAGCCCGTGACTAGTTATGTAAGACACACTTTATGAAGATCAAAAGATCATCACACATGGTCATTTTACTTTTATCACTTGTTCAAAACTAACTCACAACAATAACAATATAAACATTCTCGATTATAGCTTATTTAGATTACTACTGAATACTTGCATCCATTTGAATTAACTTGCAAATTAAGCATTAAGATTCACCAACATTTCTCTAAGCAACAAATCATTAACTGTCTTCCCCGTGCAATGCATATTATATTTTGGAACAAAATCATTGAAGTCCTTGTTAAGGGGCCTATTGATCAAGTTGATAACCATATTATGACCATAGGGGTGTCCTAGTGCAATTAGCTGTTCCATATAACCCCTCATCTCCATGTAATGGGCACTAACAGACTTTCCAGGAGTTTGCTTGTAGCTATGCAAAGCATCTACTAAGTCGTAGATCTCCACAGCTTGTGTCTTCTCGAACATAGCCTTGAGCTCATCAAGCATCCTCTTAGATGAAAATAGCTCATACTTCTGTTGAAGTGGAGGAGCCATTTTTCCTAGCATTAAGCAAGATCCTCTGGATAAGGAGTAGTCAAAATATCAATAGTACCTGCTACTCTCAATACAATTCTTAGTGAGCCGTACCAATCATTGAAGTTTGGCCAGTAACTTCACGACGATCAAAGAACGCTTTAAACATAGAACTTATAGTGCTATTGTCAGGTTGAGCCATTTCTACATAAATAAGTTCAAATATTAGTATTTTCAATAACAAAATACTTTCAAGAAAATAAAATTACCCCGGTATATAAACCATAGTATTTTCCTTGAATCCTAGAACTATGTTGACATAGATCCATTACATCAGTGGATCTGCTAGTAATGAATGTACTCAATGTAGCGACTTGTCGAACAATTCAATTGACAAACAATTTTCAATTTCTAGATATTTAAGGGATTTACATTACCAAAAGAACGTTTTTCATTGTAAACATGTTTCATCCCTTCTGAATACCATAAGTTTCCAGATCTCACTGAGTAACTTAATTAAGTCGTCTAATCTGAGTAACGTAAAACCATCATACGAATTCTCATTCTGTGAAAGTTTTCTGTCCATTACAACATCATCCAAAAATCTCATTTGACGACGTAGTAATTTCAAGTGTTCGTCAATTAGGAGTATTCGACTTAAATTTTTTGAGGGTATAAATTTGATGTAAAAAACAATGTATGGAGAAGCATGCATACAACTCCATAGCATAAGTTTAATAAAACATTTAGTAAACTTTTTCACGAGACTAAATTTCTACATAAATTATGTTGAGCTATTGGATAAACCAATCAAATAATTTTACCCACAACGATTCACAACATACTTTTTCTAGAATTGGCTAAAGCACAAAGCAATACTCTTATTCTTTGTGTTTTGGATGTGAATTTGCGATAAATCAACCTAAAGGTATAATGCAAATATAATAATCCTAGGTAATTTCAATTTGACGCACAGGTGAGCTGAGAATTTGGTAAGCGATTAATGGCTTAACACCTCCTTCCTTAACTGGGTACATGACCAGCGGTGCGTTATACCCACTTTATTGTTTGTTAAAAGGAGTAGGCCGTTAGATTATTATTGCAATTCATCAATCAACGTAATCTTATGTAATTTAGATCTCTAACAAATCTTTATTTTAATATTAATTAGTCCATATTATTTCTTTTCAAAAAAACCCTTGTTTACAACAATTCAAACAATTTTAATAAAACAAGTAAAAAACTAAATTATAAACACATAATAACGATTTATATGTGCAATAAATAAATCAAATAGCCACATGCATACGATTTATTCAATAATTATTAAATCTAGGTTTTTATATTCATATAAAAGGTTTCCTTAATTCAAGATTTATTTAATCAAATAATCACGTAACATATAAAATCATATAAACATATAATTTTACGATCCATGAAAACATGCACGTTTATCATGGATCCTCCTACAAATCTTAACAATTAATTCTCCATGGATCGTAACCATACATGACATAACAATTAATCATGCAGTTTAATCTAAAATTACCCCACATGAAATTTAGTTTTTCAAAACAATTCTTTTTTTTTATATAAAAATTCGGCCAAAAACCCTAATTTTTAAAAAACAAAACCCTAATTTCAAAAAACCTAAAAAGACATGTAGTTTTAACTCTAAACAATTATTAGTTAAAAACATTAGATTTTCGATAATTATAACATGTTAAAACGGCTCTCAATAGGGGTGAGCATAAAACTGAAAAACCGAAAATAACCGCACCAAAAAACCGCCCCATTTCAAAAACCGAATGGATGGTTTTCATATTTTTGAAAACCGAATGTTTGGGGCGGTTTTTGATTGCATGTATAAAACCGAACCGAAAAACCACCCCGCCCCACTCAGGTCTTCAAAATTAATATACTTTTATATCTTTAGATAGTTCTACTTGTGATTTTTTTAATATGTTTAGTTGTTTTCTTTTTGTTTAAATATACACATTTGTAAAACATTTTAAAGTAATAGATCATTATTTTTTCACCTAAACTTTATTAGGTTTGTGATTCCTATATACGAGTCTTCATTATGATTTTTAGTTTTTTTTATAATTTGATGGTAGCTAAAGTTGCTATTATTGTAGTGTTTTTAATTGATTGAAACTATTATTGTTGGTTGAAACTTGAAATTATGATGAGTTTAATTTGTGTCGAAAGTAGTCGACTATTAATGTGATTTTTATAAATAGAAAACGACCCAATGCGTAAAATGAAAGGAAAAAAAAACTGATATGAGTGATTTTACTCATATCGTTTATATCGATAAACAATGAATAAATGCATAAAATGTATAAAAATGGCCTTGTATACGTTTATTTGTTGTTTAATGTGTGTAGGTACCAAAGTTCGCGAAAACTGGCAAAATCGACACGAGTTTGAAGAAAAGATCAACAAAGTAAAAAACAAGTCCGTTTTTTGGTGAATTTAATCTTAATGGAGTTATTTGGGCTTGTGGGTCCCACATTTGGTTAATGGGTCCAAAAGCCCAATAAGGGAGCAAGTATTGAGTATTTTTGGTAAACAAGCCCATCAAAGGCCCAATGACAACAATCTTTAAGACGGATGAAGTTTTAATGGGCTACAAGCCCATATTTTCTCCAAAGATATGAAATGTTTGAAGTCTAAGCCCATCAATAGCCACATACATGTAGAAAGTCATATTTAACTTATCTTGGTCAAACATAAATATTCATCACACACACACTTTCGATATTAACTATGCACTTCACCCTCATCTCTCTCCTCACACCAAATAAACCAGTCACCCATATTTACCTTAACCCTAGTTAGCTCAACCAAAATTGGGCTTTATTAATTAAGACGCGTGGAAGCCCACGCGTCTTAATTAATTACCAAGTTTATCGGGAAGAAGAAGATGCCCATAACTAGGGTGACGTGGCTCCATTCTCGCACCTGATTGGTTTAACCACATCACTCACCCTCAATCCTCCAATAAAGTGATGACAAGTCAGCGTCAAAGAAGCACAACTAGCACACATGATTGCCACGTTGGCAATCCGTGTGCTAGTGTGCTATTCTCAGCCACAAGATCAAGAATTAAAGAGAAAATGAAGAATTGAAGGGTCAAGATCAAAGGGCTTTCTCAACAAACTCCACCAGCAGCCTTGGGGGTTGGCCTATATAAACCCCCATTATTTCTGTAATATGCATCCCATTTTTTTATTTTAATGTTATTATGCTAAATTAGGTTTAGGATTAAAATTATAATTTTCTTTTCTTAAGTATTGTAATCTGTTTTTGAGATTAATAAAAAGATATTTCGAGATTGAATTTGTTGATTTAATTACTGTTGAAGTTTATTGCATTTTATTCTTGTTATTGATCTTATTTGGTATAATATTAAATATATTTGATTAAGCTAAATAATAGTTTGAGTTTGATATATTAAGTAAAAATTGGAGAAAAACTTTCCCCACTGGAAAGTTTTTATATAATACTGGTTCGAATGATTATTGATGGTTCGAGGATGGTGTTCGAATGGTGGTGAATGATGGTGTTTATCCGGTTTAATAAGAATGCTCAGCGCACTTCTTCTACTCAAAGGTCTCTACAAAAAGGTTTTATCCATTTTATTTTTAAGTTGTTAACATTATTTTGATTAATCTGTTAAGATGTTTTATTGAATTAAATGTTAGATGGATTAGAGTTGTATGGTATTGGTTATTGTGTTACAAATATGCTTGTTCAATAGGAATCGTTGGGTGAGGGTTTAATTTGGTTTTGTAAGTTCTAAATAATCTGGTTGGGTCTTTTCATTAGTTAAATTAGTTAGCTGAATTGAGTAATCTAGTTTTTATAAATCTGTTAAGCAGTTGAGACTGTTAAGTGCAATTTATAACTGGTTTGGATTTAGACCTGTGCTAATTGTCTTGTGATTAATTAAGTTGTAGATTGCTAATTTTATCCGAATTGGTTATGTGTTACTCTTATAATGTTAAGTCTGCTAAAACTGTGATTGAAGAGGATATGAGTAAATGAATGGTCTGAACTTACTTATGTGATGCTCATTACTGATCTATTAGTTTTGTGGTTGTTCTAGCTTTATTCTGAAATCTGATCTGATTGTTTAGTTTAAATTTCTTATTAATTTTTGAGTTAAGCATTTTTGTTTCTGAAACATAGTGATAAATGATTGATGAATCTGTATTGTGCATTTGAATTTTGTAATCTGATATAAGCTTTTAGTTGTTTATATTTTGCTGAATGATGAGTTTATGTTGCTAAAAATGCCATCAAAAGATCCCCATGGCTCATATTGGCGAGCAAATACGAAACGTCGTCTTGTTAGAGGTCTTGTCTGGTACTCGGCTCTAGAAACTCAAGGCCGGAACAAAACTCAACCATGAGAAGTCCATGGAGAACTACCAAATCCAATGAATTTGATTTGTTCGTACCATTATGTCATCGATCACTGCAGGGTCGGTTGGTGAGTCACCCAAAGAAAGCATCGAGAACGGGTGGGTGAAATTGTTGCCACTTATAGTGTGACAGAATCAATCCTGATCATTAGAAATGAAATTATGAAAAGATAGGCTACATAAGTGGGGCCAATGTATATAATTAAAAAAAACATAAGACTTCAGATCAAGTTATCGTCGTAGACGAGGGCCATGTTGTGGACTCCATACATTATATACGAGAGCATGACACTGAACCTAAAACAATAAATGAGCAGAGAGTTGAATATATAAAAGACAATTATTTTTCTTCTTTTATCTATGTGGGATAGGATTTAGCATGGCTTTCATGACAAAAAGAAAATGGAGTCATGCTTGCATGTTATTCTAATAGCCATCCATAAGCACGTTAAAATCGTTTGTCATTTGGATTTAGTTTGATAAATGATGCTAAGCTCCATAATAATCACTAAACTACGATGTAAGTAGATACAAATTCTCTCCGTTGAGTGCTCTATCACCCACACCAAAAACTTAAGATCATATTGAACATCATTGATAAGATTAAAAACAAGCGTCAGAACATAAACATTGGAAAAAAGCTGGTACTACATGTCTACCAAATATTTGAATGGCTATTAGGTTTTTTTTTTGCATTACTCGATCTTTATCAAATGTTATTTTATATTATCAGCCACTAAACACGATATTGTTAGAGGATAAATATAAGCCTAAGTCCGGGTTATGGGTTATGGGCTATGGGTGGATTAGGGTTTTGTAATCTATAAATTGTAAACCCGTAGGTGATACTGTATTATTTTACAAAACCCTAATTCACACATAGCCCATAACCCGGGTTTGGGCTTATATTTATCCATAATCAGGTAAATTATGATATATATTAGTCAACCTTAGATAGTTGCATGGATTCGCTGTCAAGGTCTGATCGAAAGCATCGTTGTATTCACATATTCACTTAAGGGTATCAAAGGAACAAATATCAATTTAATATCAAGACTAATTATAAGTGAAAAATGATATATCAAATTTCCAGAAAGGTTATTCGATGCCTCCTGAGCAATGTTTTGAAACCCGGGTCGACCCGGCCGGTTCAACCGGTTGGACCGGTTCCGGCCGAAAAAACGGGTCAAATTGACCCGGGTCTTACATTTTGGAAACCCGGTGTGACCCGCCGGGTTTGAAGCGACCCGGGTTGACCCGGTTCGTGCGACCCGGCCGGGTTTTGATTTTTTCGATTATTTTGTTTTTTTTTTCGTTTTTTCGCGATATAATTATACGTACTTGTAAAGTAACTTTGTTTTTACGTGTTATATTTGTTAGTAAATGGTGTTTAGGCCAAGTATATGAAATATTCATGATTTATATTTATATATATATATAGTAATATTGAAAATATATAAATAAATTTTTTTAATTGAAAACCGGGTCGACCCGGCGGTCCAACCGGTTGAACCGGTGACCCGGTGACCCGGTGGCTCGACCAGGTCGATTCAAAACCCGGGTTTTAAAACATTGCTCCTGAGTATGTCACAAAGAAATTATTTTTAATATTAAAACTATTTTTATAACTAAATGAATCTAAAACAATTTTAACACTATTTTTAATACTAAACCTTAACTATAAACTTTGAGAAAAATATTGAAAATACGTAACACTATGTATGAGGGTTTACAATATAAAAGTTCTGAACAGGCGCTTAAATACAACTCCAACCCACTCTTTGACATAAAAGTCCTAAAGGCATAGGGGTGGCGATCTTTATTTTCTTTCTTTTTCACAAAATATTTTATGAAAAACATCGATGTTTCCATTGTCTAAAGGTTCGGTCATTAAATAGATCAAAATAACACATTAGATGTATAAGATTAGAAAAGGACAAGAAGTTGTATAAGTTTAAGATACTCAAAGAGAAAATGTGGTTCAACACATCTCATTATTACGCACTATAATATATATTTAAAGAACATGTTCTTTTCAACCAATGTGGAATGCCAGATTAAAAAATAAATTTTCTACGAAAAATATATATAATAAAGTATGTACTTTCTCATTTCTCTGTTAATCTCATCGGATAAGTTAGATACTTACATCTAACAACCTAGCTACTAGCTAGGATCGTTCTAAGTGATACTTACTCGGTTACATAGCTATTGCCATGCTTACAAGGCCCGGTTAAAACCGTTGCAGAGACTAAAGTTTTAGAATTCATATTATCACTGATTCATACCTGCTCCAGCAGAATTGGGTTTTGTATAGTCCCTCTCATACTTTTTATACGTCAGAATTTTAAAATTCAAGACTTAAATCAAGTTTCATATTTAGTGCTTGTTAAGAAAAAGGTACATAAAGTCAAGTTAAAAATGAAAAATAAAAGTCATAATGTCAAATTTCCATATACAGGATTCACGGTTCCTTAAGCATGAAGAATCACAAGACCTCTAAGTGAAAGCATGACACTTAAATGAAAACAATTAGCAAGTAGATAGTGTGATATATAAGCGATAACCATTTTTGTTCTTTTATCTATATGGGATGATAGTTATCATGTCTTTCGTGACAATGAAGTAATCTTTTATCTTCTAAACTTAATTATGATTGCTAATACTATGATGATTATTTATCTACAATGTAATTAGATATAAGATCGATCTTCCATGGAGCTCATATCACGCTCACATAAATTTAACTTTCAAACAATATTGAGTCGAGTATTATAGAACTATAATATCACTACCAAAGTTAATTAAGATCATATTGAAAAAGAATGACAAGATTAAAAACAAGCGAGAAACTTATAAAAGCTAATACAACGCCAGAATATAAATTATAAAAACCCATTTCTATATTCGTATACTCGCTTAAATACTGTGACTACGTAAGGATACCGAAGAAAACAAAAAAAATCAAGACTTTATATCAAATTCTCATACTGGCTGTGGAAGGCGGTTTGCTTAGAACCGACCCATGCAACCAATATGAAAGCGTGACACTAATCATAACACAACAAAACAGTAAATAGTTGGGCATTTAGATGATAACGATTTTCCTTCTTTTGTCTATCTGGGATACGAGTTAGCATGGCTTTCTTTACAAAGAAATTTTGAAGTACCCCACCTTATTTTCGGTTGGGAGATGATTTGCACACTCCTTAATTTGATTTGCACACTCAGATTATTGTGTCATGACATTTATATTCTTAACATTTTTGTTTTAATTTAAACACTCCACTAGATGATTTAAGGTTATATTTGTCAAAAGACAAATAATTTGAGTGTAGAAATCAAATCATCGAGTGTGCAAATCACCTCCTTTTGCGGTTAGGTGGATTTTAAGGGATGCAAAGAAAACTTACATGTGGTTTACGGAACAATTGGAGAACCTGCAAAAATACTATGAGTTCTAGGATTAAGGTTTTAAGATCAATTGTTCTACTGATTCAACTAAAAACTTAACAGCATGAATTCATATAAGAAAACAAAAATAGCGCATAACAGATTAATAATTTATTAATAGTATACTACCATGTGAATTTAACGATCAATCTCCTCAAAAAGCATAACATCCTGATAAAAAAATTACAAATATCGGTTAAAACATAGGTCAACCCCTTTTTTCATGTTTTTTTTAAGATAAGACTGAATGAAATAATAAATAATACTAGACGAGTACCCGCGCATAGCGGCGGAAATTTCTAGTGGCATATAGTTAACGATGATGTTGTGGTAAGCTTTTCGTGAAACGTTCAATACATAACGTGAAAGATCAAAATGTAATTGAATATTGTTGATCAAACATTCGCTAATTTAACTCAAGCAATAATTATTACCATGTACTATAATGGAACATATAAGAACATTTTCATAGTATGAACATAACACGTCTCATGTAAAGCAGGAATCTACCCACAAGCAGCAGACATACATGTCACTTTGTTATTAGCATAGTTAAAATTACATATTAGCTCACCATTGTTACCACCGAATTCATTGAGTTTGTCGCTATTAAAGGGTATTACTGTAGACAATGATACATATGCTCAAAAGCGAACCTCATTCGAACTTCAAGTAACGAGTGCTTCACTTGCTCGATCATTCTCAGCTTCAAACTATATCCATATGATCAAGAAACACCAAAGAGTATATCCACACTTGATCAACACTACCAGTTCGAATCACGTCAACTACCACACCAGAAGCATCCATTCCTGATAGTATACACATTGTTGAAAAATTCAATCACCCTAACCTAACTGACTGGAAACGCAACTAAGAACTTAGTGCATAACTTCTTGATCTTGAGCATCATGGCTCAAAATTTACATATATAGTTGTACCTCTTTAGCAACAAGAATATGAGCTCGTTTGCGATAAAGCACACATCTGTAATTCAACATCCAAAACATTAAAGCAATTAGAAGTTTATAATAATGCTTATCATATATTTATACACCACTTAAACTAATTTTTCATATCATATTGATCATGGTGATAAAAATATAAGGAGTGAAAGCTTATTTTTTAGTATTTGACAGGGTGTTTGGGAGCTCATTTAAACAGCTTCTCAAATGAATCAATAACTCAAAACCATTTTCAAGTGAGAACTGTTGTTGGTAGATAATATATCATGACCAGCTAGCAAGCTTAAAATACATATTTATAACTGAAGGCATACTCCTGTTAGATATTACACCAATAGCTAAACATAAAATAACATCAAAGGTAATAAAAATCTCTACAGGCATTAGTTGTGATACCTTTAATTTAAGTTGGTTGATTTTTGTCAGAACAGATGCATGATTGTTTAATGTATTAAGACATAGGTCTTAATAGTGGTTTCAATTCATCTTGACCTTGGTCAATCGACTTCCATTTGTGCTTACAAATCCTCCACCACACCATCTAGCTCCCTCCTAGTTTCTTGGTTCTTTTCAAATGGTCGAATTCTTACCAACCTATACATAGGAAAGTAGGTCATTAAAAGTTTGCCAAGGTTAACAATAACAGTGTCACTTTTATGAGTTAGAAAGTTTCTTTTATTCCTGGTGTACTGTTTAAATAGTAGTAGGCCATATATAAAAGTCTCATTTACCCCAATCACGTCTAAAATACAAAAGTTTCGTGTTGCATTCATAACCGGTAAAAAGAATCATAAGAAGTAAAAAAATTACCGAATTGTTCTAGGGCTTCAGTTTCACACTCCAAGACATATATGCATCATATCACCTTCAATAACCTGGTGGTGGAATTAGAAGACACATTATGTTTAGGCGCCCTGTAAATTGCAAAATAAACATATCATCATATCAAAGACTTCTAAAATATAAAGAACACGTTTTGAATTTAATAACCAATTTTATAATTCCATAATGACGTATACGTATTGATATACTAACGATATACCTTCTAATCGGTTATGATTATCTCTAGATCAATCACTTTGGGGCTGCTGTGAATGTGGACTCGCACTTTAATAAATCCTTGCTTTTATAAGCCCCATTAACATAATTCTCCCTACATGTATTTATAGAAGGGATTGTAAATTTTTAATCGAGCAGAAAATATTGTTATACGTTTCAAATAATGAGATGAATAAAACAAATCACACTTTAATACATAACTAAAATAAAACGTGGTTAAATTACTGCACAAAACTATATATTCAGCGTTTAGAAAAATTTTCAAATTACATATTTCAAACATGGAATGTCTATCAAATTGTTTCCAAGTGTGGATTGTCTATATTTCTAAAACTACTTAAAAATTTTAAGCCAACCATGCGTGTGAGTTTGATCATTGCCAGAGATAAAGGAACACCATTTAATACATTTCATGATATAGATAGTTTCCAACTATAAAAATTCCAACCTTGCTATATATAAGTTTGAGGAACACACGTTTCTTTTAACAGTTTTCATCTATATCAACAATACCATATATATATAGATAGCAATGAAGCTTATATGAGAAGCTTTGTTGAATTTTTTCAACTTTCAACATTTGCTATCCCTCCATTATAAATAGTATAGATATAGATTAGAGTTTCCAAAATAATAATTATTAATTTTTTTAAGAACATCACCTCAACATCTAGAATTACACCAAAGAAAAGAATGTGAAACAGTATCATCGAAGATCATATCTTTCCGAGGACTCGTATCCTCAAAAATTAATTGAATTCTGAAATTCCATAAGCACCACCAAGCTAGATAAAAAACACCTTCCCGAATACTTTTCAATTTGGCGCCCAACCTGATAGAGCTAAACCAAGATTACCATCGGGAGTAGGAGCCAATAGGGGACCAACTCACATCCTACCAATGACAAATAAGCCATCGCATATCAGAAGCCGTAACACAGCTAAAGAAAAGATGCTAAGTATCTTCATGAGCAGAATTACAAATCGGACGAGACAAGGAAGGAGAAACCACACCTCGTGAAGTAAGTCGAGCCTAGTTGGTAGTCGATCCAGGGACAATTTCCACGCGAAAACATTAGTTTTAATAGGAACATACTTACACCATATCGTAGGTTTATCATCTTTGGGAAGGAATCGAGTATCCAAAATATTGCGAACTTCTTTAAAACAAAACTCCCCACTGCCATTTAGATCCCAAAACCACCGGTCAATAGAATTAGGCAAAACCGTGTTACCCACAAGCTCCTGCAGTTGATCAAGTTGACATGCCTCGAGCCCTCCTCTATTTATTGAATGTCAAACCCGAATTCTACGATTTATTTTACTTTTCGTTTTCTATAATTTATATACCAAGAATAACTAGCATGTCATTGTTTATGACTTATTTGATCATTGTAAGATTCATATTTAGCCTTTTATATAGGTTATAGATCGTATGTATAAAAAAGTTAACACCTACTTTCAGGACAAATGTTTTATCAACCATTGTCTAAAATTAAACCGGAATACAAAATATATAGTACTATTCTTATTTTGATAAAAAATTTATGACTTCGTATCAAATCTTCATTCTGGTCATGGAGAAGTGTTCCAAAGAACCACGTCACACGACCATTATGAAGGCATGACACTAGTCATAAGACAACAAACAACTACGAGAGTGGAATACATAAATGATAGTCGTTTCCCTTCTTTTGTCTATGTGGGATCACACAGTTAGCAGGGATTTTATGACAAAAATTATGAAATACTTACCTTTTCTCTTGAAGCATGCTTGTGTCTTACTCTATATGCGGATCCTTTATGGAGTACTCTATCACCAACACTAAATTCATTCTTCCAAAAAATATGAGTTTAAGTGATGCAAAACTATGAAATGACTCTAAGAGTTAGAGTGTCATTATTGAACAGCAATGACGAGATTAAAGGAAAGCGACAACCGTCTAAGAACTAAAACACTGCTGAAACATAAGTTTTGTCAAGGAAAAGGTAATAAGCCTTATATTGTGCAACCCGGCATTGAAGAAAAGAAGTTATTAGTTATGTAATACAAAGCCAACAATCCAATATCAACCAATGTGACGACAACAAATAGTCATCACGTTTCCATATTCAAATTCGTTTGTATTTGCATCTTGATTTTATCACTTTCTGTTCACATCTTACAAAAAAAAATGATGTTTTTTATAATATTCATTTGTTTTCATTTCATTGGCTCGGTAATTGGTTAGAAAGGCAAGTGTTTCTTCGGTATCTTTTAAGATTAATAGAAAATGTTAGTAAATGGTCTTTTGAAATTAAAAAAAAAAGATTTTATATCAAATTTTCATTCCGGTGGATCAGTGTAGTTGAAACAGCTACACTAGACAACCAACATGAAAGCATGATATTAATCCTAGAATATTAAAAAGTATACAACTGGATATATAAATACAATTATCTTTTTTTTGTCTATGTAGGATGAAAGTTAGCATTACCGTCCATGACAAAAATTTTAATGCACTTACCTTTTATCTTGAGTTATGTTTGTGTTTTATAATAAATAGTTACATACCATTAAGGATCATTTATCTCATGTTACTTTGATTATTGATGCTAACCTCCAAGATAATCACTAAGCGACGATGTAATTAGATTCAATCCCTCCTTGGAGTAATCTATCACCCACTGACCTACTCTAAGTTCACTCTTCCAAACAATATCAAATCAAGTACTACCGAATTGTCAAATGACTACAAAGGTTAAGTATCATTTGAACAGCAATGACCAAATTAAAAACAAGCGAGAAAATTCTAAGAGCTACAACACATCGTAATATATAGTTTGCAAGAAAGAGAAGGTATATGTGGAAGAAAAAATTGAATGGTTATTGCTTTTTAATGCAATAGATTATTCTGACTCGTGAACTAAATTACATTAGACCAACACGCAAATGTTTGAGTTCCCAGATCATGTTGTACGTATATATACATTCATTTCATGCCATGGATCATGAGTTCCTGCCTTCCTGGTGTATGTAAGGGTGACGAACTACTTTTTGTTGAGTCATAGGTTGGTCCGAGATCATACAGAACGGTTCTTTTGAGTTTTCAAATTCGATTTTTTTCATATGCTAAAAATTTGACTTTTCGTTCATCTTCGAACATCACAGCCCTCGCAAATTCCTATTAAATGTTGAGTTTGATCTTCGTAAAGAGTTCAAGAAGAGCAAAATATGCTTAGAAATGAAGATCATAAGTACACCACATGATTTGTTCTACACCTTCTAAATATAGAAAGCGACCAAAATTCATGGAGCTAACTATTTGCATGCCAACCCAGCCTACATCAAGACAATGAGTGTCATCTCATGTATGGCAGAAGAATTACAAATGTAAAATAAAAGTTTACAAGCGTTTGTACAAAGCGCACCATAATAAGTACTCAACTCGCTTTATGAAGAGTTCTCAAAAGGTATTAAAAATGTGGTTGGAACCATGTGTATTAGCTCAAACTTATAAGTTGACAAAAGTGGGGTCAATGTATATAATTTAAAAAAGTTAAGACTTAATATCAAGTTATCGTCTTAGACGAGGGCCATGTTGGGGATGAACATGTCCATACATCATATACAAGAGCATGACACTGATACTAAAACAATAAATGAGCAGAGAGTTGGATATATAAAAAACAATTATTTTCCTACTTTTGTTTATGTGATATGAGTTAGAATGGCTTTCATGCCAAAAAAAATGAAATCGCGTTTTGTGTTATTCTAATAGTATCCATAAGTACATTAAAGATCGTTTATCTTTTAGATTTAATTTGATTATTGATGCTAAGCTCTATAATAATCACTAAACGACGATGTAAGTAGTTACAAATTCTCCGTTGAGTACTCTATCACGTACCCACACCAAAGTTCATCATTTTAAACAATATTCAAATAAAGTATACGTTTGTATTAAATCACACTACATAACTTAAGATCATTATATTGTTAAGATTAAAAACAAGCGTCAGACTTCTGAGAGCCAAAACGGGTTTGGAATATAACCTTTGGAAATTATAGGTACATGTCTAACAAAAAAATTAAATAGTTATTAGTTTTTTTATTTTTTTTTCTTTGCGTGTTACTTGCTTGTATCTAATGGTGCTTATATATAATAAGACACTAAACTCAACTCCGTATACCGAGAATGAGGTAAGTTATGGTATAGATTAGTCACCTAGCAGGAACATTACTACTTGGTCAGTTAGAGAGTTGCATTCATATCACTCAATTACTGTGAGTCTGTGACTACTTTAGTATACTAAGGGTACCCAAGAGAACAAAAAGTTTAAGATTTTATACCAACCCATGCAAAAAATAAAAAGTACCGTTCATATGCACACAAAAATCATTTATCTTCTGGATTTACTTTTATTATTAACGCTAAGCTCCATGAGAATCACTAATCGACGATTTAATAAGATACTAAGCCTCCATGGAGTACACTATCACCCACACCAAAGTTCATTCTTCCACACAATATCAAATCAAGTAATACAGAAATGTGAAATCACTACAAAACTTAAGATCATATTAAACATCATTGACAAGATTAAAAACGGATCTCCAAACCCGATGCCAAGAATCAGATAAACTATGGCATAGATTAGCCATTCGAAGTCAAGGTCTGATTGAAACTTTCAATGCTAAATGATGCTATGTTCATATAATCACTTAAGTATTATGACTACTTAGTCTACTAATTAAGGGCTCCCAAGAGAACAAGATCATATAACTGATTATAAGATCACACATTTGTACGTTTATATTACTCATAAAATTACGTAAAACCCTAATTAAGATCAAAGCACACATAGCAAAAGCAGTTTACAAGATCATAATTAATAACACATTCATAATTAATCAAGTTAGGGTTACATACCTTTTAGCTAGAGCAATTCTTCAAGAACACCGGCAAATCACGAACTAGGGTTTATATGAAGAACAACAAGATATAGTTTACAGTGAAACTATATTACGCTCTTGTACACACGTAATGCAACGGATCAATCGTGATGCTATCACTAATAAACCGGAGCTTCTACACTTGTGAATTATAGCTAATACGAAAAACAAACCGAAACCCTAAGTTGGGTGTGGCTTGCGATCGCAGGAGGAAGGGAGGGGAGAGACAAAAAACTATGAAGGGATTATGGGGTATTTATAGGAAAACAATAGCTTGTTATCCAAGCCCAAATCAAGATTAGGAAACTAATCTTCCTTTCCCTTTTGTTCCCTTTGGCCGACGGCTCACCAAGCCCACAAGGGGCTTCTGAAACTTTTTCGTTTTCCTTCTTTTAGCTTCTATTTAATTCTTTAACGATCGTTTATACTTAACTTTTAATTATTAACGATTGTTAGTTAAGCTCGATTTATATTTAATAAATATAATAAATATATTTATTAAAATTAATTAATCTTTTACGTATTGTGTGCAATCCCGTAATCCCGAGTTTGATCCTATCACACGACTATTTAATTTGATGTCCATAAACTTTCAGCTCCCACTTGGACAAAATTCGAATATCGTGATTACATTGATTAGCGTCTAGTTACACTAATAATGTCACTAGCACAACTCGAGTAAAGTCTCCTGGACAAAACCTTTTAATGATACATCATCATTATTATTATCCTTTCATTTCAAATACAACGTTATTAGGATATGGATCTCAGTCATTCCTTCATTAACTATTCTGTTTCTCGTTTACGGATATAGCAAGATTACCAAAACACATTTGGGTGTGGCTACACAAACATCTTACTACTCCCCCGAGGGGCCCAACTGTATTATACTTCAAAATAAAATTTTGAAGGAAACAAATCCCTTTTTGACTACAAGCGATACTTACGAACTTTGCAACACTTCTAAAAATAACCCTTATAGCTACCAGTTACGTTTAGCGTTAGGTTATCTCACAGAAATACACTACATTCATGACAGTTTCCTGGTATCTCAGGTCTAAGGATAACTATTTATGATTTACTTAATGACAAAGATCCATAAAGTAAAATCATATAGTTAGGATAAGTCCAATATTTGATCCATCAAATATCATCCAAAATTGACCAATATACTTTTAAGTATACTCTGTCACTATTTTTAATTGTCTTAGTTTAACAATACTCCCATATTATTAATCAACAACGGACATTTAGAACATAACAATTTATTCATGGATATAAAACATGTAAAATAGGATACACAATCAAATAACAGAAAATAAACGAAACTCAATCTTTATTTCATCAATTCAATAATGTCTTTAACATCCTTTATCCAAATACTAATCAACAAATTTATTGCATGAATTCGCTAGCTAGTTGCAGCCCAATTTCCTTGGCATGCTTAACTACCTTTGGTCTAGGCAAAGCCTTAGCAAAAGGATCAACTACGTTATCATCTGTGTGAACTTTTATTAATTTTATTTCACGAGCTTCCACTTGTTCTCGTACGTAGTGATATCTAAGTTTAAAGTGTCTGGCGCCTTTCATGACTCCAGGGTCATTGGCAAATATAATTGCAGCAGAATTGTCGCAATACATATCAATAGGTTCTTTAATTGAAGGCATCACTCAAAGATCTCCAATAAACCTCCTAATCCAAACAGCTTCCATTACGGCTTCTGAAGCGGCCATGTACTCCGATTGAGTTGCATGCATAGCAATGGTTGTCTGCTTCTTGCTCTTCCAGTGTACTACTCCTCTATAGATGACAAACGCGTAACCCGTCTGAGACTTCGTATCGTCTTTATCACATTGCCAGGGCGCATCACATAAACCTGTTACATTCAGTTCTATGTCTGGTTTACCCCAAATACCAAAACCATATATTTCGTACTCCTCAAATACTTTACTATATGTTTAACATCAGTCTAGTGGAGCTTCCCTGGATTCTGTTGGTATATACTGACCAAGTTCTAAGCAAACGCCACATCAGGCCATGTGCATCTTACAACATACATAATAGATCCTACAGCCGAAGCATAAGGCACCTTCTGCATGTAAGCCACCTATTCAGGTGTTGATGCATATAACTCATGACTTAATTCATGCTTAAATTCCATAGGTTGAAAACCTTTCTTAGAATTATGCATGTTATACTTCTTCAATATCTTATCAATATAAGCATCTTGACTAAGACCAATTAACCGTCTTTTCCTATCCTGATAAATTTTAATTCCTAGAATATATGCAGCATCTCCCAAATCCTTCATAGAAAAACATTTACCAAGATAATCCTTAACTTCCTTAAGTCTTGGAATGTTACTTCCCATGATTAATATGTCATCGACATATAAAATTAAGAACACTACATCACTCCCACTAGCTTTGCGATATACACATGGCTCATCATGATTTTGAATAAATCCGAACTTTTTGATTTCTTCATCAAATCACTTATTCCATTGACGTGATGCTTGCTTCAAACCATAAATAGATCTTTGAAGTTTGCACACAAGTTTTGGATATTTAGGATCAACATACCCTTCCGGTTGTTGCATATAGATTTCCTCATCTAAGCGACCATTCAAGAAGGCAGTTTTAACATCCATTTGCCACATCTCATAGTCATAGTATGCTGCTATAGCTATGAGAATCCTAATAGCTCGTAAGTCTGCTACCGGAGAAAATGTCTCCTCGTAGTCTACGCCAAAAGTTTGAGTAAAATCTTTAGCTACTAAACGTGCTTTATAGGATTGTACTTCACCATCCATGTCGGTTTCTTCTTAAAAATCCACCTATTTTTCACTACTTTAGCATTTTTAGGTGCATCTGCAAGAATCCAAACATCGTTGATTTTCATGGATTTCATTTCCTCATTCATCGAAACTATCCATTTTAACTTTTCTGGATCAAGCATTACGGATCGATAGTTAGCAGGTTAACCAAGATCCCCTACTTCCTCCTCATCATTCCCTATGTTAAGACATAGTTTGCTTGACGCACGTATAGTCCTTGCAGACCTATGTAGAGGAATTAATTCCGGTGGAGCTCCCAGACTTTCTGGCTCTATTGGAATTTCTTCGCTAGTATTTTCAGAAGGCAATGTATCTTCTTGAATTTCTTCAAAATCATAATCTCTCCTACTGAATTCTTGATTTACAAGATCACTTTCAAGGAAGTCTCCATACCGAGCTACAACAACTTTGTTCTCAGTCGGATAATAAAAGTAGTAACCCATAGTTTCTTTAGGGTAACCTATAAAGATACATTTTACTGAGCGCTGTTGGAGTTTATCTCCATATTCACGTTTCACATACGCCTCACAACCCCAAATTTTCAAATAAGACAAATATGGCTTCTTGCCATGCCATATTTCATATGGTGTCTTATCAACCTTCTTTGTGGGAATCATATTCAGAATACGAACAGCAGATTCTAAAACATAATCCCAAAAGGATAAAGGTAAAGTTGTCAGATTAAACATAGATCGCACCATATCTAATAATGTACGATTTCTCCTTTCGGATACACCATTTTGTTGTGGAGTATATGGAGAAGTAAGTTTCTGAACAATTCCGTTCTCACTTAAATAATCTTTAAACTCTTGACTTAAATATTCACCACCTCGATCAGAATGAAGAGCTTTAATCTTCTTTCCTAGTTGCAATTCTACTTTCGCTTTAAACACTTTGAATGTTTCAAATACCTCATGTTTATGCTTAAGTAAATAAACATAACCATAACGGCTATAATCATCCGTAAATGTTAAGAAGTAGCTAGCACCTCTCCTTGACACATGTCTAACTGGTCCACACACATCAGTATGTATAAGTCCAAGTGGATCAGTAGTCCTTTCAATATTGCTATTAAAAGGTTTCTTGGTCATCTTTCTAGAGATACAAGACTCACATTTATCAAACGATTCATCATTGATATTTTCCAAAAGACCATCACGTTGAAGCTTTTGTATGCGAGTCTTCCCAATATGGGCAAGTCTACATGCCAAAGATAAGAAGAGTTATTGTCTAACTTTCTCTTCTTATTCATGCTAAATACAAAATCAATCTTTCTCTTGGAATTATTATCATGCATGTTAATTTCAAAAACACTATTCACAGAAATTGCATCAAAATAGAATAAACCATCTTTGAAAACAGAAATTCTGTTATTATCATTAGTGTAAATAAATCCAAGATCCAACATACAAAAAAAGGAAATAACACCCCTAACAATTTTAGGTGCAAAATGACAATTATTTAATCTCAGTACTAGACCCGAAGGTAAAACTAGATTAAATGTTCCTATAGCTTCAACCGCTACTTGTGCGCCATTGCCCACATGCAGAAATTGTTCCCCATAGGTAAGCTGTTGATCCCAAAGTCAGATCTTAAACCTTAATAGCTTGTTTAAGGGTTGTGATAGAGAGAAAGAATTCAATCTAACACTAGAGAAACTTTGCAAAGCAAAGTAACTAAACAAGATGCGGAATGTAATGTTTAGCACAAGAACAAATAAGATTCAAACGTTGAACTTTAATATATCAAAGATATACGAATACCCAAAGTGGTATTAGGGTTTACAAAACCTTAAAGTAATAATAATGAAAAACGAAATGAGAAAGACACCCTTTGCATGCTAACCTAGTGAGTCCTTTTATAGATGCAAGGACCCACGTACAAGATCACTACTAACAAACTATGGAAAGTATTAAGGAATAATAACTGAAACGCGTAAATATCTATTCCATGTTTATCTTGACAGTAGGGCCTTTGACTCCAGCAGGGGAACGGATCCCCCTGCCTTTGTTATTCAGCAGGGGGAACTTACTCTAGCAGGGGCATGAATAATCAACTAGCAGGGGAAACAAGTAAGCATAGATTTATTCCCAACAATCCTCCCCGAAACTTGTGCTTTCCCCTAAAAGACAAGTTTCTGAATAAATGCTAGTTGATGAGGATGCTTACAAACTCTCTGGCCAAATCTGACTATGAACCATTCTTACCAGATCATAAGCAACAGGCTTTTTGGCATCAACAATTAACTTAGCCTGTGCTAACTTCTTCAAGGTTTCCTGTGAGAAGGGATAATACCTGTGATTGAGTAAATAAACACTCACACCTTCCATTACCACCTCATAAACCCCAGAATTTGTGAATAGCTTCCAATACACCAAATCTCCTTTATTCACTGCATCAAGTAGAGGATCAAATAATTCATGTTCATACATTCTATGCATGCACTCCCAGATTACCCAATCCTTCTCCACACCATCCATGGTAGGAGGTTTTGCAGCAAACGTTTTCTTCAATAATTTCCACAGATCTTCTAAGTCTTCACTATCCAAAATTTGAAACATTACATCTAGGCTTAGAAATGTCTGTGCTGTATTGTCAGCCCTTGTAAGCTTCCACCAAGTTCTCCCTTTGTGTTCATAAACAGCATACTCTATAATAGCAAACTTCTTTCCAAGTTCACTAGGTGATATGTCATCATTTTCCTGTAAAATCAGCTGTTTATCAATTTCATCATTTGATGGCCCTTGAGACTCTTTAGTGATTATGCCCACTTGCTCCATTCTCTTGAGTCTCTTTGCAGCTCTTTGTGCATTAAGCACCGACTTCTCAAGTACTTCTGGAAAACTTTCACCTGCTTGGTGTGATTCCCCTGCTGGGGATGATGCACCTGCTTTTGTAGTTTCTCCAGCTTTTCTTTTCTTTGTTGCTCTAGCTTTCTGTAGTACTTCACCTTGTCTCCTAAGATACTCAGCTTCCTCAGGAGTGTTGATAGTCATCCAATCCTCCACATCATACAACTTTAGAACTGGTCTGACTGCTCTCTTTATGGCGTCAAAGCTCATATCTCTGAAGTCACCATCCTTCCACTTTCTATGCCTTTTAAGCAGAACTTTGTAGTAATCAAGTTGCCCTTTCTCTGACGTTCTATACTTCTCACTCTGAATTTGCATTGCCCTTCTTTCCAGATATTCAGTTTGATATTTGTAAACAAGGCAAGTCAACTCATACCTGTCTTCCAAAGGAGCATTTTTCAACTCCTTCTCCCATTGATTAAGAAATTCTTCAACATGAGGTACCCTGTCATCTAGTTCCCTATGCATAATCTCAACTTGTTTTAGCATATCTTTGGGCCTCATCTTCTCCATCCTTTGATCCTGCATATCCATTTCCTCTTGTTGTAGCCTGAGAGCTACTTGTGCATCATGAGCTTCTTGGATCTTCTGCTGTTCAGGAGTCAGATGCTTGTATTTTCTCTTGGGCTGTTGCACCATGATTCCTTTTCCTTTGTCTTTTGGATCCACTGCTGGTGCTGGTTTTGCTTTAGATGCAGGTTCTTTGATTGTTATCCCCTTCTGAGCTGGTTGCTTTCTGTTCTTCCTAACAAATGTTTGAGTAATGTTCTTAGCAGGGGATAAACTTACAGCAGTGGGATCAGCAATGGCAGGGGAAACTTTTGAAGCAGGGGCTTCTTCTTGATTGCCCATGGTGAGCAATGTTTGAGCAATATCTTTGGTTGCACTCCCCTTGTCACTTCCTTTATCAGCACTTTCTCTCTCCATTCCTTCCTTAGTACTTGTTATCTTTCCATGTTCCCCACCAGGATATGAATAATACTCAGTAGATCCTTCTTTGGTTGGAATTTCCTCCCCTTTGGAAGCATCCTCATCTGTGGAAAGAATCAGTCTGGGCTTTCTCCTCCCCTCAAGAGTAGCAAGTCTGGTTTCCAAATGAGAGATAACCAGACCTTGCTTTTTGACATCTTGTACAAGTTGTGCATTCTGCCTTTTCAGGCTCATGCACATATTCGTCAATTCCAAATTTGTCAAAGGTTTCATACTGCTCTCAATCCTAGAAGGGAATTTCTCCCCTTGTTGGATATCATGGAGTGGGGGAGAGGACTTATTGATGGTGTCACTATCCTGCTCACCCCTTGAGGATGAGACAGTAGTGGCAGCCAAACCCCCAGGTTGCTCCAAACTCTTGGAGACTCTCCTTTCTGCTGCTTGTGAAGATTCACCAGGCAAGGGAGACCTGGCAAACCTGGATTTTGAGCGCCTTTCTTGTTGTGGATCAGCAGGTGGTAGGTTCCTGGCAGGGGATTCAGCAGGTGGATTTATGGCTGTTTGATGTTTGGCTTCTTCCCGTCTGATTTGGTCTAGCATAATTGAAGTAAATGGAATGTTTCTGCTAGAAAACAAGGGTGATGGTGCAAGTAATGTGGTGAAAAGTTTGGTTGTGTGTTTGGTGGCTGAAAAATAGTTTCTGTGTGTAATGGGACCATGATCACTCATATTCAGCAAAACTTCTATAAACCTTGGATACATATAAAACTTTGAGGTGTTTGAAACATTTTTAACCATGCCTTTAAAAATCATTTGAGAAAAACAATACTTCCTTCCTGTTGCAAAGCAGATCAGGGCAGAAGCTATCTCACTACCAACCTCATTAAAAGCAGTGGTTTTGGGTGACAAACATTGCATAATAGTATGAATCAAAAATTTCAAATGAGGGGCAAACTGGCCTTTAGCAAACTTTAATTTTTGATTTTCAGAAAGTTTATACCCCAATTTATCAAGACCTTCAAAAATTTTAGCCTCAGACAGGTTGGTTATTCCATCCTCATCATCAAGGAGGAGATTCTCCCTAATGGAGGCAAGTGAGATTACCTTGGAATGACCATCAACTGTGCTTTGAATTATCACCTCTCCATTCACTATTTTGGTCATGGCTTTAGACCAGAACTGTTGAATGTGTGAGGTATAAATGCGAGGATTGATGAGAAGGGCCACTTTGAAGTACGAGGACTTTAAAAAGACCACAGCCTCAGAAAACTCGGCTGGTTCATCATGAAGCAAAGCAATTTGGTTATGATTAGGAGCAATTTTAAGAGTCATGATGAATTTGGAAAATAGTTTAGAGGTTTATAGAGATGGGAGGTAAGTGGGATTAGGTCGAGAGAGATTTATGGACCTGCTGGTAAAGGGAATTAAGTTTATATAGACAAATTGAAGGGCTGTGATTGGACCAAAATTTTCAAATTGCAAAAATATCAAGAATAAATCTTGATAAAAAATTAATATATTTGAAATAGAAGGAAAAGATTACCAATCAGCAAAGAAAGCGCCTTAAATATCTTTTAAAAAGAATAAAATATTCCCTAACCAAAATTGAAGCAAGCAGGCCCAACGGCTATGAACAGGGTAACGGTATTGTCGGTCAATGGTCAAACAGGGGAATGTTGTGAAGGCAGGGGAATAAAAATTAAAAGCAGGGGAAACTTTCCTAGGGGTATTAAGCTAGTCATGAAGGGACTAATGCTAACTAGCTCTGCTCTAATGCACACACTTGTATACACAAGATAGATACATAGAATCTCAAGAGTCCTCTATTCAGCAATGGTCCCAATACAAAAAGTTAATACATAAGTCCCCCTACACCAGGTAGTCCCAAGAAATCATGCATACCCCAGTCACCATCCCAACCTTGTCCCTTACCTATGGTCAGTTAGTCTTGGCAATGTGTGCCACACATCTGTATTTTGAACAGCAAGCTGCTTGAATAAAGAAATGCAAACACACACTACAGTGCCTCAAGGTTTCAGAGTTTAGACAAGATGTGCAACAAGTCATCATTACCCTGAACCCCCACTCACCAATGGATATGATCTAGAATCATATATGAGTATCTTAAGAATACCCTGAATCCTAAAGGTTTGACCTAACCTCCCCTGAAACATAGAGTATATACCTGAACCACCAAGGAGAGTAGTATGCACCAATATGAACCTCTGCATTGTTAGTCTAAAACCACATAAAATCACTTTTGTAAACAGAACACACCCAACTTAAGAGAAAAATTCTCTTGGCAGGGGAATGAACCCCAAGCAGGGGAATCAGTGTTAAAAAGCAGTGGAATGAAAGAAATGGTAAAATTGACTAACAATTATACAACAACAGCAATGAAGTAACCCTGATTACACATGACAAAAATAGACATCAGATTTTAAGGAGTAACCATTCCAATACCTGCAACCAGATACTGAAACCTCCCTACCTCAAAAGCTTTTGTTAAAAGATCAGAAACATTAAGTTCTGTATCAATTTTCTCAGGGACAATTAGTCCTTTTTCAAAACAATCTCTGATAAAGTGATGTCTAATTTCAATGTGTTTGGTTTTGCTATGAAAAACAGGGTTCTTTATGATGCAAATAGTGCTGTTGTTGTCAATAAATATCTTGGTTTTAAGAAAGTTGTACCCATAATCAAGCAATTGATTTTGCACCCAAAGAACTTGACCACAGCATGCAGCAGCTGCTACATACTCAGCTTCAGTTGTGGATGTTGCCATGATAGTCTGCTTCTTACATTGCCAAGATATAAGCCTGCTCCCCAAAAATTGGCATCCTCCTGTTGTAGACTTCCTATCATTGTTGTCACCAGCATAATCACTATCTGAATAAGCTATCAGCTCAAATGGTGACTCCTTTGGATACCAGAGTCCTAAGGTAGGATGACATTTTAGATACCTAAAAATCCTTTTCACAGCAAATAAGTGACACTCTGTTGGTGACACCTGGTATCTTACACATAAGCAGACTGCAAACATGATGTCAGGTCTTGAAGCAGTGAGATACATAAGAGACCCAATCATAGACCTGTAATTCCTGACATCAATAGGCTTGCCAGGACCATCCTTGCCCCATGGATGATCCTTGTCCATGGGAGTGGACACCTTCTTTCCATCAGACATGCCAAACTTCTTTACAATCTCAGCTACATATTTGTCTTGTGAGATAAATATCCCATCTTTCCGCTGCTGAACTTGTAACCCCAAAAAGAAGTTTAGTTCTCCCATAGCACTCATTTGAAATTTATCCTGCATCAATTTGGCAAACTCTTTGCTAAGCATGGAGTTAGTTGATCCAAAAATGATGTCATCCACATAGACTTGTACTAGCAGAAGGTCACCCTTTTGTTTCTTGGTAAACAGGGTCTGATCAATCTTCCCCCTGCTGAATCCATTGTCTAGGAGATATTTGGAAAGAGTACCATACCAGGCTCTGGGAGCTTGGTGAAGGCCATACATGGCCTTTTTCACTTTGTATACTTTGTCATGATGTTCTGGATCTTCAAACCCTGGTGGTTGCATGACATAGACTTCTTCATCAATGGTTCCATATAAGAAGGCACTTTTCACATCCATCTGGAAAACAGTGAAGTCCATGAATGAGGCATAAGCAAGGAATAATCTAATAGCTTCAATCCTTGCTACTGGAGCAAACACCTCTTCATAATCAATCCCTTCTTCCTGAGTATACCCTTGTGCTACTAACCTTGCCTTGTTCCTGACAACTATTCCCCTCTCATCCTTTTTGTTCCTGAGCACCCACTTGGTCCCAATAGGCCTTGCCCATTTGGGACAATCAACCAGAATCCAAACCTCTTGTATGTCAAATTGTAAGAGCTCCTCTTGCATAGCTTCAACCCAGCTTGGGTCATTTAAAGCCTGAAAAATCTTCTTTGGCTCTTCTTGTGACAAAAATGCAGTAAACAGACAACATTGCATGTTGTCATGATTGAACTTCATGGTGATGTTAGCAATGAAGCTGTGCTCCTTTGCTGTATACCTTGTATGTCTGGGAGCTTCAGGATCCCCTATGATCTGAGAGATAGGATGATCCTTATTGATTCTATAGGTAGGCTGCATGATGACTTCTGTTTCATCTTCTTCCAAATCAGAATTGATGGGGCTATTTTGATTAGGAAAGAAGTCCTCAAAGGAACTTCCAAATGAGACAGCATGACCTAAAGATGGGTGCTTGTGAGCAGAATGAAGCTCTGAATAACTAGGGCCTCCACTCCTGATGATTCTGCTTCCACTGCTGGATATGATAGGACCATCATTTATGGGTGTAGATGATGAGATGAGTGGGGATTCTCTTTCTGCATCAGTAGTCTTATTAGCATCATGATCCTTTGTGAAAGAGGAATCAATTCCTCTAGCAGGGGAATCCAGGATTCCACTGCTTTCAGCCATTCCACTGCCTTCAGACATAGCAGGTGATGAGATTGGCTGTTCTTTTCCTGAAGCAGAATTATCTTCTTGTTTATCAGCTTCACTAGGAAACAATGAGGGTACATTCATGTACCTCAGAGGTGACTTCTCAGCATCACTTGTTTCTTGAGTACCTGAAATGTTAGTGTTCTGCAAGACAACAGGTACATAATTCATGGACTTGGAAAGTACATCTATATCAAAGAACCAGTCTGGACCTGTTTGAACATCTTCAGGTTTGTCTTCAAGAAAATTCACATGAAGATTTTCTGTGATTTTGCTTGTCTTCTTGTTGAAGACCCTATATCCCTTGCTGTTTAAGGAATAACCCACAAAGTATCCATCATCACCCTTTTCACTAAACTTACCAAGATTGTCAATGGTGTTCAAGATGATAACATGACACCCAAAAGGTCTGAAAAAGTCAATTAAGGGAGGTCTTCCATTAAACAGCTGATAAGGGGTCTTGTTGTGTGCCTTGACTACCAAGGCCCTGTTTTGCACATAGCAAGCAGTGGATACAGCTTCAGCCCAAAAGATAACTGGAAGTTTGGAATCAGACAGCATAGTTCTTGCAGCTTCAATGAGTGTCCTATTCCTTCTTTCTGCCACTCCATTCTGTTGAGGTGTTCTAGCAATGCTAAATTGCCTCTTGATGCCTTTGTTTATGCAGAAAGAATCCAGCTTCTGATTTCTGAACTCACCACCATTGTCTGATCTTATGGTAACTACCTTCATGCTTTTTGACAGTTCAATTTGATTGATGAACCCAATGAGTACATCAGCAGTGTCACTCTTTTCAAATAGAAAGAATGTCTATGTAAATCTTGAAAAATCATCAGTAATCACTAAGTAGTACCATTTCTTCATTATACTTGCCACAGAAGTAGGACCAAAAAGATCCATATGCAGTAGTTCCAATGGCTTGGTGGTGGACATACTTGTTTTTGACTTGCAAGATGCTCTGTGTTGCTTCCCTTTCAGACATGCTGCACAAGTATGTTCAGTGACAAAAGACTTGGAAGGAAGACCATGAACCAGATTATGCTTTACTAGTTTGTTCATGTTCTTGAAATTAAGATGACCAAGTCTTCTATGCCATTTCTTACATTCATCTGCTGAAGCTTTGGCAATGAAACATGTTTCATTGTCTTGTAGAGAGATGTCCTTGAGATCAATTGTGTACATGTTCTTCTGTCTTGGTGTTCTGAGAACAATTGGAGTGTCTTTTGGTAAGACAAACTCCTTTCCTAATACCAAGCATTCAGTGTCAGTAAACAAGACAAAATTCTTGTTATCAGTCATCTATGACACACTGAAGAGATTATACTTGAGTTCTTTCACCAAGTACACATTGTCAAAAGTCATCCCATTTGTGACAATAGTTCCTTTTCCTGTTATAGTTCCATGCCCATCTCCAAAAGAAACACCATCATTGTCATGCAGGGGTACAAAGTTAGACAAGTAAGCTTAGTGTCCAGTCATACTTCTTGAGCATCCACTATCCCAATATGCTCTATCATCCCTTGTCTTCTTTGTCACCTGCAAAAGGAAAAACAAATTAGTTTTTCTTGGGGACCCAAGCCATTACAGACTTGGATCTACCTCGTGTATCAATGTAGGATAGCTTATCAAAAACTAGAGATACACCATTAGATTGAGTACCCCTTTTGGGTGCCCAAACCCAACGAGCTGAGGCTTTCACAGCTTTTCCCCATCTTCCCATGTTCCTAGAAGGTACAACTTTTCTAGCAGGGGATACCCCAGTTTTAGTAGGGGAATCCTTATGCTTAGCAGAGGGAACCCATCTTTTGTTTTGGCCTCTGTTCATGTGTTGGTAAGGTCTAAGGCCAGATCTATATGCAGTATAAGGTGTTGGGGTGGTCACAGAAGTGTTGGGCTTTGGATGAACATCATTTTCCTTTCTAAGGGCTGGAGCAACATATTTCTCAGCTACTCTATTTCTCAAGGCAGGGGCAACATACTTGGCAGGGGAAAAGGATTTTGCCCCTGCATTTAGAAGAATGGCTCTAGGTTGCATATCCTTTAAGGGATTTGCAGCCACCATCTCCATTGGTGCCTTACACTCTTGATAAGTGTGCTCAAAACTGCCACATGTGAAGCAGGGTTTGGTATTGATCACAAAGTCTTTTCCTAATTGATGAGACTTTTGGTCATTCCAATTTCTTTGATTACCTCTGACATTCCTGTACATACCAGCATATTTAATGATAGGTTTAGGAGACTGTGGCCTAGCCTTGCTCTTAGAGTTTGGATTGCTGCTAGAACTTCCTTCTTTTGAAAATCTAACAGGGTTGTCAATTTGCTTTAAGCCAACCTGTTCCTGTTTAATATCCCTAATGACACTAGTTTTAACTAGAGACTCTTCTGTATCAGGATTATTAGGTATATAAGCACTCAAGTCAAACTCAATGTCATCCTGTTTTTCAAAACAAGGGAGACCAGTCCATGACAAGTCTTTTCTAGGATAGGGAGCATGGATGTTAGCAAGGGGTGGAGGTATAGTAGCATTCATGTTCTTAATTCCAAACCCTGTTTTGTCCTTAGGAGATTGACCAATTTCAAATGCCTTGGTTAAATCTTTTGAAGCTTTTCCAAATTTTTCAACAGTTTCCTCATCTATCTTTTGATTAGCTTTGAAAATTTCAAGTTCAGCAGTTAAAACATTTATAGATTGGTTATTCTCCTTGGCATCCCTTTCTAGAATCACAATGTGATCCCTATACTCACTTTCTCTTTGCCTATACTCTCTTATGGTGGACTCTAGTTGTTCTAAAGCACGTTTGTAATTATCAAGATCATTATCACAATTGATATAGTCAGCTTTTATCTTTCTGATTTGATCATTTAAAGATTTAGTATTTTTTCTACAAGCTTTAGTACAGTATGAGTCATCATATACCTCATTGTCAGAGCTGGAACTTGACATGGCCATAAGTGCAAAGTCTTCTTCCTTTTCCTCAGCCATCAAAGCTTGATTTCTTTCCACACTTTCTGTCATAGCACTCCAGTCCCATCGATTTGCTCCATCTATCCCCTGCATTGCTACCATGGCTTTAGCACCAGAATCCTCATCCTTTCTATGGCTATTTCCAGACTTAGCTCCTCTGCATTCCCTGGCAAAATGACCCTTCTTGCCACAATTGTAGCATTCAACTTTTGCTTTATCAAACCCAGCCACATCAGATGGATTAATTGTGATCTTCTTCCCATACTTCTTGTGGAACCTGTTGGCTCTCATGCTTAGCAAAGCCATATTCCACTTGATATCCAATTCTTCTAGTGCTTGCTTACTAATTTGATTCAGATCTTCATGTAACACTGTAGATCCTTGTGGACCTTGAGATGCTATGAAGGCACATGCAGTATCAAGGCTGAATGTAGCTGGTCTTTCTTCATCATAGGAAGGTCCAGACCTGGTAGCAGGGGAATAAGTAGCAGGGGCTACTTCTATTCCACTGTTCTTGGAGATTCCACTGCTTTGTGATATGAATGCCATGTTAGCAGGGGGATCAGCAATTCCACTTGAGTTGGTGGGAATTGTCCCTTTTGACTTCATTTCATTGACAATAGGTTCAAAAACTTTTAAGTTATTGTATATATCATCAATATTCTTGTTGTCCAAGTCATCCTTATTCTGCCAGATTGCCTTATAGACAAACCATTCTTTCTGAAGGCTGTTAAGAAACCTGGTATTCACCTGCTCTCTTGACACCTCAATATCAAAGAATTCCAAGTGGGCCACCATGTCTTGAAGCCTATTGTAAATAGCTCCAATTGATTCATCACCAATTGCTTTGAAAGAAGCAAAATCATCCAGCATTTGATTCTTCTTCTTCTTCTTTGTGGCTTCATTTCCTCCAAAGGTTGTGCCTATGGCTTCCCATAGTTCCTTAGCTGTTTTGTATTTCCTGAATCTGAGTTGATGTCTATCAGGTAGGGCCAACAGCAAGGAGCTATGAGCCCTGACATCATGCCTTCTAGCCAGTATTTCCTTATCACATAGAGCAGCAGATTTCTTCTTGTCCTTACCTTTGGAACTTTCACCTTCATCCTTGCCTTCTTCAACTGCCACCATTTTGTTGAATTGATCACCAAACTCTATGATCTCCTAGAGAACATAGTGTTCCATTTTCAGGTATTGTTGGATTCTGAATTCCCATAATTCAAAGTTTTCAGGATCCAACATGGGTAACTTGAGGGTATTGTGGTTGTTGCTGTTTGTGGATGATTCTGAAGACATGTTTGCTATGAGGATTTTGTTCTTGATTTAGACAAAGTTTCTCAACAAGCTCTGATACCACTTGTTGATCCCAAAGTCAGATCTTAAACCTTAATAGCTTGTTTAAGGGTTGTGATAGAGAGAAATAATTCAATCTAACACTAGAGAAACTTTGCAAAGCAAAGTAACTAAACAAGATGCGGAATGTAATGTTTAGCACAAGAACAAATAAGATTCAAACGTTGAACTTTAATATATCAAAGATATACGAATACCCAAAGTGGTATTAGGGTTTACAAAACCTTAAAGTAATAATAATGAAAAACGAAATGAGAAAGACAGCCTTTGCATGCTAACCTAGTGAGTCCTTTTATAGATGCAAGGACCCACGTACAAGATCACTACTAACAAACTATGGAAAGTATTAAGGAATAATAACTGAAACGCGTAAATATCTACTCCATGTTTATCTTGACAGCAGGGCCTTTGACTCCAGCAGGGGAACGGATCCCCCTGCCTTTGTTATTCAGCAGGGGGAACTTACTCTAGCAGGGGCATGAATAATCAACTAGCAGGGGAAACAAGTAAGCATAGATTTATTCCCAACATAAGCTTCCTCTCCAACTCAAACCCCTGCATAGTATTACAAATGTTAATACCACACCCCGTATCATATACCCTGGAATTTAATTTTTATGTAAGATTAAATAACTCTATCAAATATAGGTTACCTGAAGACGCTGCAGCACCAAGCTCATCCTTCTTCTTTATTTCTCGCAACTCTTCGAGATAAAGTGGGCAGTTCCTCTTCCAGTGACCACTTGCTTTGAAATGGTGACAAGTCTCATCCTTCTGAGATTTCTTCTTGACAAAGTTCTGCTTGGGTTTAGGATAAGTCGCAACTTGTTTTCCCTTATCACCCTTGCCTTTGCGCTTCTTGTTGTTCTTGTGTAGTTTTGGCTTATTCACTCCACCCTTTTGTACATAAAGCACACGAGGGGTAGGAGCAGATGTACTTGCCTTGTCCTTTATACCCTTTTTGTAGTCAATAAGCATTGCGTGAAAGTCATTCACTGTCTTCCCCGCGCAATACATATTAAAGTTCCTAACGAAATCATTAAAGTCCCGATTAAGAGACCTATTGATTAGGTTAATTGCCATATCATTGTCGTAGGATTTCCCTAGTGCGATGAGCTGTTCGATGTAACCCTTCATCTCTTGATAATGTGCACTAACGGATTTCCCAGGGGCTTGCTTACAACTGTGAAAAGCATCTACCAAGTCGTAGATTTCCACAGCCTGAGGCTTCTCATACATTGCCTTGAGCTCTTCAAGCATTTGATTTGGAGCATATAGCTCTAATTTCCTTTGCAGGAAAGGAGCCATTTTTTCGAGCATTAAACAAGCCACATCATTGTGCTTTTTAACCTCTGCCTCATAATTCAATCTTTCAACTGGAGTAGCATTAGGGCCAATGGGCGCAGGAAACGCCATGGTCAAGTAATCAGAAGTACCCGCTACTCTCAGAACTATTCTTAGTGAGCGGTACCAATCGTTGAAGTTCGGTCCAGTTAATTCCTGACATTCAAGATAAGTCTTGAATGCAGTACTTAACGTGTTGTTATCGGGTTGAGCCATTTCTTTAGAAATAAGTTCAAAATATTAGTGTTTTCGATAATACCATTCAAGAAAATAAAATTACCCCGGTAATTAAAACCATAGTATTTTCCTTGAAAACTAGAATCCACATTGACATAAACTTATCACATCAGTTGATCTGCTTGTGATAAATGTACTCAACATGGTAACTTGTCGAACAATAAGTGACAAACAATTTTTCAATTTCTATATATTTTAGGGATTTACGTTGCCAAAAATCATTTTGCATTGTAAACATGTTTCATCCCTACATTATGCCTTAAGTTTCCAGATCTTACTGAGTAACTCAATCAAGTCAACTAATCTAAAGAACGTAAAATCTTCATGTGCAATCTTATTCAGTCATGAAGTTTTCTCTCCATTACAACATCGTCCAAAATCTCATATGACGACAATTATAACTTCAAGTGTTCGTCAATTAGATGGCATAAGACTTAAATTTAAGGGTATTGATTTTGGTGTCAAAATCATGTATGGAGAAACATGCATACATCTCCATAACATAAGTTAAAAAAAACTTTTGGTAAACTTTTTTATGAGACTAAAATTTCATCATATATTTGCAAGTTGAGGTATTGGTTAAACCAATTAAATATTTTACCCACAACAAAATTTACGCCGTACTTTTTCTAGAACTTAGCTAAAGCACAAAGCAATAACCTTATTCATTGTGTTTCGAATGTGAATTTTTGTGGTTAAATCATCCTTAAGGAATTATGTAAATAATAACCGTAGGTAATTTCAACTTTGACGCACAGGCAAGCCGGGAATTTCGTCAGCGCTGAAGCATAACACCTCCTTCCTTAACCGGGTTCATGACCAGCGGTGCGTTATACCCACTTTATAGTTTGTCAAAGTTGAGTAGGTCGTTAAGTTATTATTGCAATTCCAATCAACGCAAATCATATGTTAATTGGATCTCAAAACAATTCATTAATTTTTATATGATTTAGTCCATATTAATTTTCTTGTAAAAAATTACCCTTGTTTACAACATACAATTAATATTAAAACGTATGAAAGCAAGTAAGTACAAAAAAGACTAAATCAAGTAGCCACATGCATAACAATTTATTCAAAACATAAAATCTAGGGTTTTTATAAACATAAAAAGTCTTCCCTAATTTTAAAACTTTTGAATCAAATGAAGCAAATAGCATATAATATCATAAGATCCGTGAAAAAACATGCATGTTCATCAGGGATCTTCCCCACATAATCTTAACAATAAATCTTCCTACGAATCGTAACCAAAACATGACATAACAATTACTTCATGCAAACATCTAAAGATAATCACCATGTAAATTTTTTAGGGTTTCAAAAAAAACTTTAAAAAAAATTCGGCTAGGCCGATTAAATTAAAAAACAAAAAATAATTTTAATGAAAACCTAAAAAACATCATGTGATTTTAACCCAAACCAATTTTTAGTTAAAAAAATTTAGATCTCGATAATTAAAAACATGTTAAACCGGCTCTCGATGCCACTGTAGGTTTATATTACTCATAACAATTACATAAAACCCTAATTAAGATCAAAGCACACATAGCGGAAGCGGGTTACAAGATCATAACTAATAACACATTCATAATTAATCGAGTTAGGGTTACATACCTTTTAGCTAGAGCAATTCTTCAAGAACACCGGCAAATCACGAATTAGGGTTTATATGAAGAACAACAAGATATAGTTTATAGTGAAACTATATTACGCTATTGTACACACATAATGCAACGGATCAATCGTGATGCTAGCACTAATAAACCGGAGCTTCTACACTTGTGAATTATAGCTAATACGAAAAACAAACCAAAACCCTAAGTTGGGTGCGGCTTGCGATCGCAGGAGAAGGAAGGGAGGGGAGAGACAAAAAACTATGAAGGGATTATAGGGTATTTATAGGACAACAGTAACTTGTTATCCAAGCCCAAATCAAGATTAGGAAACTAATCTTCCTTCCCCTTTTGTTCCCTTTGGCCGACGGCTCACCAAGCCCACAAGGGGCTTCCGGAACTTTTCTGTTTTCCTTCTTTTAGCTTTTATTTAATTCTTTAACGATCGTTTATACTTAACTTTTAATTATTAACGAATGTTAGTGAAGCTCGATTTATATTTAATAAATATAATAAATATATTTATTAAAATTAATTAATCCTTTACGTATTGTGTGCAATCCCGTAATCCCGAGTTCGATCCTATCACACGACTATTTAATTTTATGTCCAAAAACTTTCAACATTCACACCTGTCTTTATGAAATATCTTTTTAATGCATATCTCAAATTGCAAGCGGTTTAATCATGTATACAAGTGACTAAAAGTGCCCATTCATTGTCCCACTGTCCTAGTTGAAATAAGGCATGTTCTATATAAAAAAATAAAACTTCTTATCAAAAATCTTCGCATCGTCGCTTGAAGTGTGTTCGTTTAAAACCAACCCATCTAAGCTGTAGGAAAGCAAGACACTAATCCTCCAACACGAAGCATGTAGACAACTAAAAATATATAGGATAATCATTTTCCTGCTTTTGTTATGTGGGATGAGAGTTAGTATGACTTTCATGATAAGACAAAGAAATGCCTAGCTTTTCTGGAATCATGCTTGTCATTTAAGTTCACGACAACTTTTGAATTCAGTCTTCCAAAATATATGGAACAGAGTAAATTCAGATCTTGAGATCACTACAAAACTTTGTCAAGAAAAATGAACATTTTAAACAAAAACTGAATGGCTATTAGTCTTTTTTACTCCTTTCTATCAGATGTGCTTTTAGATTATAAACCATTAAACTCGTTGTACCAAGAATCAGATAAAGTATGGAATACATTAGCCAACCTAGCAGGAACATTACTACTTGCTCAGTTGAAGAGTTTCATTTCGTTCGTTGTCAAGGTTTGATCGAAACCATTGCTATATTTGTATACTCACTTAAATACTGTGGCTAGGGGTGAGCAAAAATCGCACCGCAAACCGTAAAACCGCAAAAAATCCCACCACAAAAACAGCATCGCGACAAACACCGGTGGATCGGTTTTAAGAAAAAGAAAAACCGCAAAATGCGGTGCGGTTGCGGTTTTGCCCGTAAAACCACACCATAAAATCCACACCGCACCGCACATTAGTTATATAAACCAAAAAATGGTACACGATAATTTAACGTGTGTTATAAGGGTTCTAGTATATATTATCATTAATATTCTAAGTAACTTATATGTTTACACTAACTATATGCATTGTTATAACTTAAAAAACTAACTTTGTGAACAAAAATCGCAAAAACCCACATTACTTATATAAATTATAAGTTGTGGTGCGGTGCGGTTAACATCCGCAAAGCCCAAAAAACCGCATAGTAACCGCAAATCCAAAACCGTAAAACCCACGCGGTGTGGATTCAAAAATTTCTAAAACCGCAATTGCGGATGCGGTGTGGTTTTTGCCAGGATCCGCACCGTACCACACCATGCTCACCCCTAATTGTGGCTGCTTAAGGGTACTCAAGAGATCAAAAATTTAAGACTTTATATCAACTTCGCATATCGGTGGTAGAGGAGGGTTTTCTTAGAACCAATCCATGCAACCAATATGAGAGAATGACCTCATCCTAAAACAACAAAACAGTAAATAGTTGGGTATTTAAATGATAGCGATTTTCCTTCTTTTCTCTATGTGGGATACGAGTTAGCATGGATTCTTGACATAAAATGAAGTACTCCTACATATGCACACAAAAGTTTGTTCATGTAACACCCCATTTTAATAAGTGGACCGTTACGTGTATTTATGGCGTGTCATCAAAGCATGCAAGGTAATATGTACTAAAACATACATGACCAAAAGGGAAAATCGGAATCAAACATCGGTTCCCAAATATAAGCCCAAAACATAAATAAATTAAATGAAATGAGAAGGACAACACAAGTGTCCAAACAAGCATATGTATATGAAGGCAAAAAGAGAAGAAGTCTAAGGCAGCTTTCCTCATATGCACGTCCTCCAAATGCTCAAATCTGTCCATGGGAACCTGCCGTTTTAGGACATGGAAAGCAAAGTAACAGCTGAGCAATACGCTCAGTGGACAAATAAATAACATGATATTAATGACAATACATAATAAAGACTGAAAAGTAGCGGAAATGTATAAGTCCTGGAAACTGGTTTTATAGTTTGAAAAGCTTATGATTAACTGATGAAAAACTGTATTTTAAATTTAGCCAAGAGCCCATATAGGTCATGAGGTATCAACGTGCATGAATACTTAGAGGGGTGACCTCATCATGCAATTAGAGGGGTTGCCTCTAATTATACTGATCTGGGTAGGAGGGATCAACTCCTTGTCAAGGATGCAAGACACATACCATATTCACCATGAAAATCCTGACTGAAAACATGTAACTATAATGCACCCATACATCCTACATGATAATATAAATAAATGGCCAAAACTGAAGGGGCGCCATGAGCAATCACTCTGTCGTGGAGAAGTCATAACACCTAGTACCTCTAGTGTTATGGTTATGGTGCCTCCATAACTAGATGAACTGGCATGCATGTGTATATAGCTCAGGCATATAAAATAGAACATAAACATTCAAAACATATAAAATAACTAGGGAAAACAAATGGCTGCAAACGAGGAATCCTAATCAAACATACGAAGGAATGTCCATACTGAAGGACATAATATCTGTACCTTATGTCCAGTAGTGAAGCTAGATTGAAAGTTGAACGATCTACACCTATTTCCCGAATACTACATAAATAAGTGACATGAATGAGTTGCCTGATTACCATGTACTTTACTGGTTTTGTGTGTTCTTACTTGTTTTACATATTCTTGTCATGTTTTACTATTTTAAGTATTATCTTGTAATTATTCATGTTTTAAATGTATTCTCATTATGTATTTCATGTATTCTTGTTTTACTATACTTGTAGTGTCATAATAAGTAACTTTCTAAAAATAACAGGTTTCCAAAAATAGTAAGTTTCCTTAAATAGAAATAAGATGAATTATTAAGTCTAAAATATAAGCTAATGCTTATTAGTTAAGTTATAAGTCATGATAATTTATTAGTAAAGTCTATAAAATTAAATATTTAGGCTAAAGTGATTATTAATTAATAATTAAAATGCATGGTTTATTAATTAATAAAATGTCATGGTTAATTTAATAACTTTACCTTATATCAATTAATTAAATTAAGCATGGTTTTTAATTTAATTATGTCCAAAAAAATACTTAGGTTATAAGATGATAAATATATAATTTAATATAACCTTAGTCGTGATTTTAATTAGTAAATTAATAGTTCATGTAAATTAATTTAATTAAATAATTTAATAAAAATAATGGCTAGACTAAAAAATATACCCGAGACTACACCAAGCAGAGCCAAACACCACCACGCAGCGGCGGCTGGTGGTTACTGCCGGCGACTGAGGCTTTGGTCTAGCCGTCGGTTGCTACTCGTCGGCCATAGTTCACACTGGCTCTAGCCGGTGTCCCACTTCCGAGTCAAAGTACCCACCGGCACAAGCCGGTTCCCACTGATTTCTAGCTAAGACCGACCGAGAGCTTGGAGGCTCTCGGTTGCCCCTAAACCACGTACGCACCCATAGTTTGACAGTTGGGTTGTGGCTGGTGAACCAAAACACACGCCGTCCCCCTAGTGGGTGCCACTGTGTGACCAAAATACCTACCGAGACCATACAGGGTCTCGGTTTGCATGCGGCCAAACCAAAAACAAGCCAAACCAAACCTGATTATTGGTTAATCTTTCCCATAACATGTTTTTAATAGATGTTTTTAAATATTCATACACATGTGATCAGAATTAAATAAAAAGAATGAAAAGATTAAGGTTTGGTTGAGTACCGAATGCATGAATTGAATTAGCATTAGAACACGAACCCAAACACGAAATTCCTTTAGATCAAAAACTCAAAATCTGTCCCCCCCCCCCCCCCCCCCCCGCCGCCGCCCCACCCTTTGTTCTTGTTAAAACCGACGGCCTCCCTAGGGTGTGCTTTGGTTTTGGTCTAATTTCTTGAAAAGTAAATTATGTGTTAATTCCCTGGGAGTTTGTTTACTACTTGGATTGCAAATGGGCAAAGCCAAAAGGCCCTCTCCCATGTTTCTTTTTATATCGTGGCCACAAGGGACCCAAAACCAAATGCATACGATTTTCATGTTTAAATATTATTCGTGTATGTTCGTGTTTTACATGTTGTGAATTAATATTATACATAAATATTTATCGTTCATTAATATTATACATAATACTTGTAATTACATGTTCGTAACACGTGTCGTATGTTATTAATGGTAAGTTTTAATTCAGTCGTGTTTTCATGTATTTACTGTTCATGGTATTTAATGCGGGTTTTACAACTTTTCCCCTCTAAAAAGAATAATTCTTCCTCGAATTAGAGATACGATAATCTGGGAGGGACATGGACGTAACATGACTGTAAAGGGCATGGAACGCGACGTGAGTGAAAAGAACATATCTGACTTATGGACGGAAAAGAGGATAGAAGGTTCCGATAGAACCTTCCGTTTCAAGTGGCTTCCCGCTCGGAACGGTTCTTCTAAAAGATCTTGGTGAAAGTAATTATTTTGGTCTTCATGACCCTGAATAGATTATACGTAAAAGCTTCGGGTTCATCAACGTAAGATAGATCCTCATGAATCTGATCGAGTGGATAATAAATAACGTGCAAAGATAACGAAACGTTACGATGCGAAATAATATGGAATAATTGACGTTAATAACGTTTGAGCAACGATGCGCGAGACATACTGAAACGTAATACGTAAACAATTGTGAACGTGATACGTGAACAATTGTGAACGTGATACGTGGAGATATGGTGAATGTAATGAGAAAACATATGGTGGACGTGATACGTGCAACATATCGTGAACGTTATATGAAAGACGTGGGATAAACATGATGTGTGAAACATATCATGAACGTGAGATAACCGAGGAGGTAACGCCAAACAATACGCAGTGAGACTCGAAATGTGACGTGAAACATCTGGCTGAGGATGGAAAGTTTATTAAACTTGAGTCTGGTCTCCCAAGCTTTCTGTAACTTTCCTGAACGAAAAGTGAAACTTAAATCGTAAGTTAGAATACGATCATGAACGTGAGCAGTGTCATGAACGTGAGTGCAAAGGAAAATCGTAAAATTGAACAAGGACGTGAACGTAATAATGAACACGAACGTGAACTTTATCTGATCTGATAGCTGAAGGAGTGCCAAGTGATCGTAAGATCTTTGGCTAGAAAATGTCTGATAATCTGCAAATTATAAAATTCTTGCAAATGAAATGGATATGCAGAATTGGTCAAACTGTTGACAACAACCCAGATAGCACCATGCCACTTCTGAGTCTGCGGTAGTCCGGTGACAAAATCCATGGAGATCCTGTCCGTTTTCTGTTCACCGTTCCTAATGGTGGAAATAGCTCCTAGTCTGCTGGTGTTCTATCTTAGCCTGCTGGTATGTCAGGTACATAGATATGAACGTAACTGTATCTTGTTCCATAGAAACTTGATAAAAAGAAGTTTGGAAAACTATGAGTCTCTAAAATTATACTTCTCTTAGCGTAGGATTCTCTAGCACACATAATTCAGTGTAGGGTTCTCTCCTTTACGCGTAAGCTTAGTCATGGTAACACTAGTCGTTAGGAACAATGTGATTTAGCTTGTCACTGTAATCCACCAAAAATTCGTACTTGAAATGGATTCAATGTACTATTTCTCCTATCGTAGAATTGTATCATAATGCGAATATGACCTCCGTGCTCTTCTCCAGGTTTGGAGAAAATCGAGACATCATCAATGAAAATAATAACGAGAGAGTGAATGCAATTTTTAAAATTCTAATAACACAACTAGAATGTAACTCCAAATATGCAATATTTAAATTTCCACACCTTAATCGGCGTTTTGTTATGGGGTATGATTTGATGAGGAGTGAATGCTATTCCTGTTTATGAATGTTGTTATATGAATTTCATAATATATATGTGCTTCTCGTAAAAGAAGAAAGACAGTAAAATTATTTTTCTAGTTAACATAAAAGAAAATAAAATTAAGACCGCGTATCATATTTTCATATGACATATGTCGCCCTTTCCACGGTTTTCACAGAAACGGTTTACACCGCTGATATAAAAGCATGTCACAAATCCGAATTGTTAAGGTAAATAATTTGATATATAAGTAGTAACCATTTTCCTTATTTTACCTATGTAGGATGGGAGCTATAGCGTGGTTTTTTTTACAAAGAAAATGAAGTACCTACCATTTCTTGCGAGTCATGTTTCTGTTTTATTGTAATAAATACCGTCCCCTATGCACAATAAATATCGTTTATCTTTTGGATGTACTTTGATTATTGATGCTAAGCTTCATGAAAATTGTAAATTATGCCAAAACTGCTCTTAAAACTCTATTTATAATGAATGTTAAAATTTCACTTTACTCTTCTTATTATAGATATTATTCTCACTTGATCCTAACTCAAGGATTAATAACAAATTTCAAAAAAAAATTAACACTTGTTAACAAAATAAAGCATATCAAGACAAATTATCATGAAAAATGATAATTCGAATTTTCAGAAAAGTTATTCGATGTCTCCTGAATATATATCAGAAACACATCGATCAACCAATTGTTAGTTCATGCTCGTAGGAGATAGACAAATGGGACTGGTGTGTGACCCTATTGGTGGCACACACGTTAAACACTTAGAGTGCGTTTGACTTCAGGTTAAGCTTCAAAATTATAAACTGCTGGACTAATCGTGTAAGAACTTTTATGGCTGTCCTAAATTCATTTTAGTAAGTTGAGGAAAGATCTAGAATGATTACTTGAGATGTCCAGATTCATTTGGGATAAGGAGTAAAGAAGCGTCATGATAAACATTGGTTTTTGTGTGGGATAAGGCTTAAACTTGAAGAGTTTTTTACTTATCATGAGTGGGATTTGATGGGTATATAAACACCCTTCTACCCAGTCATAACACACGAATTTTGTAAAGCAAAACAAAGAAAATCTCTACCATTAACATACTCTTGATAATCAATTTAGGTTTAAACTTAATTAGGTTTTATAATCTTAAATTGATTACTCCATCTCAAATCACTTGCATTCAATCAATCCAAGTTGTTTAGTAGTTGTTATTTCATACTACTAAAGGTTTACAAATCGTGTGATAATCTGTCAAAGGCGTGACAGATCACAGAAGCTATTCAGGCCTTATTCTGATCGTTCTCGGACAAAATCTTCTGTGTAGATCGGACAGTGTTGTCCGATATCTTACAGCAATGGGAAAGGTTCTCGGGTAAAGCTTATATATCGGACAACAAAGCAGTTTTAGGCTGTTTTGTTTTTTGGGTTCGGATCGGGTTTGTGACACATGGTGTTTGGGTATACGTGAAATACGGCTAGCATTCCGAACGTACTTGGTTGACGTGTTGTGTGAGCAATCGTAGAGGTGGTTTACTTTAGCCACTTATTTGTTTCATTTACTTTTGGACGAAGGTTAGTTTTTGTGTTTCCTTTATTGTTTATTATTAATTACGTGTTAATCATAATTGCTCAAACTAGATCCACTCCGTTGCGCACTCATAGTTACATGGTTAACTAGATATTAAATCCCAACAGTGGCATCACGAGTCATGCTCATTTGGTGGTTATGGGTTACACGTTTTAAATAAACACGTGAAACCGCATGCATGAAACCTAATTTAGTTATTTTTTTTTTATTTGACAATTAAATTGTGTACTTGTCATTAATTATAAAAAATAACAAGATGGTAATTATTAAAATTAATTGTTAATTAGAAACATATAACTAAAATTAAATGGTTAATTAGAATACATAAAATAAAATAAAATTAATAGTTAATTGTTTTGCCATGATTATTTATATGTTATCTGGCAATAAGACTCGCTACAATCACGTAATGTGATGCATGGGGTGATTTAGGTACTTGATGAAAACATAATGAGAGTCTTATGGTTCTTTGTTTAGGTAAGACTCTTCAGGGTCTCGTTTTTATGTGTTTATGTAATGTTTTATGTTTATTGTATTTGTTTTCCTAATTGCATTAATGTTACATGTTTTCAAAACACCTAATTGCATGCAATATGAATAAATACTTATAGAGAAACATGACATTAAAATTAAAATTGGTCAATATTTTACACGCCTAAATACATGCTCATTGTGACCGGTTATGTATTACGTGGAAAAGTGTGTTATAAAATAAAAGGACCTAAACACTATTGAAACACGCTTTCATGAAAATAAAAACTGGACACTATGGACTCATGGGATTTACGGGTCACCCACTAGAACAAACTATAAGGCGGGATAAGCCGGTGCGCACAGTCACACCTAAAGGATATCTGACTATTGCCCTGCGCTGGTCTGGTCCTACGCTTGCTTGCGAGTTCGATTGGAGCTATCATGAACCATCGTAGATCACTACAGTGTCATTACTAAAAGTTTTTAAAAATCGTGCTACAAAGTTGTTTACATGCTTCTTTGTACACATCTTTTTCCACATTTATGTGCTATACCCTAAGTGAAATTTAAGTGTATGCCAGCCAACTAAGAACACGTGCATTTGATTTGGCTTCTCTGGACAGTCCTAAGGGCCTTGTCAAACCCATGGCAATTTTTTCACGACGGTCAGACCCTGTGTGATATTTGCATGTTCTTGCTTGGTCAACTTAACTCGAGTATGCACGGTCAGACCCTGGACCCGAGGCATAAGATGAGACTAAACATGCTCATGACACTACTATCGTTTTACTAGTGTCTTGAACGGTCTCATAAAGTCTAAGAGTTGCAGGTTATGCAATTAACGCTCGTCGCTTACCTCTTGCCCCACTTGTTTACATATTGGACAGTCCTTTTGTAATGAGTGGAAGTACAAGATGGATCTTAGTCTTAATTAGTAATTAATTGGGTATTTAATTCTATTAAGAATGTGATTATCGAAAATACTAACTGTTTGAACTTTTTAATTGTAGATGACTACCAATGTCGAATATAATTCGGTACTCATGAGTTTCTTTGAGAAACACAAACTCACTGGGCCTAACAATACATGGAACATCCAATTCCTGTTGCTCCTGTTGCAACTCCTAGTCACCAAGTCCCTCCCGATGCTCTTGCAGCTCATGCTGCTTGTGTCAAAGGGTCAAAGGACATTGTTGCCCTTATGCTCATGACTATGGACTTAGAGATCCAACGAAATCTAACCCATCTTGGAGCATATGACATGTTGCAAGAGCTGATAACCATGTTTTCTCAGCAAGCAGAACAGGAACTTCTTCAAACCGCGCGTGAATTTCACGCGTGCAAGCTTGAGGAAGATCAAAATGTAGGCTCATATGTTCTTAAGATGAAGGGATACATTGGGAACTTGGGGCGTCTTGGTCACCCCGTGACTTGACAGCTATGGAATAAGCCTGATCTTGATAGGCCTTTCCAGGGAGTATGACAGTTTTGTTCAAAACTTCCACATGCATGGCAGGGGGAAGACTGTGAATTCGGTGAATGAACTGCATGCGATGCTTAAAGAACATGAGCAGTCACTTCCTAGGAAGTTTGTTTCACCTGCACTTCATAATGTGCGTGCAGGCAAGGTCCAAAAAAACCAAGGTAGAAAACCGCCTAAGGCTGCGAAGGGAAATTATGGTAATGGAAAGAATAAGCTGGCTTATGCTCCCGAGTACAAACCATCTTATGCTCCCAAGATAAGAAATCCTCCACCACCCAAAAAGGATAATCTTGCTAAGGACGACCCCTATCACAAATTTGGTCAGATAGGTCATTGGAAACGGAACTGTCCCGAGCACTTAGCCAAGTTGCAGAAAAAGAAGAGGCTGTCTCAAGAAGCCAACACTTCAGGTATTTTCACTATAGAACTATATTCCCTTCCGAGTAATTCTTGGGTATATGACACTGGTTATGGTACTCACATTTGTAATAATACTCTGGGTCTAAGGGGAAGTAAGAAGCTGAATCCAGGAGCTTTGAATCTGTACATGGGCAATGGTCAACGTGCAGGAGTCGAAGCTATTGGAAATTATCATTTATGTCTTTCTAGTGGATTAGTTATTGTTTTGAACAATTGTCATTATGCTCCCTCTATTACTAGAGGGGTTATTTCAGTTTCTAGTTTGTTTAAAGATGGTTTTGTAAACTGTTTTGATTCGAATAATGCAATTTCAGTTTCTAGGAATAACGTTGTTTATTTTACTACTACTCCCCGAGGGGATGGCATTTATTAAATTGATATGTATTGTTTCAAAACCAATGATAGTTCTATGTTTGCTGTTAGCAATAAAAGAGCCAAATTAACTTTGGACTCTACTCTCTTGTGGCTTTGTCGTCTTGGAAACATAAGCAAGAAACGCATAGAGAAATTGCAACATGATGACTTCTCACCTCAACTGACACTAAGTCATTTGAAAAGTGTGTCTCTTGTATGTCTGGGAGGATGGCAAGAAAACCCTATTCACATCAAGTGGAAAGGGCTAAAGATCTACTTGGACTAATACATACTGATGTTTGTGGCCCATTTAGAATCATGTCAAGGGAAGGAGCTAACTAATTTGTCACTTTTACTAACGACTTTAGTCTGTATGGTTATGTTTACCTGTTAAAGCATAAACATAAAGTGTTTGAGACATTTAAAGTGCTTCAAAAGGAAGTAGAAAATCAACTCGGTAAGACCATAAAATCACTACGATCTGATCGTGGAGGTGAATATATAAGTCAAGAGTTTTTGGATCATCTTATGGAGCATGGGACTATTGCCCATCGAACTCCTCTCTACACACCTCAAAATAATGGGGTGTTTGAGAGGAGGAATCTAACACTGCTAGACATGGTTCGATCCATGATGAGTCAAACTACTCTTCCAAAGTCCTTTTGGGATTATGCCCTTGAGTCTGCTGCACGCATACTCAACATGGTTCCAACTAAGAAGGTTGAAAATACACCGTACAAAGTATGGCATGGGCAAGCCTCTAAGTTGTGTTACTTAAGAGTCTGGGGTTGTGAAGCTTTGGTTAAACGTGATACGATGACCAAACCTAACAAACTGGATCCCAGATCTATTAAGTGTATCTTTGTAGGATACCCAAAGGAAACGATGGGATATTCCTTATACTACCCACCTGAGAACAAAGTTATTGTTTTCGGATTGCTGAGTTCTTTGTGATTAATCTCTTAGATCCAGAAGCAAGTGGGAGTATAGAAGATCTTGAAATTATTCAAGATGAAGATACAAATCCTTCTGATGACACTGGCTTAGATCATGATAAGGATGATCAAGAAATTGAAGAACCACAAAGTGATATCAATCCCATTCGTAAGTCCTCTAGGACACGCCGTGCCCCAGATCGAATGTGTTTATACGTCAATGTTGAGGAATATGAGTTAGGGGATCTTGGAGAACCCGCTAACTATAAAGTTGCATTATTGGATCCTGAATTCGAAAATTGGCTTAATGCGATGAATGTGGAGATGCAATCCATGAAAGATAATGATGTTTGGGTATTAGTTGATCTTCCTCCTATCGGTAGAACCGTTGGTAGCAACTGGCTATTCAAGAAAAAGACTGACATGGATGGCAAAGTACACACCTTTAAAGCTCGTCTTGTAGCAAAGGGCTTCACTCAAACCTACGGGTTGATTATGAATAGACCTTTTCTCCTGTTGCAGACATTAGAGCTATAAGGATTCTTATAGCCAAAGCCGCGTTCTATGACTATGAGATTTGGCAAATGGATGTCAAAACCGCCTTCCTCAATGGACATCTTTCTGTAGAAGTCTATATGGTGCAACCTGAGGGTTTTGTCGATCCTAAATTTCCTAACCGAGTATGCAAGCTCAAGCGTTCCATTTATGGACTTAAGCAAGCATCTAGGCAATAGAATAAGCGTTTTGATGATGAGATTAAGAAATTCGGTTTCACTCAGAATCAAGATGAGCCATTTGTATATCACAAAGACAGTGGGAGTAATGTTACTTTCCTAATTCTATATGTTGATGACATATTGCTCATAGGGAACAATATTCCAATGTTGAAAAGGGTAAATTCCTACATTGGAAAATGTTTTGCTATGAAAGATTTAGGAGAAGCTGCATATATTCTTGGAATCAGGATCTACTGAGATAGATCTAGACGGTTAATTGGTTTATGTCAAAGTGCTTACATTGAGAAAATCTTGAAAAGATTTCATATGGAGAATTCCAAGTGTGGAACTATCCCAATGCATGAAAGCCCTAGATTGAGTAAGTCAGAATGTGTTGTTTCACCAGCTGAAAAGCAACGCATCCAGAATGTTCCTTATGCCTCGGCTATAGGATCAATTATGTATGTTGTGAGATGTACTCGTCCTGATGTTGCGTTCGCTCAGAACATAACAAGCCGATTTCAACAGAGTACTGGTGAACTTCACTGGACTGCTGTTAAAAATATTATTAAGTACTTACGTAATACTAAGGATATGTTTCTGGTTTATGGTGGTGACGAAAAACGAGAGCTCAGGGTTTCTTGCTACACTGATGCTGGATATCTGACAGATGGTGATGACCTAAAATCTCAGACTGGATATGTTTTCATTCTAAATGGAGGTGCTATTGACTGGAAAAGCACAAAGCAAAGTATTTTTTCAAATTAATCTAAAGAAGCTGAGTATTAGCTTCTTTTGATGCAGCTAAAGAGGCTGTTTAGATTCGTAAGTTCATTTCTGGGCTTGGTATTATGCCCACAATTGAAGATCCAATTGATATGTATTGTGACAATACTGGAGCCATTACTATAGCAAATGAAAGCGGTGTCACCAAGGGTGCTAGACATTTCCCCGCAAAAGTTCACTATCTTCGAGAAACCATTGAGGTGGGTGATGTTAAGATATCAAAAGTTCATACAGATGACAATATAGCTTATCCATTTACGAAGGCGTTAGAATTCCCTAAGCATTCTAAATTGACTCGGTGTATTGGTATGATATCAGCTAGTAGTCTCATGTAAATCTATATGTTAATTAGTATTTGGATAATTTAGAATTGTAAGACAATTTTATTTTCTGATAAATAAAGATACGAGGTATTTGTTATTTTATTCATATAAAATTTGTTATTCTCTATTTGTATGTTTAATCCATGAATGATTTAATCATTCTTAATATCCATTGTTGGTTAGCAATATGGGAATATTGTTTACATAAGGCAAATGTGAGTGTTGGATATATTCTGTGAGAATAAGAATCGTTCTAAGCCAAACTCATATGTATTCATAAGGGATGCATATTGGATTCCCCAACTTCAAACATTTACTTTTGGATCCTTATCATGAGTAAGATGTTGAAAATTGTCTGTTAAGTCATCCTTAGACTTGAGATGCAAACAAGTTCTGCATGTGTGGATATTACTTTCGTAACTATACGCAAAACGCTGTCCTGAATAAGATAGTTATAAAAGCTATTTTTCGGAGTGATGTGAAGCAGCATCCACACTACTTGTAGTCAATAAAGGATTTGTTACTCCACTTAGTATGTGTAGAATGATACCATACCGCCTCTCTGAAATTAATCAGATAATTGTTTGGAAGAACCCAAATGGTAATGCAAGATGAATCTAGGTTACATTTGGTATATCTGAATTGAATTTAATAACGAGAATCTAAATAGTTAAACTATATGGAATGAGTTATGATCCATATCCATGGTTTAACGGTATGTATAACAATGGGTGATAAAAAGCAAGACATAAATGACCATGCTACTGAGAATGTTTTATGAAACTATATCTCAGACACCTCTAGTTAAATAACGAGTGTGAGCATTGCAAGACATTTCCGTCGTTGACATTTGTGCAATCAACTCCAACGACCAAGTAGGAGTTGTTAGTTCATGCTCGTAGGAGATAGACAAATGTGACTGAGGTGTGTGAGCCTATTGGGGGCACACACGTTAAACACTTAGAGTGCGTTTTACTTCATGTTAAGCTTCGAAATTGTAAACTGCTGGACTAATCATGTAAGCACTTTTATGATTGTCCTAAATTCGTTTTAGTAAGCTGAGAATGATTACTTGAGATGTCCAGATTCATTTGGGATAAGGAGTAAATAAGAGTCATGATAAACATTGGTTTTTGTGTGGGATAAGGCTTAAACTTGAAGAGTTTTTTACTTATCATGAGTGGGACTTGATGGGTATATAAACACCCTTCTACCCAGCTCATAACACACAAATTTTGCAAAGAAAAACAAAGAAAATCTCAGCCATTAACATACTCTTGATAATCAATTTAGGTTTAAACTCAATTAGGGTTTATAATCTTAAATTGATTACTCCATCTCAAATCACTTGCATTCAATCAATCCAAGTTGTTTAGTAGTTGTTATTTCATACTACTAAAGGTTTACAAATAGTGTGATAATCTGTAAAAGGCGTGACAGATCACAGAAGCTATTCAGGCCTTATTCTGATCGTTCTCGGACAAAAGCTTATGTGCAGATCAGACAGTGTTGTCCGATATCTTACAACAAAGGGAAAAGTTATCGGGTAAAGTTTATATATCGGACAACAAAGCAGTTTTAGGCTGTTTCGTTTTTTGGGTTCGGATCGGGTTTGTGACACACAGTGTTTGGGTATACGTGAAGTACGGCTAGCATTACGAACGAACTTGGTTCACGTGTTTGTGTGAGCAACCGTAGAGGTGGTTTACTTTAGCCACTTATTTGTTTTATTTACTTTTGGACGAAGGTTAGTTTTCGCGTTTCCTTTATTGTTTATTAGTAATTACATGTTAATCATAATTGCTCAAATAGATCCATTCTGCTGCGCACTCGTAGTTACATGGTTACCTAGATATTAAATCCCAACAACAATGTGAAAGCATGACATTAACCAAATTACATTGAGCAAGTGGAGTATATGGTTTATAAGTGATAACCATTTCTGTCCTTTTATCTACGTGGGATGACATTTAAATATTATCCGTTTGCACTTTAAGTTATAATGGAAAACTTAAGACCTCGATAAAAAGAATTTAACACCTTTTTTTTAGACTTGATATCAAATTCTCGCACGAAAAGAAATGGTGGTTTTCTACGAACCACACACAACCTATATGAGGGCATGACACTTGCTATAAAAAAATTAATGAGTGGAAACTTTGGTATATAAATGATAACCATTTTCCATTTTTTGTTTCTGTGGGATGAATGTTATCTTAATGAGGTATTTATCCATTATGCATATTAAACTCACTTTGATCATTGATACTAAGGGGTGTTTAGGATTGCTTATTGAAAATAGATTATTCGTTTTGAAAACGGATAATCAAATAATCAGTTGTTGCAAAACGTGCTTTTAAAATATAGTGTTTTCTTTTGGTTATATTATATGATATCGTAATAATCAGATTCTCAATTCTTAGAGTGTTTTGCAAATTTGATTAATAGAATACTTAAGTAATAAATTACCAAAAAAGACATTAGATTATTTTAATTTTACTTATTAAGAATATTTCAAAGGGCAATTAAGTAATTTTGACCAAAAAAGCAAGTTGCGTTTTCCAGCTGCAAGGGGCCACATGCTTTTTCATACCTCGGTTTTGGAAGGGTTAGAACGCAGAAAAGTGATTATATAGTGTCTTTTGCCAAACAATTAAAATATCTTATTTCCATTTATAAAACGTGATAATCAGAAAATTCTTTCCAAATCGCAATACCAAACAACCCCTAAGTTCCATGATTATCATTAAGAAACGATGTAGTTAGGTACGAAGATCGTCCATGGAACTTTCTATCACGCACACGTGAATTCATTCTTCTGAAGATTACCAAATTGAGTAATCTACTCATTTGTACGAGGTCTCTACATAAATTTACTTTGTCATGCCTCCCTTGTGACGGTGATTATTATAACCTCTGTTTCTTAATGCTAGAACATGAAAAAAATATATATTAGGACTCCATATCAAATCGTCGCATGGTTGCTTCAGGGTTGTTCGTCTAGAACCACCCAGCAAGAAACAAGAAACAAGTAGACAACTGATTATATAAAGGATAATCATTTTCCTGCTTTTGTCTATGTGGGATGAGCGTTAGAATGGCTTTCATGACAAGAACAAAGAAATGCATATAGCTTTTCTCAAATCGTGCTTGTTTTTAATTTTAGTAAGTACCATACATGCACAAATTAAGGATCATTTGTCATTTAATTTCAATACAACATTCGAATTCAGTCTTTGCTGTCAAAGAACATTAGTTTTTGAGAATTTCATCATCAATTTTTTCGATTTAGTACATATGTACATACTCTTTGTGGTATGAACTTGATAAGGTTGCTAGTACATTTACGCAAACTTATGTTCTTACTCGTGTTTGCACAACCTCAAAGCAAGCCTGTTGAAAGTTGTGTTGTGTTATGGCAAGTCCTTAAGTCTTAAGGGGCTTAATGTGTAACTAATTCTATTGTTTATAGCCGTTGGGCCATGTTTGCTTCTTTGTGTATTGTGAAGGGACCAGAGGTGGCGTTTTTGTATCTCATTATTGACTGGAGCATGTTGGTGTTGACTAGGGTTATATACTTTATGTTACGCATCCACTCACACACGACGTTTTCATCACTCTCTCTCATCTCTCTCTCAAAAACCTTTCCTCTAAAATCCTCCTACGTGCTACTCATCAATCATCACATAAAATAGAACCAAACGTTAAAGATGTAAACGTTTGGTTCTTAGACTAGCTTAGATTAGTGTAATTTGTTTTGTTCTTGATGTATTTCAGATAGCATCCATTTTGGGGACTATCTTCTCTTTTGTATGTAGAACAACATCTATTTGGGGATTGTTCAAGTTGTTTGATTACTAAAAAGGTTTGGAAAAACTTTTGGTGTTTGATTTCATATTATTTACATGGTATCAGAGCTATTGGCTCTGTTCTTGGGATAAATCTTTTTAAATATAGTGATTTTTGGTCGTCTTATCACAAATCTTTACTTAAATTGTTTTTAAAAGTTTTAGGGTTTCAAACATTTTTGGGGATTTCTAAAATCTTGGCTTGGGTACTACTTTTCCGGTGGTTAATCGTTGATTGACTGTACTAATTCTACAAAATTTTGATTTATTTCAAAAAACCCTAAAGTAAGAAATTAAGGTTTCTCGATTGGTAAGTTTTAATTCTTTATTTACTTGTTTTTCTAACCTATTGCAGCGGTTTCTTGCTCTTTGGAGGTGGATTTGCTGTTTTTTTTCTGAAATTTCAAATTAGGGTTTGTGAAACCCTAATTTATATTTTTGGGGCTTTTTGTTCTGGTGACCGTATTGGTGTTTGTTGCCTTGGATTAGGGTTTGTGAAACCCTAATTGCTGTTTATTGAGGTTCTTTGATTCTTGGTGGGTTCCTTTCGTGTCCTCTATACTATCTTTGTCTCTTGACTAAGTGAATCAAGAGCACAAATAGTTTTCATTGGTTCAGCTTTTTAAGCACTGTAAGTTGCTTGTTCTCTCTTTATCATTGATCTAGTTAAGTGGGTGCAAACGGGTTCGGTTAACACCTTGACCCTCCAACTTGACTGGTGTGAATACCTGCTCTGGCCAACCCTAGTCCACTAGCTAGTATTGGTGTGTTGAGGTTCAAGTCTTTTCTTTCATCTCTTACTTATTTATTGAGTTTTTTGTTGTTGTTTGTGTTTATCTTTTTTGTGCTTATCTGTTTGCTATCATGACTACTCCTAGTCGTGATTTAATTAGTTCTTTAGATGCTGGTAATCCTTTACACTTGCAACCTAATGATAACAATATCACTGCTTTAGTTAATATCAAACTTATTGGTTGTGAAAATTATAGAGTCTGGGCTAATGTTGTTAAGATTTCTCTGCAAGCTAGAAATAAAATGGGATTTGTTGATGGTACTTGTGTTAAGGCCACTTATGCTAGTAGTGCACCTCTTTCCAATCAATGGGATAGGTGCAATGCTGTTGTGTTATCTTGGTTGTTAGGTTGTATTTTTGAGGATCTTTATTTAAGTCAAGTGTATTTTGAAAATGCTGCTGAAGTTTGGAATGAACTTAAGGACACTTATGACAAACTTGATGGTTCTATTTTGTTTAATCTGATACAAAAAATCAACAATTTCAAGCAAAATCGCTTATCTGTGTCTGAATACTATCACAAGTTGAATTCTCTATGGAGAGAATTTGACATTCTCACTAAATTTTCACCATGTACTTGTGATGCTAGAGCTGAGTCTAGTAAACATCAACAGTTAATGAAATTAATGCAGTTTTTGATGGGTTAGGATGAAGTTTATCAACCTATAAGAAGTTCTTTGTTGACTCAACCTACTTTGCCTGATGTTAAGGATGCGTTTGTCATTGTGTGTAGAGAAGAGTCTCATAGGGGTCTTGGTTCCACTCCTGGGGTGTCAAAACCCCAGGTTAGCTCATTTGTTGCTAAGACAAATGATTTTCCAAAAGGTCAAAAAAGATGTTGTAACAACAAAAACAACAGTGGTTTTAACAATAAGAACAATAGGAATCAAAACTCTGGTTTTAATGGCTACAATGGTGGAAACAGAAATCAATCAAACCAGCCTTCTAATAGCAACAATGGGGGTGGAAACAAAAATCAATATAATTCCTTGATTTGTACTAATTTCAATATGAAAGGCCACGCCAATGATAGATGTTTTGAGTTGATTGGTTACCCTCCGGATTATAAAAAGAACTCCAATACTGGTAACAGTAGAGTTGCTTTTAAAGCTAACAATAGGGTCGGTTCCAGTAATAGTGTTGATGTTCAGACTTCAAGTGTTCAGACTTCTAACACCAATTTACCTTTTTTCAAATGATCAAATTGCTAAAATCATGAGTTTAATTGGCGAAAAAGAAAATTTTGGTGTTCAAGATAATATGACAAGTAATCACTTCAGTTTTTTAATGGAAATGATTTTTTCAACAATCATTTCTATAAGTTTTTTGTTGCCAAAGTAAAAGTTGATGGGTTCAACTTTAACTTTGGTTGGATTATTGATTCTGGTGCCAACCAACACATTAATAACTCTACTAAAAACATGACTAATGTGGTTGATATCTCTGAGTTAAATATCACTGTTGGGCATCCTAATGGCACTTCCGCTAAAATTAATTATGTTGGAAATTTGAAACTTACCAATAATGTGGTTCTTTTTTATGTGCTTGTGATACCTGAGTACACTGTTAGTCTTTTATCTGTAAACAAGTTAATCAAAGATTGTAAACTTCATGTTGGTTTTAATGAACATAATTGTGTTATTCAGGATTTGAAAAGGAAAAATACTCTGGGGATTGGTAATTAGTGTGATGGCCTGTATTTGTTTGATTCTGAATGTAAGTTACCTCAGATTAGAAGTAACTTGTCTGTTATGTACTTTCACGCTTCAAAAGGGGTTTGGCACAATCGTTTAGGTCACCCATCTGATAATGTGTTAAAAGTATTAAAAGGGTCCCTTGGTATTAATAAACCTGAACATGTTAGTCCTTGTGAAATTTGTCATTTCTCTATACAAACCAAAGAACCTTTTCCCTTGTGTAACCACAAGTCGAAAAAGGTTGGCGATCTCGTCCATCTAGACTTGTGGGGACCCTATAGGGTTACCTCAAAGGAAGGGTTTATATATTTTCTCACCATTGTAGATGACTTTTCTAGGACTGTTTGGCTTTACTTGATAAAAACTAAGGATGAAGTGTTTAATTACTTTTTGGATTTTTTGAACCTTATTTCTAATCAGTTCCAAACCAGCGTTAAAATTGTCAGATCCAATAATGGAACTGAATTTATAAATAACAAAATGGATAACTACTTAAGGGATAATGGGATTGTGCACCAAACCTCCTGTGCTTATACTCCTCAGCAAAATGGCATTGTTGAGAGAAAGCACAGACATCTTTTGAATGTGGCTAGAACCCTTTTGTTTCAAAGTGGTGTTCCTTTGTGTTTTTGGACTGATTGTGTCTTAACTGCTGCCTATCTGATTAACAGGCTTCCGTCATCTGTCCTTGCTGGTCATTCTCCTTTTTTTATGCTTTACCGTAGAGAACCATCCCTTTTTTATTTATGATGTTTTGGGTGTTTGTGTTTTGCAACAATTTTAAATAGTAATGATAAATTTTCTCATAAATCTGAAAAGTGTGTTTTGATTGGGTACTCTAGTACCAAAAAGGCTTACAAACTTTTGAGTTTAGAAAACAGAAGTTATTTATTTTCTAGAGATGTTAAATTTTATGAAAATGTTTTTCCTTATAAAATGAGTTCTAATAATAAAGTTTTGAATAAAAGTGTTAATAATAAAACCTTTTTTGATTTTTTTGACCCTCAACACCAAAATGTCGTAAGTCCTGATGATGATGGAAGAGGATCATCTGGTGATGCAGGACCGGTAATTGTGGATCAATCCTTGACTGATACTGCAGAGGAGCAGTCAGTTGGGAATGATGACCATACTGCATCATCAATAGATGACAATATACACATATCTGAGGGCAATGTCCTAAACAACAACAATGTTCCTACGTTTAATCTCAGCAATGGGACAGATGATGAGAGCCCTCCGATTAGTCTAGAAGGTCTAGTAGAGTTCCTAAGTTACCTGAAAAATTGAACGACTTTTTTTTGGACAACAAAGTTAAGTATGGTCTGCATAGGTATGCAAATCACACTAAGTTGTCTGGTTATAATAGAGGCTTCATCTCTAATTTGAATAGAACTTCTGAACCTTCATGTTTTTATGATGCTGTTAAGAATGTTAATTGGATTCATGCTATGAACAATGAGATGGAAGCTTTATACCTTAATGATACTTGGACTCTTACCACTCTGTCCATCAACAGAAAAGCTATACCTTCTAAATGGGTTTATAAATTAAAATATAAACCTGATGGGGAAATTGAAAGATACAAAGCTAGGTTAGTGGCTAAGGGTTGTGGGCAGAGAGATGGGATTGATTATGATGAAATATTTAGTCCTGTTGTTAAAATGAGCACTATTAGATGTGTTATTAATTTGGCTGTGCAAAACAGTTCGAGTGTTTCTCAAATGGACATTAACAATGCGTTTTTGTATGGGGACTTAAGTGAAGATGTTTACATGCTTCCCCCTCCTGATTTTTTGATAAAAATGAAAAAAGGGTGTGCAAACTGAAAAAGGCTCTTTATGGTTTAAAACAAGCACCCAGACAATGGAATATAAGCTGGTTAACTTTCTCACCAAAGATGATTTTTTTGCAAAGTAAAAATGATCACTTCTTGTTTACAAAGAACAAAGGTGAGGTTTTTCTTGTGCTTCTTATTTATGTTAATGACATAATTGTTACGGGTAACAATGATAATGAGATTAATAAGTTTAAATGCTTACTTAATCAAAGTTTTAAAATCAAAGACTTAGGTGAGTTGACATACTTTCTGGGAATTGAAGTTCTAAGACTTAACAATGATGTTTGTCTTAATCAAAGAAAATACTGCATTGAGCTTCTTCATGAATATGGGATGCTTGGATGCAAACCTGTTTGCACTCCAATGACTGAAAATGGGATTTTGGCTCACAAGGAAAGCTTAGGTGACAAGTATTTGGCTAATATTACTAATTATCAAAAGATTGTGGGAAAGTTGATCTATTTGTGTAATACTAGGCCTGATATCTCCTATTCTGTTCACTGCTTAAGCCACCATATGCATGCTCCCCTTCAATATCACCTTGATGTTGCCTTTAAGGTTCTTAGATACCTCAAAAGTGCACCTGATGCTGGCATCACTTACATTAAGACCCAGTCCAATACTATTAAAGTATTTTCTGATTCTGATTGGGCTAAATGTAAGATGACCAGAAGGTCTGTCTCTGGTTATTGTGTTTTCATACACAACAATCTTGTGTCTTGGAAACGTAAAAAGCAGGCCACCTTATCCAGATCCTCTGCTAAGGCTGAATACAGGTCTATGGCTTCTGTTGTGTGTGAAGTTATGTGGCTCAACAAAGTTTTAAAGGACTTAAATGTTCCTACTTGTATCCCTGCTTCTCTATTTTGTGACAATAGCTCTGCTATTCAGATAGCAGCTAACCCTGTTATGCATGAAAAAACCAAGCATTTTGACATTGATGTTCACTTGGTAAGAGAAAAGGTTGCATATGGTCTTGTGAAAACTGTGAAAGTGTCTTCTGAAAACCAAGTTGCTGACATTCTGACTAAAGGTCTTGGGAGTTATCAGCATAATGAGCTATGTTCCAGATTGGGTTTGAGAAATTGTTTTGGCTTAAGTCCTTGAGGAAGGGTGTTGAAAGTTGTGTTGTGTTATGGCAAGTCCTTAATTCTTTAGGGGCTTAATGTGTAACTAATTCTATTTTTTATAGCCGTTGGGCCATGTTTGCTTCTTTGTGTATTGCTTAGGGACCAAAGGTGGCGTTTTTTTATCTCATTATTGACTAGAGCGTGTTGGTGTTGACTAGGGTTATATACTTTGTGTTACGCAGCTACTCACACACAACGTTATCATCACTCTCTCTCATCTCTCTCTCAAAAACCTTTCCTCTAAAATCCTCCTACGTGCTACTCATCAATCATCACATAAAATAGAACCAAACGTTAAAGATGTAAACGTTTGGTTCTTAGACTATCTTAGATTAGTGTAATTTGTTTTGTTCTTGATGTATTTCAGATAGCATCCGTTTTGGGGACTATCTTCTCTTTTTTATGTAGAACAGCATCCATTTGGGGACTGTTCAGGTTGTTTGATTATTAAAAAGGTTTGGGAAAACTTCTTGTTTGATTTCATATTTTTTACAAAGTCAATGACTAGAGTCTTAAGAAATATGTTTTGTTGCAATAGTTCGTGAGACCAATGTCGTTGTCATCATAATGATGCATCGTTCGAGGTCTATCAGTTTAAACTTCCAAAATTAGACATAAAATATCACAAAATGACTAAAAAGAAAACACAACTACGAAACGCACCATTTGAGATCTTTGATAAGAAAATTTTATATATAGTTAAAAAAATATGTTCTCATATGAATTTGAAAATTTACTGTGATTGTCATAGAAGAAACTAAATAAAGATAACACAAATAGTGAAAACTTCATATTATTAAAAATTTATGACTTTGTATCAAATCTCCACAGTGATCATGGAGTTGTGTTCCCAACAACCACAACACACAACCACTATGAAGGCATGACGCTAGTCATAAGACAAGAAACAACTAGAGAGTTGAATACATAAATGATAGTTCTTTTCCTTCTTTTGTCTATGTGGGATCACAGTTAGCATGGCTTTTATGACAAAAAATTTTGAAGTAGTGACATTTTCTCTTGAGTCATGTTTGTGATTTATACTAAATATGGATTCTTCATGGAGTACTCTATCACCCATGCCAAATTCGTTCTTCCAAAAACATCAGTTTAAATAAGTATCATTTTGAACCGCAATGACGAGATTAAAAGAAAGCGAAAAACTTCTAAGAGCTAAAACATTGTAGAAACATAATTTTTGTTAAGGAAAAGCCAATAACCCTTATATTCTGCAACCCCAACGTCGAAGAAAAGAAGTTGGTTAAGCAATACAAAGCCAACAATGGAATATCAACGAATGTGACGACAACAAATAGTCATCACTTTTATATATTCAAATTCTCGTGTTTATTGCCTTATTTTAATTGTTTTATATGAATATGATACTTAATTCGTTTGTATTTGCATATTGAGGTTAATAAGGGAGTCGAATGGAGAAAATGGCGAAATATAACGTAAATCCATAAACGACAAGTGAGACTAAAACTGAAAAGTTAAAAAAGTAGTTCTTTACAAATAGAACCAGATGTTAGAAATAGACTCGTAAAAATTAAGTTGTTCTAGATTCTATCTCTTTTACAATTGTTGTTATACTTTTTTGGCAAAAATTGGCGACTTTTATAAATAACTAAAACAAAGGTTGGAGATATCTGTTACTGTAAATCTTAAGTATATTTATAAAAGAAACACAAATAAATATTGTTTGAGTATAATTAGTGATATATTAGTTACTGTAAATTCTAAGTATATTTATAAGAACGAAGATCTGTTACCAGAGTGTTGCACTTATGACTTTGTAATTAGAAGATTAGTACTTCGTAACTAAGAGTATATAAAGCTAGTCATGTTATAAATGAAAAATAAATACTAATATCAAATTTGCACAATGATTATTTGACAACCCCTTTCAAATGAATAAGAAGGGGACATCCAAGAAACCTTCATGAAAGCATGACATTAACCGAAACACGATGAAATTATTAAGCAACAATGTAATTAGATACGATGATCATCCAGCATGGAGCTCTGTACATGCACACCTAAATTTAAGTTTTACATTAGCAATCTAATTTCGGTCATACCTCAAGGACTTGTATAATAGAATAGAAATTAAGATACTCCAAACTTATTTGTGTCAAATTCTAACAACACAACTAGAATTAAACGTACAATGTGCAAACTTAAAACTCGCCGTTGTAGAATAGTCACTCAAACCTAAATTGACATTTTTGTTATGGGGTATATATTATTTGAAGAGAGATTGAACGGAGGTCCTGTTTTATATATCAAGGCTATTCTCAAATGAATTGCATAACATCGAGTGCTTGTGGAAGAATCTTTATAAAAAATAGAGTGAACTGCAAAAATCATCTTTGTAGTTTCTTGCAAAAATCATCGCTAATCGAAACTATTAGCAAAAATCATCTTTGTGGTTTGTAGTTTCATGCAATAATCATCTCTAGCTACTATTTATGAAGAGTAATTATGTCACATAATCACATTAATGATTTTTGCAGTTTACTAAAAAAATTATAACTATTATTTATTATTATTATTATTATTATTTTGTTTGTTTATGTTTAATAATATTAATAGTAAAAATAATAATAATAATATAATAAATAAAAATGAAATAAAATTTATTTTTCAAGTTAAATTTTACTTTTAAATTTTTTTATTTTATTTTGCATTTTTAAAATTTATAATTTATTGCATCTTCGTTTTTTACACAAACCAGGATATCTGATTTTATTTTTAAATATTATGACTATTAATTATTATTTTATTATTTTTAAAATCAGCTATACTGATTTGTGTTAAAGACAAAATCGTAGTAAGATTACTAACTTTAAAAATAAAAAGTAAGGTGCAAGATTTTAAAAATAATAAGTAAAAAAGAAAATTAATTAAAAATATTTTTATTTTATTTTTATTTTAATTTATTATTATTATTATTTTATTATTAAAAATAAACAAATATAATAATAATAAACCACAAAAATTTATCCTTATGGTTTATATGACATAATTACCCTTTATAAATAGTAGCGAGGGATGATTAATGCAAGAAACTACAAACCATGAGGATGATTTTTGTTAATAGTTTCGGTTAAGGATGATTTCAAGAAACTACAAACCAAAAGGATGATTTTTGCAGTTTACTCTAAAAAATATACTATAAGTGTTAAGAGTTCGTGTAAAAACATATTTGTCACCTTTTTTGTAGGCAAAAGTTTTGTCCATTATTTTCTAAAGTAAAACAACTATTAGTAAAAATATTTTGTAGTTAACATCAAAAAAGTTAAGACTTCATGTCAAATTCTCGCAAGGATGTATTCTGGGTGGTTTTGTCAGAACCACACCGCGCACACGCCCTATACGAAAGCATGACACTAACCCCAAAACATCAAATGAGTTAACATTTGTATATATAATCGATACTCCTTTTTCTTCTCTTATCTATGTGGGATGGGCGTTAACACATGCCTTTTCTCTACGTTATTCGTTGAGAACCAAATTGACTTACGAGGGAGATTGATAGATAGACTTCTCCAACACCTTGAGCTTAACGTAAATACCTTAACATGTTGTGGGAAGCTATGTTGACTCCTAATCACATCGTAAGACTCAACAAATGTTATTTTTACGAGTTTATGGTCACAAGTATGAGGACAAACCCCAAAGCCTTAAACGGATCCCCCATCTATGAGATTATGCACATGAATATCAATTGATTTTCTAATAGTTGGATTCCATATAACAGCAACATTTTTCCCTAATGATCTAGGAAACCATTATAAAAGCAAAACAAGCCAGGAGAGCTACCCACCATTATTGTTGTTGATTTCTGAAGTAACTCGGGAACACTAAGCGAAGAAAACTTGTGTTGAGGGAAGGTATCATCATCTAGGATTGAGACATAACTTTTTTGAGATGAATCTTTTAAACCAACGTAGATTAGAAAAAGATTATCAGATTGAGAGTGTCGTTCATGATCACTGATAAACTTAGAGCTTTGGATTAAAGACTTAAATGGTTTTGAAACTGATGTCCAACAAAGCAATGGTTTGACGAGAAACCTTTTCATAATTTCGACTAATATGTCTAAAGGTATCCTGTAATCGGACATCGTGAGTTTTCCGACCAAAGAGTTTATGTGTTTCGAGAGACGAGGAAAAGTTGAATATGTTTAAGATTAAGAGTAGGGATGGAAATAAAACCCATACCCGATGGAGACCCGATAACCAAACTCGTTTTGACCGGGGAATTCCCGAGTTGATCGGGGATGTGGATGGCGATGGGGAATACCCCATATTAGAAATGGGAATGGGGAATACTTGGTATTAGAAACGGGGATGGGGCGTGGTAATACCTTTTGATACCCGAACTCGTACATGTACCCGAATGTCTTAAGTTTAAATATATCATTTTATATTAGAGGCCAAGGGTAAGGTTCTTTTCAGAACCAAATAAATGTAGAGAACTGCGAGAACCATCTTTTCACTCTTAAAATGCACATGTATTTTTATCGTGTTAGTTCACAGTTTAGATGTGCATGGATTCTAATCGTATTAGGTCATTAGATACATGTATTCAAGGACCATGCACATGTATTTTGTTTCGTCTGTATCATAACTACTTTCTCGATGGATAATATAAAAACACATGTGCACTCTTTATATCGCTCATCATACTCGGATTTATTACCAATAAAGCAATTATTAAACGTATAATTTAAACATTACGAGAAAAATTCATATGCATTATTAAGAATAAAAGGTGGTTCTCGCAGTTCTGTACATTTTATTGGTTCTGAAAAGAACCTTACACTAGAGGCCAAATAATTATTTTATAATATAGTACCGAACTTTCATCTTCCCCTAAAAATTAGGGAGTCACGAACCCACGATTCTATCTACCATATATAAGTCAAAACTGAAAAACCCTAGCTACCGTTTGCAACAAGTGAACTATAACTATCAAGGTAAAAAGCTTCTGATCAATCGTTTTCCATGTTAGCATTAATCAAAATAACATATATCTCTTTTATTCATGATTATGTTCACAGATCTAAATTAATTTATTCATTATTGTGAACTTTTGATGTTTCATGTACATGAACTTGAGATGTTTTCTGTACTTCTTGTTACATATGTGATAGCTACAGTTCAGAATGGATGTTAGGTGTCATTTGTGTGTTTTATTTGAGTCATTCTCATCAAATCTCATGGTTTTAATGTCCTTTCATCATGAATTTGTATGATCACTATACAATAAGTTGATTTTTTTGTTTATTATAGGAATGGAATCCGAAGAGAATATGATTCACGTAGCATCAACACAAAACAACCCTTCAAACTTACAAAAAGATAACCAGTGAATGGAAAACAAAAGGCAAAATGTCACTATTGTAAAAATTTAGTTAGTGGTGAATCAAATCATGGTACTAGACACTTGCACGATCATTTGAGAACATGCAAAAAAAGGAAACAACCAGAGATCCGAGAAAGACTTTTAGCAGGCAACTCGAAATCGAATTTAAGTACTTATGTATTCGGTGAGAAGGATGGAAGGATGTCATTTGCTAAAATGGTTATCTTGCATGAGTACCCTCTTTCAGTTGTCGAACATGTTGGGTTTAGAAATTTTACAAAAACCATTCAACCCTTTTTTCAGTTGTCCTAGTCGTAACACACTAAAAAGCGACATACTCAAGCTATATAACCAACAAAAATTTAGTTATTAGAAGTATTGAGACTACTAAGAGTCGGGTAGCCATCACTACTCATATGTGGACTTCAAGCAAACAAAAGAAAGGTTTTATGGATATTACAAGTTATTACATTGACAATGATTGGATTCTAAGAAGTAAAATCTTAAGGTAATACTTGCATTTTTAATACTATGTATTTTATTCTCTCATACTTTATGTAATTTTTTACATGTGTTTTCATGAGATTTTTTTATCAGGTTCTTGTACGTACCATGCCCGCATACAAGTGAAGCTCTTAGGAATGTATTAATGGAGGCTCTTATGGAATGGCCACACAACTATGCACTATCACTCTCGATAACTACTCCACCAATCATAAGTTAATCGATATAATGAAAGATAAGTTACAGTCTAATCATTTAATATAAGATGGGGCTCACATGCATATGCGTCGTTGTGCACATATTCTAAATTTGATTGTGAAAGTAGGGTTAAATGTGATTAAGGTTGCAATAGATAATGTACGCGCAAGCATATCTTACTGGACAACAACCCCTAAAAGAGTTGAGAAATATGAGGAGACGTGTAGGAAATTAGAAATAACATACTCTAAGGCATTAGGTTTAGATTGCCAAACCAGACGGAATGCCACTTACTTGATGCTTAAAACCGCATTGATGTATAAAGATATTTTTACGAGTTTGAAGCAACGAGACTCCCAATAGAAATTAACAAACGAGTTTTGTTGTGGGAAGTTAGTAAAAGGATTTGGTAATTCATTACAGTTGGCGAATGAAGAAAATTGATTAGTTCTTGAAGTGTTAGATGTTACGGATGAGGGAGTATTTGGGTTAGACGAAGTAGATAAATTTGGTCGTTGAGTAGTCGGAATTTGATTGTTTGAATCGGAAAAAAATTGTTTATCCATTCATTCGGGTATTTGTTTGAATTTTGGTTTGGATTTTGACTCGTGGTAGATGTAAAAAAATAAAGAAGTTAGTAGTAGTGATAATAGAAGATAGTATATTTTTTTGTAGTTTAAAAGTGAATTTATAATGAAAAATAGGTAAAAAGTGGGGTTTTTTAGGGGTACGAATGGTAAAAAATCAACCTAGCAAAAAAGTAGCCCTTACGTAACGGTCAAAAAAATTCAAATATTCAAAAAAAATCTAACTAAAAAAAATGATAACGCGAGCCACGATGCAGTTGTGGCGCCGTGGACTCGCGCCATGGGCCATAACGTCGGCTAGTAGTTGCCAACTAAACCCCCATAACTCGACCCACGATGTGGTTGGTTGAGCCATGAGCTCTCGTTATAGTGGCCAGCCTTTGGCGCATTGTAAAACCCGCATGCTTTTACCATGAATAGTGCCCTTAAGATCGTACGTCCTAGATTAAAACTTACCTCATTTAGTATTGATCACATTCATGTGCTAATAATCAAGCAAGTGCATACGTGTATGACATGACAAGTATCGATTACGTACGAACTCATGATAAACAGTTAATAAATATGTCACGTGAACATAATTAAATCATGATCACCATTTAAAATACGAACTAGAATAATTACGTAAATACATATAATATAGTTACGAGCGTTAAGATTACGATAAACGACATGATAAAATAAACAGAAACACTTTAAACACGAGCACGTTTAACCACGAACGAACACGAAACATCGGGACACGAGAAAGGTACGGGTACCCCATGTGGGGCCCCCATACCCACGGCACATATACCAAGGTGGGCTTAGCCCATGGACTTTTACAAGTAAAAGGGGGTAAAGAGTAAAACTAGTTTTCATTTTTCACTTTCAAGAAATAAACACAAAACCCCTAAAAGAGTTTTCTCTCCTCCTCCTTGTTCTCTCTTTGTGCCGCCACCTTAACATCACCATAGGAGGGTGATTGGTTGATTTTGATCTTAAAAACTATTGCAATAATCAGTACTTGTTCATCCTTTTTCCAAGCTACATAGTGGTATACCTTTTTAAACCCTTCTTTTTAATTCTTTTGAATCTTTGTTTATGTTCATGAATATGTTATTGTTTTCTTATTTAAACATGATAATTAAACATTGATCTAACATGTTTTGGTATTAATTAAAATCAAAGAATGATTTAAAAGGGTGTTTGTTTTTAGCCGCCTAGCAAAACAAACCCGAAGGGGGTTTGGTTTGCTTATTGCCGCCACCACCAAGACCATTTTAGGTCTTGGTTGGCTCATGTGGGACCCACGGCAGCAAGGGGGCACACGTGCCCCGAGTTTGGCTCGGGGTATGGTGTCGAATTCATGCCCGATTCATGGTTCGTTGGTTAAATCATGATCTATGTTACATGTTAATTTTTATGAATCATGAACTTAGGATATAAATTAATTAATAACATGAGATATTAATTAAACCATGACTTAGGTTATTCTAATTATTAATTTAGCATGATATTAATTTAACCTAAGTATTTTATGTTATAAGTTATAATTAATTAATTATTTAAAACATGCCTATAATTAATTAATTTAGACATGACTTAGGTTATATTATTAATAATAATAATACATATTTTAACCTAAGTATTTCATTTCATTTTAATTAAAACATGTTATACTTTAATTAAAATGCTTAACCTATAGTTTAATTAAAATACATGAAATAATAATTAAACTATATACTATATCATATGACTTAAGAAACAAGCTTATAAACACTTAGACTTATATGTTAGCTTATGTAACCAGCTTAATTCTAAATATGGAAACTTCTATTTATAGAAACTTAATTAAATAAGGCAACTAATCTAATTATGGAAACCTTCTATATATGGAAATCTATCTATTTCAGGCAGCTAATCTAATTATGGAAACCTTCTATATATGGAAACTTATTTAATTAAGGCAGCTGATCTATTTTTGGAAACTTTCTATTTTTAGAAACTAATCTATTTTAAGCAGTAAATTCTATTTTTGGAAACTTTCTATTTTTGGAAACTTTCTATTTTTGGTAACTTTCTATTTTTGGAAACTTTCTATTTTTGGTAACTTTCTATTTTTAGAAACTTTCTATTTTTGGAAACTTTCTATTTTTGGAAACTTTCTATTTTTGGAAACCTGCTATTTTTGGAAAGTTACTTATTATTACACAGTAAGTATAATAATACATGAAATACCAGTAATACTTAAACGGATTAATCAGAATACAAGATAAACACAGTATAAGGCTCTAAACAGTGAACCATGACCTAAAACATACCAAGTCAGCTAAAATGAGACATAAAACCCAGTACGTAATCAGTGAATCGATACTTATACACGTGTGTATTCATGTAGCGTTAGTGATCCAGAAGTAGGAGTCTTTCTTCCGTTCATTCACTGGACTTGAGGTACGGATTCCCGTCCTTTCAGTATGGACATTCTTTCCTTATTAGGATTTCCCCGTATGCAGCCAACTGTTTTCCCTAGTATTTGTTTTATTGTTTTGAACTGCTTATGTTTAATTAGCATAATCTATAGCCATATACAAGCATGACCAGTTTCACCTAGTTATGGAGGTACCATAACCATAACATTGGAGGCACCAATGTTATGACTTCCCCACGGCGGAGTGATTGCTCGTGGCGTCCCTTTTCAGTTTGGCCATATTATTATATCAGGTGGGGCGTATGGGTGCATCCTAGTTACATGTTTTATTCAGTTTATCATGGTGAATGTGGTGTGTGCCTTGCACCCTTCACAAGGAGTTGATCCCTCCTACCCAAACCAGTATATTGATTAGAGGCATCCCCTCTAATCAGCATGATGAGGTCACCCCTCCAAGTATTCATGCACGTGACCTTTTCATGACCTATATGGGCTATGGTATATTTATGTTAAAACAGTTTTCATAAGATAAACATAAGGCTTTTCAAACTATAAAACCAGTTTTCTTAATACTTAACCAGTTTACTCAGAACTTAGTCTTCCGCTGTTATATGTTACATGTTTATTCTATTTCATGCTATATTGTACATCCGTGCACTGAGCGTCTTGCTCATCCGTTTTCCTTTTCATGTTCCCAAAACGGCAGGTACTCAGGGACGCTCGTAGATCTCAAACGTACGTGCATATGGATTGGAAGCTTTACTGCCTTTCTTTACTTTATGCATTTCCTTTCCTTTGATACAGTTGCTATGGACATTGTTTCGTCCCTTCCTTTTATAGTATTTATGTCTGTGTGTGATGAGCTTTACTTTGGGGTTACCGATGTTTGATTCCGGTATTTCCCTTTTATGGTTGAATAATGCTTAGACATTTATCCTTGTATGCTTTGATGACACGCCATGATTATGCGTAATATTCCATATCCAAAATGGGGTGTTACAATTATGGTATCAGAGCCCAAGGTTTCGACCTGTAGGCTCTCAAATATGACCTGTGACTAGTGGGTAGTCACTACGGTCTTCCTAGAACTGACAGTTGTTTTCATGCATTCATCATTTTAAGCATACATATACATGTCATTGTTACAGGGTTTTTGACTAAGTAATGGTTGGTACAGGACTGGCCCTATTTAGTCGCATGTGTTTTATCGAAACTTTTAAATTTGGGACCGACCCATAGGCGTCCCCTCGATATGTCTTTTGTTTTGAGTGAACCGACCAGAGGCGTTCACTCTCGAGCATCAAAAGTTTTCATAAAACTGCATCATGCATTCATACAAAGATTTTCTTGCATAAAATTTTTCTCGTGAAATTTTTAGCATATTTTTTTTTTCATGTATATATATAAGTTATATTTTATGTTTGAACTGTTAATCATATGTTTTATGTTATACTGTCAGATGGTTCTCACACGCGAGCAAGAGCAGCTCAATGCTGCGATTCAGGCTGCCATGCAAGCATTACTTCCTCAACTGAGGAACGACATTCGTGCTGAAGTCCAAGCTGCCAACAATCAGCAGCAGCAGAATCAGGCACCTCCTCCTCCTCCTCCCCCAGTGACACTAGCAGTATGGTTGGAAAGATTTAACAAGCTCTGTCCTAGAGCTTTTGAAAAGACTGATAGCCCCAACGATGCTGAAAGCTGGTTGACTCACATTGAGAAAATCTTCAATGCTATGGGATGTGACCCCGCCTTCAAGGCAAGATTGGCATGCTACCGGTTTGAAGGCGATGTACTCAACTGGTGGCTAGCTTTGACGCAGTCAGAAGGAGGTGATGAATGGGTCGCTGGTTTGACATGGGCCCAATTCAAGGAGAGAGTGATGGAGCAGTTCTTTCCTAAGGCAGAGCAGGACAAACTCAAGCGAGAATACCATGGGATACGTCAGAGAGCGGGCGAGAATAGCAATGAATTCATGCAGCGCTTTCTTCGCTTAGCTGGTTTTCTAGGAGCAGCAGCTGGTACTCCTGAGGAGCAGGCACACCACTTTAGGTGGGCACTTCGTACCTCGGTCGCGAACAATCTAGTATGTGCTACGTTCAATACAGTAGCACAAGTGGCCGATGCAGCAAGGAAGCTTGAGATGTTGCAGGAACGTGATGAGTTCGGGGAAGCTGAAAGACCTGACAAGAGGTAAAACATTTCGTGTTCTAGCGTTAACCAGACCGCATCCTATCATTATATGTTCTATAATCATCTCTTAAACTGTATCTTCCAGGCAGAAAACTGGGGACCGGTCTCAGCCGGCTACCCAGCAGCAGCCTCATCAGCCCAAAGGAAACGGTCACAATAACGACCGTTCTGTTGTGGAAAGGCGCAACGGTAATGATAATTACCGTAACAATGCGGGACACTCCAACAACAGCAAGAACCACGGTAACGGGAAGGACCAGAACCACAGGGGTTCTCAGCCTAACCGTTCAGCTAACACTGGCCCTCAGCAAGCAAGGACTCCTGCTGGAGGATTCACTTATCCTCTTTGCAGTACTTGCCATCGCAGACACCCTGGCCCATGTCGTCGTGATTCCGACGCGTGCTACAAGTGCGGCCTCCCTGGCCATCGTATGAGAGATTGCCGTAAGGGTGAAATGGAGGGTACTTCGGGTCATGCTGATACTAAACCGCCTCCTACCACTGGGCGTGTCTACACGACATCGCGCGATCAGGCAAACAAATCTACAGGTACCATTACTGGAATTTTGTATATGTACGGCCAGGCTGCATGTGTTCTTTTCGACACGGGTGCCACTCATTCAGTTATTTCCACTACTTATGCTAAGAACATCAGGACACTTCCCTTGCCATTAGAAAATAGGCTTACCATTTCCACGCCCTTGAGGGACTCTGTATTAATAACTCAGGTATACAAGAGTCTTCCTCTAGAGTTTGACGATAAAGTTCGTGCAGTAGATGCACTTCCCCTAGACATGATTGAGTTCGATATGATTCTCGGCATGGACTGGCTATCCAAGCACCATGCTACCATAGACTGCCACTCATATCAGGTGATCTTCGGCGACATTAATGCACCTGAGTACATTCATAACGGGTTCATACCGGGACGGTCTGTACAAGTGATATCTACCTTGCAAGCACGTGCATTACTGTCACATGGCTGCGAAGGTTATCTAGCTACGGTTCATGACATGGATGCTGAATCCCCATCGATTCAGGATCAACCAGTAGTTTCGGAAGTTCAAGACGTCTTCCCAGATGAACTTCCAGGCATACCACCTGCAAGAGAAGTGGAGTTCAACATCGACCTTGTTCCAGGAGCTGAGCCAATCTCTAAGGCTCCGTATCGTATGGCTCCCATAGAGCTAAAAGAACTGAAGGACCAACTGCAGGAACTTCTTGAACGAGGGTTCATTAGACCAAGCGCATCTCCATGGGGCGCACCGGTCTTGTTCGTTAAGAAGAAGGACGACAGCATGCGACTTTGCATTGACTACCGTGAACTTAATAAGATTACCATCCGCAATAGATATCCACTGCCACGTATAGACGATCTATTTGACCAACTTCAAGGAGCCAAACACTTCTCAAAGATCGATCTAAGGTCAGGCTACCATCAGCTGAGGGTTAAAGAGCAGGACATTGCTAAGACTGCTTTTCGTACCCGCTATGGCCATTATGAGTTTGTGGTCATGCCATTCGGCCTGACTAACGCTCCAGCAGTATTCATGGATCTGATGAACAGAATCTTCCATGAATTCCTTGATAAATTTGTCATTGTATTCATCGATGACATCCTGATTTTCTCAAAGTCCACGGAGGAACACGAAGACCATCTCCGTACGGTACTACAGATTCTTCGTCAGAAGCAGCTGTATGCGAAATTCTCCAAGTGTGAGTTCTGGTTAAACAAGGTGGCATTCTTAGGTCACATTGTATCAGCAGAAGGGATCACTATGGACCCAGCGAAGGTTGAGGCTATCACTAAATGGCCAAGACCAACGTCAGCTACAGAAGTCCGCAGTTTCTTAGGCTTAGCTGGATATTATCGCAGATTCGTGGAGAACTTTTCCCGCTTGGCACTACCTCTCACCAAAATGATGCGAAAAGGAGAGAAATTCGTCTGGACGGAAGAACGAGAGAAGAGCTTCGAAGACCTAAAGCAGAAGTTAGTATCTGCACCTATTCTTACTCTCCCATCTGGTACAGGTGGATTTCAGATCTATAGCGATGCATCGGGGAAGGGACTGGGCTGTGTTCTCATGCAACATGGGAAAGTGATCGCGTATGCTTCACGACAGCTTAAGCCCTATGAAGAAAACTACCCTACGCATGACTTGGAACTTGATGCAGTGGTGTTCGCATTGAAGATATGGAGGCATTACTTATACGGAGAATCATGCGACATTTTCACGGATCACAAGAGCTTGAAGTATATCTTCACACAGCGAGAATTGAACATGAGACAAAGGAGATGGTTGGAACTGTTGAAGGATTACGATATTAACCTACAGTATCATCCCGGGAAAGCTAATGTAGTAGCAGATGCACTCAGCAGGAAGTCCGGAATGATCAACGGCATTGAGATCAAGGAACAAAACATAAGAGACTTGGAGCGGCTAGACATCGAAATCATGGTACGTGGGCATCACGGATACTGGGCGAATCTTAGAGTAGAACCTGAGTTACTGACTAGGATCAAGGAAGCGCAGAAGGATGATGGAGAGATTTGGGCGATAATTCAGAATTTGGAGAAGCAGACAGAATTCAGAATGGACGCAGACGGTATCGTTTGGCAGGGCACGAGACTTTGTGTTCCTGACAATCAAGAACTCCGGGAAGCATTGTTAGCTGAAGCTCACAGCTCCCCATTTTCTATACATCCTGGGTCGACAAAAATGTACCATGACATCAGACAGCACTTTTGGTGAAGTGGTATGAAACAGGATGTAGCCACTTATGTCTCCAAATGTCTTACCTGCCAGCAGGTTAAGATCGAACATCAGCGATCGGGCGGTCTCCTTCAACCGTTGGATATTCCAGAGTGGAAGTGGGACAAAATCACCATGGATTTTGTTACCGGTCTTCCGCCTACCAAGAAGAAGCACGATGCTATTTGGGTCATTGTTGATCGACTCACCAAATCAGCTCATTTCTTACCGATACGCAAGGAAGATCCGGTAAGTAAACTCGCAGATACTTACAGGAGGGAGATCATGAGACTCCACGGCACTCCCTCCAGCATCGTCTCAGACAGAGATCCTCGTTTCACGTCGCGATTCTGGAAAGGTCTGCAAAAAGCTTGGGGTACACAACTTAAGCTGAGTACAGCCTTCCATCCTCAAACGGACGGACAATCGGAGCGAACAATTCAGACATTGGAAGATATGTTAAGGTCGTGTGCGTTGGAATGGACAGGTGATTGGGACGATTACATCTGTTTGGTCGAGTTTGCATACAACAACAGCTGGCACGCAAGTATCAGATGTGCTCCTTTCGAAATGTTGTATGGCCGAAAGTGTCGCGCTCCAACTTGCTGGGATCAAGTGGGAGAGCGAACACTCGAAGGACCAGAGATTATAGAAATGACCAATGAGAAGATTGAGGTAGCTAAACAGAAGTTGCAAGAAGCACGGTCACGTCAGAAGAGTTACGCCGATAAGCATCGTAGGGACATACATTTTAATGTGGGAGATCACGTCTTCCTCAAGGTTTCGCCGGCACGTGGTGTTAAACGCTTCGGGATCAAAGGAAAACTCAGTCCTCGTTTCATCGGACCTTTTGATATCATTGAACGAATCGGTGAAGTATCTTACCGATTGGCGTTACCTCCTCAGCTTTCGCACGTGCATAACGTGTTCCATGTGTCCTTACTCAGAGGGTACAATTATCATCCCCTTCACATGGTTCAGTATCCACTGGAACAGATACGTGAGGATCTCACTTTTATAGAAGAACCCGAACGAGTACTCGACAGGCAAGAACGAGTCATGAGAAGGAAGACGATTCCTTTCGTCAAAATCCTTTGGAGGGACCAAACCGAGCGGGAAGCCACTTGGGAAACAGAGGAGTCTATCCGGGCTTCTTACCCTCACTTCATATTTTGAGTTCGGGTATGTTACTTCTTTCCAGCTTACTTTATCTATAATTCGGGGACGAATTATTCTTTTTAGGGGGGAAGAATTGTAAAACCCGCACGCTTTTACCATGAATAGTGCCCTTAAGATCGTACGTCCTAGATTAAAACTTACCTCATTTAGTATTGATCACATTCATGTGCTAATAATCAAGCAAGTGCATACGTGTATGACATGACAAGTATCGATTACGTACGAACTCATGATAAACAGTTAATAAATATGTCACGTGAACATAATTAAATCATGATCACCATTTAAAATACGAACTAGAATAATTACGTAAATACATATAATATAGTTACGAGCGTTAAGATTACGATAAACGACATGATAAAATAAACAAAAACACTTTAAACACGAGCACGTTTAACCACGAACGAACACGAAACATCGGGACACGAGAAAGGTACGGGTACCCCATGTGGGGCCCCCATACCCACGGCACATATACCAAGGTGGGCTTAGCCCATGGACTTTTACAAGTAAAAGGGGGTAAAGAGTAAAACTAGTTATCATTTTTCACTTTCAAGAAATAAACACAAAAACCCTAAAAGAGTTTTCTCTCCTCCTCCTTGTTCTCTCTTTGTGCCGCCACCTTAACATCACCATAGGAGGATGATTGGTTGATTTTGATCTTAAAAACTATTGCAATAATCAGTGCTTGTTCATCCTTTTTCCAAGCTACATAGTGGTATACCTTTTTAAACCCTTCTTTTTAATTCTTTTGAATCTTTGTTTATGTTCATGAATATGTTATTGTTTTCTTATTTAAACATGATAATTAAACATTGATCTAACATATTTTGGTATTAATTAAAATCAAAGAATGATTTAAAAGGGTGTTTGTTTTTAGCCGCCTAGCAAAACAAACCCGAAGGGGGTTTGGTTTGCTTATTGCCGCCACCACCAAGACCATTTTAGGTCTTGGTTGGCTCATGTGGGACCCACGGCAGCAAGGGGGCACACGTGCCCCGAGTTTGGCTCGGGGTACGGTGTCGAATTCATGCCCGATTCATGGTTCGTTGGTTAAATCATGATCTATGTTACATGTTAATTTTTATGAATCATGAACTTAGGATATAAATTAATTAATAACATGAGATATTAATTAAACCATGACTTAGGTTATTCTAATTATTAATTTAGCATGATATTAATTTAACCTAAGTATTTTATGTTATAAGTTATAATTAATTAATTATTTAAAACATGCCTATAATTAATTAATTTAGACATGACTTAGGTTATATTATTAATAATAATAATGCATATTTTAACCTAAGTATTTCATTTCATTTTAATTAAAACATGTTATACTTTAATTAAAATGCTTAACCTATAGTTTAATTAAAATACATGAAATAATAATTAAACTATATACTATATCATATGACTTAAGAAACAAGCTTATAAACACTTAGACTTATATGTTAGCTTATGTAACCAGCTTAATTCTAAATATGGAAACTTCTATTTATAGAAACTTAATTAAATAAGGCAACTAATCTAATTATGGAAACCTTCTATATATGGAAATCTATCTATTTCAGGCAGCTAATCTAATTATGGAAACCTTCTATATATGGAAACTTATTTAATTAAGGCAGCTGATCTATTTTTGGAAACTTTCTATTTTTAGAAACTAATCTATTTTAAGCAGTAAATTCTATTTTTGGAAACTTTCTATTTTTGGAAACTTTCTATTTTTGGAAACTTTCTATTTTTGGTAACTTTCTATTTTTGGAAACTTTCTATTTTTGGTAACTTTCTATTTTTGGAAACTTTCTATTTTTGGAAACTTTCTATTTTTGGAAACTTTCTATTTTTGGAAACCTGCTATTTTTGGAAAGTTACTTATTATTACACATTAAGTATAATAATACATGAAATACCAGTAATACTTAAACGGATTAATCAGAATACAAGATAAACACAGTATAAGGCTCTAAACAGTGAACCATGACCTAAAACATACCAAGTCAGCTAAAATGAGACATAAAACCCAGTACGTAATCAGTGAATCGATACTTATACACGTTTGTATTCATGTAGCGTTAGTGATCCAGAAGTAGGAGTCTTTCTTCCGTTCATTCACTGGACTTGAGGTACGGATTCCCGTCCTTTCAGTATGGACATTCTTTCCTTATTAGGATTTCCCCGTATGCAGCCAAATGTTTTCCCCAGTATTTGTTTTATTGTTTTGAACTGCTTATGTTTAATTAGCATAATCTATAGCCATATACAAGCATGACCAGTTTCACCTAGTTATGGAGGTACCATAACCATAACATTGGAGGCACCAATGTTATGACTTCCCCACGGCGGAGTGATTGCTCGTGGCGTCCCTTTTCAGTTTGGCCATATTATTATATCAGGTGGGGCGTATGGGTGCATCCTAGTTACATGTTTTATTCAGTTTATCATGGTGAATGTGGTGTGTGCCTTGCACCCTTCGCAAGGAGTTGATCCCTCCTACCCAAACCAGTATATTGATTAGAGGCATCCCCTCTAATCAGCATGATGAGGTCACCCCTCCAAGTATTCATGCACGTGACCTTTTCATGACCTATATGGGCTATGGTATATTTATGTTAAAACAGTTTTCATAAGATAAACATAAGGCTTTTCAAACTATAAAACCAGTTTTCTTAATACTTAACCAGTTTACTCAGAACTTAGTCTTCCGCTGTTATATGTTACATGTTTATTCTATTTCATGCTATATTGTACATCCGTGCACTGAGCGTCTTGCTCAGCCGTTTTCCTTTTCATGTTCCCAAAACGGCAGGTACTCAGGGACGCTCGTAGATCTCAAACGTACGTGCATATGGATTGGAAGCTTTACTGCCTTTCTTTACTTTATGCATTTCCTTTCCTTTGATACAGTTGCTATGGACATTGTTTCGTCCCTTCCTTTTACAGTATTTATGTTTGTGTGTGATGAGCTTTACTTTGGGGTTACCGATGTTTGATTCCGGTATTTCCCTTTTATGGTTGAATAATGCTTAGACATTTATCCTTGTATGCTTTGATGACACGCCATGATTATGCGTAATATTCTATATCCAAAATGAGGTGTTACACGCATCGTACCTTGCCCTCTTAGTACCATATTAGCATCGGTTTATATTTATTATTATTATTATTTATCTTTCAAGCTAATTAGTGATTAAGACATAAAAATTTAACATTATATGTCATTGCAATGTAGAAAAAAACATTTAAGTTAATGATGATTGTATTATGTGTACTTTTGAAACTTTTAATGTTGAATATAATATAAGAAAAAAATTTCAAAAATGTGAGCCAAAAATTCTGAGCCGATAAATCGGACCCGAATAGAAATCGGACCCGATATATACGAGATTATATATAGTGCACACTCTATGTTAAAATTCAGATCCGCTGCTTCTAAGTGTTAAAACGGCACCTGAACATAAGCTTGAAGGAAAAAAAACTACCAGCCATTATATTCTTAAATTCCAGCATTTCTTAATGAGAAAATTCATGTTTTGCGCCATGTCCCTTGTGTGTAGACACTATTTGGCCAGACAACAAAAGTGTTCCTGTTATGACCATGCTCTACCCAAAATGCTTTACTCATGCCACGTGTCAATCATCGGGATAGGTAGAGCCTGGAAAAGTTGGGTAGAGCATGCCACATATCAGTCGCTGGGATAGGTAGAGCATTTTTCTAGTAGAGCATGGCCCAAAACCGGAAAAACAAAAATGTTTAGCCAAATAGTATCTACAACATACGGACATGGCCAAAAAAAGGAACTTTCTCTTTCTTAATTAGGACATCGGTCATATTAACAAGTACAAATTGTATTTTTTCGAGGAAAAAGAGTTGGATAACTAATATAAAGCCAACGATAGAAAAAATTAATGTGCTTATAGATCATAAACCACTATATGTGACCTACCCAGAATTAGATACTTAATTAGTTAAACAACGAACATTCAATTTAGTCTACTAAAGGTACCCATGAGAACAAAGATCAATTTTTACTTGTATCGTGTATGTTCTATGCATTTCATCATGCAATGGATGATAGGTTCCGAGATCATACATAACGGAACTCCTCCTTTGCATTTACTTGGATCATTGATGCTAAGCTCCATGAGAACCACTAAGCAACGATGTAATTAGATACAAACATCGTTTATGGATCTCTCTATCACACACACCAAAAATCATTCTTCCAAACAATCTCGAATCAAGTAATATAAAAATGTAAAATCACAAAATACAAGATCACCTTGAACAACAATGACAAGATTAAAAGCAAGCAAGAAATTCCTTAGAGCTAAAACAAAGTCGGAATATATTTTGTTACGGAAAAAAATCCCTTGTCTTGTGTAACTCTAACATTTGGAATGACTTGAGAGAAGTGAAGTTCCTATCAATTACTCCACCTATTAGAGACACATTAGACTCCTTGGAAAGTAAGATTTTGTTATTCTACTCAGTATAATTAGCCATTTTACCATTTAAGATTTAGAGAGTATTTAGTGATCAATTAGCCCCTCCTTAAGATGATCTAGTCATTCGAACGGAATCTTTACAAAATTATACATTGCGATAAGCTGATTTATAGCCAACGTTTCTATGTGATAATACTATGAGATCATTTTAAACATCATTGACAAGGTTAAGAACGATCGGCAAACTTCTAAGATATAAATCAGGGGTCAAAACATGAAGTTTGTAAAAAGGTACATGAAGTTTGGATGTTTAATACACATGCAAGATAAGAAGAAAAAAATGACAAGTATTTTCAAGTAATTAACACATTTATTAACTAGAGAATTCATATTATAGTTGGGGCTTTTGCTAGACAAACCCTTAAATGATCTATCTTGCATAAACTATGTTGTAGAATAGTCACTTATGCATAAACGGACGGTTTTATGTACTCTGGCTAACGAGAAACCAAATGGTACTCTTTTGTAAATTGTTAAAACAAAGACAAAAAATTTCTCATTAAACTTCCGTATTTAGAGTGCTTCTCAAAGATTCATAAAGTCATAACAAAAAAGATAACACTTTATACAAAAAAAATAAAAAAAATCGACACATCTTTTATACAATATTGTAAAAAATAAAATAAAAAATATTAGTAAAACGTATTTTTGTAATTTAAAAAAAATCAAGACTTCATATCATATTTTCATGCAAATAAGCAAAATGGTTTGGTTACCAAGCTTTTATTAACGAGAGAGTTATACGTCTTTGTATATTATATTATTTATTTACTGTTCCAGAATGCGAAGGAAATTCCATTTTGTAAAATGTTGTTTTTAGATTAGCTAGAGTGCTTTTAACAAAGATTGGTAGCTAAACAAGTCCCTCGTTACAAAGCAATCTATTCTCTTGTTCGCACAACCTCTCTAATGCTTTTTATAATAAAAACAAAATATCTTCTAATTTACTTTGATTGTTGATGCTAAGCTACATGAAAATCGTTAGGCAACGAAGGAATTATATATAAAGATCGCTCATGAAGCTCTGTATCACACACACTTAAATTCATTCTATCAAACAATATCGAATCAAGTCATATAGAACTGTAAGTTATATATCACTACAAAAGTTAAGCTCATATTGAAAAGCAATGACAAGATTAAAAACTAGCAACATGTACAAAAGCGTGAATGGGATTCGTATGAATCCAACGACAAGAAGCAGATAGAAGAACTTATAAAGGATTTCATGACAAGAACGAAGAAAATGCCTAGCTTCTCTCAAATCGTGTTTCGTTTTATTTTTAGTAAGTACCATCCATGCGCATATTAAAGATCAACACAATTAATAGCGGCATATAATTGTAGCGATCAAATCTTTTTATCGGTGAATTGAAAATAATGAGGATTTATGGATTATAAGTAATTTAGGTCAACTCAGCTTTTCAACCGGCAACCCGTAAACATGGTGTTTTATCGAAGATTGGGTTGGCCTGTTGGTCCGATCGGTTAATCCCATAAATCAATGACCCGATTACTTGTCCTGGTCAATTGGAGATCGAGTTTTTCAAAAAGAAAAGGTAAAAACCCTATATACAGTATAGATTTGTCACTTTTAATTTCACTAGAACATTTGAATTCAATCTGCCAAAAAATATCGAATACTGTAAATTCGAAACCACAAAACTTTGTCAAGAAAAATATTGTGACTACTTAAGGGGTACCTAATGGAACAAAAAAAGTGAAGACTTTATATCAATTCTCATATTGGTGGTGGAGAGTGGTTTACTTAGAACCGTCCGACGCAACCAATATGAAAGCTTGACACTGACCATAACACAATAAAGCAGTAAATAGTTGGGTATTTAGATGATAACCACTTTCCTTCTTTTGTCTATATGGGATACAAGTTAGCATGGCTTTCATGACAAAGAAAATGAAGTATCCACCTATTTTTTTTTGTTAGGTGGGTATTTAAGAGATGCAAAGAAAACTTACATTTGTTTTAGGATCAATCGGAGCACCTGCAAAAATAATATGAGTTCTAGAATATTAGGGTATTAGGATCAATGTTTCTACCAATTCAACTAAAAACTCAATAACATGAATCCATATAAGAAACATAAAAACTGTGCACAACATATTAATGATTTATCAAGAGTATACTACCTTGTGATTTTAACGATCAATCTCCTCAAACAACATAACATCCTGATAAAAAGAATTACAATATCAAATTACAATAGTTCTTTTCTTTCTTTTATCTTTGTGGGATCACAGGTAGCATGGCTTTTGTGACAAAAATATGAAATACTCTTGTTTTCTAGAGATATTTTTTAGAAAACGATGATTTGAACCATATTTCTATTTTCCTTGTTTTCTAAAATTTTTTTATTAGAAAACAAGGCGTTTTACATCCAACTAAACTAAACGCAACCTTACCTTTTCTCTCGAGTCATGATTATGTTTTATTCTAAATACGGATCCTTCATGGAGTACTCTATCACCCGGGCTAAATTCAATCTTCCCAAAAATATCACTTTAAGTATCCTTTTGAAGAACAATGATGAGATTAAAGAAAGTGACAAACTTCTAAAGCTAAAACACTTTCGAAACGCAATTATTGTTAAGGAAAATCTAATAACACTTGTATTCTGCAACCCCAACATTGGTTAAGTAATACAAAGCCAATAATCAAATATCAACGAATGTGTTGACAACAAATAGTCATCACTTTTCTGTATTCAAATTATCATGTTTATTGCCGTATTTTTTATCGTTTCATATGACTCTGATACTTAGGTAGTTTATATTTGCATATTGAGGTTAATAAAAGACCGAAAAGATGCGAAAATTGACAAAATATGACACAATATGTGAAATCTATATTCAGGAGAAAGTTACGACTACTACCAGAAAAAAGGCTTTAATGACGAGTGAAAAATCGATAGAGGAAAAATCGTCACTAAACCAACTTAATGACGAAAATTGACGTCATCACTTGTCGTCACTATTGCTGCGTCACAAATAAAACAGTGACAAAATTAAAATTTGACACTAAATTAGTGACAAACGAAATTGTCACTTATGGCTGTGTGACAACCCATTTCTTTACTTGATTTCATCATTAAAGTGCCTAAAATCGTCACTCTTTGATAAAAACACTGACGAAAAAAATGCGTCCCTTTGAAGTAAACCTAACGAGAAACGAAGGAACCCCAATTGTGACACCATCGTCATCACTAGAAAGGGTATCGCTAATTAAGAATATCAAATATATATGTTGCCAGTGATGGCATCAACGTCACAATTTATTACTACAACAAATAGAATATAACTTCATAATGACATAAGTCTAAGATGTTATTTCCATTCTTACAATCTGAATGTCTTGCATTCGATACAAACACAATACTATTGTAACACTATAAATTATCACTATAATCATATAGCGGCACGATATATACAAAAAGACTGAACACCCGTCGAGATGTTTGAAACTATATTTCCTAAAGAATGAAGATGATGGCAAAATTAAGGACAATATTGTCATTTAACATCTACTAGTTGAGAATATTTTTACTCATTTTTTTTGAACCAAACATGTCATGAGATGTTAAATGTTGTGTATTTAAAAACTATCATTTGGAAAAAAAATTAAAACTTGGTATTTGAAGTTAGGGAACCAAACAGCCCCTAAATAATCTGACATGATGATGAGCTGCAATAAAACAGAGGGCGAGATGTATTTGGTTTGGACTAGCTAATGGACGATAGTGTAGAAACCCCCACATAGTTAAGGTGAAAAATGAATGACTCTCATTATTGAAATAAGTGAATTACAAAAAATGAGATGTTGGGTATTTATATACAAGAAGATGTTAACTAACTAACTTTTAACAAAATTTTCTCATGTGAAAGAAAATATAACTAATACAAATGTTTCACATGTGAGAGTAACTATAACTTAATTCAAATGCTAAACTGGACCAATAGTTCTTAAGACTGTACAAACTTTTGTTGGTTTAATAGAACCGTTACCCTCCCTACAAGTTGGCAGTATGTATGGGTCACATATGCCAAAGTTGGATAAGTAGTAATAGTGAATTGCCTTTGATATACCTTTAGTAACAACATCAATAGGTTGTCTATGGTAGATATGAACTTTGCAATGACATTCCCTTCTCTAATTTTATCTTTGACAAAGTGACAGTCTATCTCAATATGTTTTGATTTGGCATGTTGTATGGATTTGAAGCCAGAGCAATAGTAGAAGCATTGTCACGGTAGATTGGTATAGGAGATGGAACAAAAATACCAAGATCCTTGAGAAGATATTTGAGCCATGTGAGTTCACAAGTAGTATCAGCTAGAGCTCTATATTCAGCCTCATTGGAAGATCTTGAAACTACACCTTGCTCCTTTGATTGCCAGGAAATGAGACAAGGGCCCAGAAAGATATAATTTCATGTGACTGACCTTCTAGTGTAAGCACAACGTGCCTAGTCACTGTCACAAAGAGCCTTTAGCTATAGAGAATTGTTTACTGGAAAGTGAAGTCCTTGACCATGTTTGTTGTTTATATATCTTATGACTTTAACAAGGGCTTAGAGGTGAGGTGTTCTTGGTGCCTTAGAGAATTGACTAAGAGCTTATTCTACATATGAAATGTTTGGCCTGGTGATGATGAGATACAAAAGTTTACCAACAAGAGCTCTATATGTTGATGAATCTTCTATCAAATCTCCTTCATCTGGTGTGAGTTTGGTCAGAGGATTGAAAGGAATGGTGGAGGGTTTGACATTGAGAAGACCTGCACTTTGAATAAGCTCAAGTGTACATTTTCTTTGAGACATGATGAGACCAGAGGAGTTCCTTAAGAATTCAATGCCTAGATAGTAGTGAATTAAACCCAATCCTTGATGTTGTACTTTTTGTGTAGTTGCTCCTTGATGGAGGTGATAAGAGAGGTGTTGTTACCAGTTATCAATATGTCATCCACATAATTATCAATATGTAATCCACATAAACCAAAAGAGAGAAAGATATTGTCATGATTTTATATGAATAGAGAGGTATCTGCATAACTCTGCTTGAATTTGAGTTGCTTGAGAAAATCAGTCAGCTTAACGAACCATTGTCTCTTGGCATGTGTTAATGCAACCAATGCCTAAAAACATTATTTGTGTTAACTAATTTTTCTTAGTTTTGATCACGACAAAGTGTAAAAACATTTATCGTCAAAGATAATTGAAAGACGAATTATTTGATAAACACTATCATCAAGGTAATAATCATTTAAGTCTTACACAAACATATCTTAATCATGTTTAGTGATCATAGAATGTGATTAACTATAAAACTCACATTTATTCAAACGTGATAAAAGATTTTAATAAACTTTATTTTTATGAAATTGTTTTATTATAATACAAAATGAAAATTTGAATATGACATATTCCAAATGCCCTAGGAATATCCTTTGTGGGTATAAACTACCACAAATGACATTTCCCCCACTAAAGGACAAAAAAGAGCGAAGTATAGTACTCGCGGTTCCTTAAATAAGGGTGCGGTTCTTTAGTGATAAAGAACCGCAAGCTCTATATTGAACCGCGCTCAGAGAGCCGTTATTCTTTGTTTTCTATAAATAGTGGATCATATTTTCATTTTCTATGAACCTTTTTGGACATTCTTTCTGCCTGTTATCTTCTTTTTATATCCCAATCATTAGTAAATGATCACTTAATTTGTTAAGTATGTTTACTTATGATTATCCTCTTCATCTCCTTCTTTACTTGCCCAAAGAGAAGATCACTCACATATTTGTGTTGTAATTAAAGATGAAGCCTTGATTAAGATCATCCTTTTTTTTAGATCTAGTAATGTTCATCATTTGTTCATTTGAGTCTTGTGTAAATACAAGTCATTTGCGTTCACTTGGATTTTTCGTATTTCTAATGTATATGTGTATACTTGGATTATTCTTGTGTTGATCCAAGTTACATGTGTATACTTGGATATGAGTTTTTGAGTTATAAAGAGTCTTGTGTGTAAGTTCTCATTAAACTAGAAAGTGATTTAATTTATGTTTGTGTCTTGTAAGTTCTCACTTAACAAGAAAGTGAAGAGTCGTGAAGATTGGTTCTAACTTTGGATTAGGACTCGACATCTAGCCTTTTGTCGGAAAAGAAAATGGGCGACGAAGATTGGTTCTAGCTTTGGATTAGATCTCGACATCTAGCCATGTGTCAGAGAGTGTGAAGTATTTCTTAACATGTAACTATAACCAATGAGTCTATCATGAGAGAGATGGTTCCTTATGAATATCTCGACGGTCTTGGATAGGACCGATAAGCTGTCGTGAGAGAGATGGTCTTACTATGGTGCCTTGTTGAAGCACCTTCTAACATGTACTATAACCAATGAGATTGTCGTGAGAGAGATGGTTCCTTACGATGGCTAACAAGAAAGCACATGGTACTCCTTTTGTAAATTGTTTAAACAAAAACCAAAATTCTCAATAAACTTGCATAATTTAGAGTGCTTATCCTGGATTTATAAAAGTTATAACGAGAAAGTTTAGACTTTACGTAAAAAAAATCGATACCTCTTTTATCCAATAATGTTGGAAATACGTTTTACGTATAAAGAAAGTCTCGGTCAATCCAACTATATAGTTATAGGCTCGTAGTAGTGTTTTAGTAACATTTATTAAATAGCCTGACCCATGAGCATGTTCATGGGCCGGAGGCCCAAGTCCATTAAGGACTTGGGTATATAAGCCTCTTTCCACCATGGAAAGAGGTGTTGGTTGTTTTTCATTTCTCATTTCAATATAACAAGTTTCTTTCATTTCTCTCTCTAAGTTTCTCTCTCTAGAAAACATCAACCCTCTTGATTCATAAAGATTATCATTGTTCTACAATTGGTATCAAGAGCATGGGATGAAATATAGGTTGGTTTTAGTGTTGTGTATGCTTTTTTAAGCAATTCGTAGCTTTTGAGTTCTTTTTGCCGAAACATCAAATCTTTTTTGTGTTTGATTGTGATTTCAAGTAGTATAACTCATTTAATCGTGTAGTAGTGTTTTTGGTATCTTGGTTTTGGTTAAAACACAATCTTTCTCGGATCAAACGTTCAAAACTATCTTGTTTTCTTCATTCCGAAATTCAAGCTAGTTTCACCATCGGAAAGTACAATTGAGAGGGTTTCGATCGCAATGACCAACTGGTTCTACTTTGCGATCACTGGATTACGATACTTATTCCGATCTGGACATTCTGATCGATCTTTGCGATCTGGGATTCCGACGGTTTTAAGGATTTTTGAGTCGTTACTCTGCCTAATTTGTTTCAGCCATATTTCGATCTAAGCATTCCGACAGGTTGACATTGCGATCTAAGCATTCAGATAGTGTGACATTCCGATCTAGACATTCCGATACAAGCAACATTCCGACAGGGTTATATTGCGATCTAAGCATTCAGATAGTATGACATTCCGATCTAGTGTGACATTCCGATCTAGTGTGACATTCCGATCTAAGTATTCCGACAGAAAGCAACATTTCGATAGAACTTGTTTTTGGATACTTAGCGGATTTTTTCTATCTTGCATTAAATTTGGTAATTTGGTAAATTTCAAAAGCAAACACAACAAAAAGATAACAACATCTTTTATTTAACAACACAAAAACACATAACCGTATTTCATTGTTCGATCATTTTCGATAATCTTTTTTCAAGGGATCATAAAATGAATTCACATTCATATATGCCAACAATGACTTCGCTTACTGATATCTCAATCATTTTGGGTATCGATACTCGCCCACCTTTGCTCATCAAAGATTTATTTGAAGCATGGCAAGGTCGCATGAGAACGTACATCATGGGCAAACCCAGTGGTTGACTTATGCTTCAATCAATTGATAAAGGTCCATTAGATTGGGGAGAGGTTACCGTCAACAATGTGACAAGGGCAAGGGAGTATCATGAGTTAACCGATGCTAACAAAATCATTGCAAATGCCGATGAAAGGGTTGTTCAGACAATTCTTCAAGCCCTTCCACCCGATATCTTTCGAATGGTAAGTGAACACACAGTGGCAAAGAAACTTTGGGATCGATTAGCGGTTTTTCTACAAGGGACCTCTCTCACTAAGCAAGAACGAGAGTGTCAATTGTATGATTTGTTTGATAGGTTTACATACATTCCAGGGGAGACTCTTCATGATTACTACTGGCGTTTCACTACTTTGATGAATGACATGAACTTGTATAATCTAAGGATTGAACAGTTTCAATTAAACACAAAGTTCTTGAACAGGCTACCCAAAGAATAGAGTCAGTATCTCACCGATGTTAAGATGATTCGAGATTTGCACAAGTCGAATATAGATCAACTCTATGCCTTCTTGCAACAACACGAGAACCACATGATCCAAAAACGCATCTCTCAGGGATCTTATCAAGAACCATTGGCATTAATGGCAAACAATCCTACATTGTCATATCACAACTCTCCATTTGCTGTGGGACACCATTCTTCCTATCAACCAGTGTATCAAACACCAAGCTTCCCACAGTACTCGATCTTGCCACAGTCGCCTACATCTTATCACCAATAATTCAAGCAACCAGCAACATCATCATCACAAGGAGATTCACATCCATTACCTCATGCTTCACACCAATATTCATCGTATCAACCTCCAATAAACCCTGCTTTTACCTATCCACAACTTGAGGCTCCTCAACCCCATTACTCACAACAACTCAGTGCTCCATCTAATCAGATTGTAGCTCAATCAGCACCAGCATTCTACTGTAATGATGAGATCCCTGTCCCTGAGTTTAGACAAGGAGATAGTCCTACTGATATCCTTGCTCAAATGTCTGCTTATCTAACTCAAACATTGAACAAACGAGGTTACAAAGGTTCAGCAACAACTAACAATCAGTTAAGGAACTCTTCTAACTCTCGACAACAGGCTAAAATTCAGGATGGCAGAGTCATGGTGCAACCACTTCAAGGGAGACCCAATCCCTACTGCTGGTGCACGTTCATCTAATACTACTGCTACAAGAGGAAATATCACTGGTAAAATGAAGGTGATTATATGCTACAACTGCAAAGGGGAAGGGCACATGGCCCGATAGTGCAAGCAGCCTAAGAGGAAAAGGAGCGGCACATGGTTTCAGGAGAAGATCTACTTGGTAAATGCTCAAGACCAAGGACGTGAGCTCGATGAAGAAGAGTTGGCATTTCTAGCAGATCCGGGAGTAGCAGAAACTGGCGGTCTCACAACAATCATCACAAACAATGCTGCATATCAATGTGATGATTTGGATGCATACGACTCTGATTGTGATGATCTTAATACCGCCAAAGCAGCTCTCATGGCAAATCTTTCACTTTATGGAGATGATACAATTTCTGAGGTACCACATACTGCTACAGATACTAGTATTGTACCTTATCAAGTTGAGCAAATGTCTGAGTATTCGAAACAACCTCCGGTGGTTAGTAACTCAATCGAGGAGACAAACAATGATAGCAATATCAATGAAATTCCTCATACTTTGAGTGAACCACAACCGGGAGCTATTACGACTAGCAATTTGTCTGCCCAACCTGATTTGGTTATGGTCCCGGCATCTTTGCTTAGCCAAAAGAATAATGCGGTCCTTGAAACCCTCAATGTTAATCAGACTCTATCTGCCGAGCTTGCTTTGCATAAGGAAAAGGTTAAAACCTTGGAATTGACTCCAGTGTCCACTACCTTAACCAATCCTGAATTTGATAGGTTTAGGAAGGTTCAAATGGACAATCTGCTAGAAATTGAGAGTTTAAGAGCAAATCTTTCGAATGAACTTAAAGAAAAATAGTCAGTCGTTAATAATTTTCAACAACTTCAAACGGATTTCGAAATTCTTGAGTCGAAACGGATTGAAATGGAAATTAAGACGTTTGAAAGAATAAAAGAAACGGAAATTAAGCTTTTAAAACAATATGCTGCTTCACATCTAGTACACTTGTTTCATGCATCATTTAAAGAGTTCAGTCTATCGCGTCTAATAGACCTACTACCTAACCCGGGGTATGCAAAGCAAGCGCTTCACCATAATCCACGACTTTATGATGCAACCAAGTTAGGATTGGTATTAGATCCGATTGTGTTCTTGAATGATTCTGAGAGTATGACACCATATGAAGAGAAGCGGTTAAAATTACTTCCTACATATCCTGAATATGATTATGCTCAAATGAATGCAAAAAATGCTACAATAGATCTTAGAAATCGATTTAATATGCAAAAGAGAACTATCCAAACATCCACTTTCATGCCTACTAGAGAATGCCTTAGTATAATTCCTACACTCGTTAACTCGGACCAACCGAAGGAAATTCCTAAGAATCTTCCACCGGTTAGTATGGTAAAGCTCAGATTGGAAGAGATTGAGCGATATCTTACCGAGTTTGACAAGGTCATCCTGGAATGTACGACTTCAACGGCTCTAACCGCTGGAGAATGCGCGTTCGAACACATGAAAACGGTATTTGAGAAAGAGATCGTTCCGTTTGTGAACCATATTAAAAATGGAGTCTATGATCTAGCGGGTAATCTAAGTTTTAATATTGGTGAAGTTCAAAAAGTTTTCTATGAAATGGATGATGCTTATGAACAACATTTAATTGAAAAAGAAAATATTTTATCCGAATATGACCGATTCTTAGAACATATGGTGTCTCTCGAAGTGATGCAAGTTGTTACTTTTAAATATACTCATGAGATTTCATCTACTGTGAATATTTGTGATGATGTGCATGAATCTGTGAATATTGTTGAACATGTGAATACTTTAGATAACCATTCTTGTCATGAATCCAACGCTGAATTTTTAAAGCTTCAAGATTAGTATAACACACTCTCAAAAAGTTTTAATGAGCTTCAACAACATTCTATATCTCTTGAAATTGAAAATCAATCTAAAAATGAAACTCTTTCAAAACTAAATGATTGTGGAAACTCCGTTGAGACAAGTGACAAGATGATTCAGATGGTTCAGGATTTAGAGGAAGAGATGATGAGAATTAAGAGAGAATTACTAGAAACAAAAACGGAACTAGAGGCCGCAAAGACTAAGAATCATGTCCTAGAAAATAGAATTAATTCTATACTAGGAGAGTGTGAACAAGTAAGGCAGGGAGACTCACAAAATTCTGGTTCAATAGAAGAACGCCTCGCGTTTAATGCGACAGAGCAAAAGTCTTTAATTGACCAACTGAACAAGAAATGTGAAGAAACCTGATTGTAGTGTTTTACTACTCTTTAGGAAAAGAGCGTAAATAGGGAAAGTATCGAGTGATGATTTAGGAAAATCAAGCACTAATGACCCTTATGAATTCAAAGTTCGTTTCCCAAGGAGGTATATGTGTGTGAAAAAACTTGTTAAATGTTTGTGATTAATGATTGGTTTAGAAGGGGGTGAGAAAAGAAGATGACGAAGACATAAAAATAAAAATTATTACTACTAGAAAGTTAAAACGTAAAACCTTAAAAACCACAAAAATAAAAATTAATTCTAAAAATTACCAAAAATTCACCAAAAATCAAATAAATAAACTAAGAGTTTACCAATGATCAAAACTTTTTCAAACCTTTTAAATAATTAAATATTTAATTTTTAAATGCTAATTAAAGCCCTAAAAATCAAATAAATTATCAAAAAGCCCAAATTAAGATTTTTCAATTGGTAAACCTCTAAAATGACCTAAAAAGATTAAAAACTATTTTTAGAAATTTTTAAACTAATAAAAACTATTTAAAATGATTTAAAAACTATTAAAACTTAAAATAATTATAAAAATTAATCTAAAAGAGATAAAATTATTCTAAAAGTTGCTAAATTCCTATTTTAATGTATTAAAGCTTAGAAAAATGTAAAAAGTTGGAAAATGTGAAATTTGAAAAATAATAATAAAATAATATTAAAAATTCAAAAATTATAAAAAATTCTAAAAACTTGCAAACTAGTTTATTTTAACCTAAATAATCAGAAAATCAAAGTGAAATGACCAGAATACCCCTATTGGGCCCTCAAATGGGCCAAAACCAAAAACAATCAACACAATTGGGCTTTTGGGCCCAAAAAGTCAAACTTGGCCCAATTAACGTGGAAAAGCCCTATCTGACTCAAAATTCAATTCTAAGAACAAAACTCTAAAGGCCCAAAAGCTGAATATGAGCTTATCACAGCTTATTAAGCACACAGCTTATTCTTATTGGGCTTTTCAGCCCATTAAGCAATAAGCTAATGCCATAAGCTCTAATTTGACACATAACCTTCTTTTGGGATGCTTATGAGATCTGTAAAAAGAAATTTTGAAAAAGCTCACTCAATAAGCCAGAAATAAGCAAAGTATTATTTCACAAAACGACAAAATAGTCGGGTTTGAGAAATAAGGCACCTCAAGACTTGATTCAACTTGTAAAAGATCACAAATGGACTCAATAAGCCAAATCAATCAACAAAAGTCCAATAAGCACAACCAATAAGCCAGAATAAGCACAAATGAACTTATGAAAAAGTCAATGAAGTTGGTTTTCTAGTCAAACCCTAAAGTCAACCCACCAAATGCTCCAGTATGAACAAATGGGTCAAATAATGAGCACCTATTACAAAATCAAAGTTGTTGCTGGTTAGAATAAGCTATTACAGCTTATTGATAAGCTGAACCCAATTTTACACTAGTAGTGGTAACTAGCAGGGGAAAGGAGTTCCCACTTCTTTGACTATTTGACCAAGCTTATTTGAGAGTTCTGGTTGGATTCAATTGGAAACAAAGGCACCCTTGTGATCAGTGAATCACAAGGAGTCAATAGCAACAAGAAAATCACAATTTGGTTCACACAATAAGCCACAATCAATCAAACAGTTACCAGATATAGCCCAGATATGGAAATAAGCAGTTAAGCACTTAATAAGCAGATTTAGCAAGAATAAGCCAACCAAACTTAACAGGATGCATACACAAGCTATATAAACTAAGAATAGACACAAAGCAACAAGAATCAAACACTGAATCAAAGTAAACAACAAGATCAAAGCACAAAAAGTTACTGATGAACAATGAACATATGTAGAAACAAGTTTGCTGATCTATTTGACACTTGATCCAATTTCAGGCCTCAAATCCTTCTTCCCTGGTGTGATTAACTAAGGTTTAGCACTTTTTATCCCTAGCCTATGCTTAGATCTAGGTGTCCTCAAAATCCTAGCCAATTTTACTAAGTATTCAAGATTTTATACCCTATTTTATGAATCTATGTGTTCAAACCCTCAAAACCTGCAAACAGATGAACAATAGCACATAAATAACAGATACCAACACTTAGAAACAATAAACAACCACTTAACAAACCACAAATCCAATTTATGCAGTAAACCCAAACACCCTTTTAAAACTTGTTTTCACAATTTTTCAAAGGTTAAGCAGATTTTACCCACAAATCAGTCTAACAACACCTCAATAACATCAAACCAAGCCAAATAAACAATAATCAAGCACAATATCACAGATTCAAGCACAAATCTACAAAAATAACAATTAATCAGAAACTTAAAGAGAAAATGAAAAGGGAAGAAGATGCAAACCTCCAAGACCTACATCCAGGCCTTGGATTGTTTGAGCTGAGGTACTAGCAGAACAAGTACCAGCTTCCAAGCTGCTAATAAGAACAAACCACAAAGTGAGATCAAATAACACCAAACTTTCTGATTTTTGATGCACAAGCTTTATCACTTAAAACCTTGCCTCAAAAACCTTCAAACAAGATTATGGAACTCATATTTTAGCTTATCAAACACCAAACTTTTATAAATAACAGATTAGAATTCAAAATTTTAAGAAATTCAAACTTTATTTCATAAAAAGGAATTACAAAGATTTAAAAGCTAAAATCTGGAACAAAGCTCTCTCACAGGTTGAGGAGTCTTTATATAGGCAAATGCCAAGGCTAGCACTATTCACAAACCCTAGAAGTGAAATTCCCTAAATGTCCTTGAGTCTTCTAGAAGAATCCTTGGTGTGAGCTGTCCAAAGTGATCCTGGATGTTCATTTTAGCTTTGGAATGAAGCAATGATCCTTAGCTGTTGATTTGGACACGTCAGATAACTTGGAGGTGAAGTTGTCATGTGATTGGTTAAACGGGAATTGGGGGTGGGGTCCATAGTGAGTGGGATTAAGGGTTTTAAGGTTGGGATGGGTTTCTACACATGTGAATCAAGTGTGTGCAAAGGTAATTGATTTTTACCCTAAGTTTAAGTGGTGTAAAATCTGGGGGTGAAGAAGGGTAAATAGTGGTACATTTGATCCGATTTTGGGGGAAAGTAAAGTGTTTGGCGCAATTTTGTTTCAGATGTTTCAATAGCACACTTTTGGTCCTTGTATTTTGGGATTTTTGGTAAAACGTGTTTTCAGCCATAGAAACTTGATTTCCCTTGTTATTAACTTTCACACTTTGGCAGTTTTGGCACATAACTTTCCAAAAGGGTTTATAAGGGTTATTTTTGGAACTTTTGCATAATTCAAGGGCTGATCTTGGACATTCTTGATCTTAAAATGTCTTCAATGTATCTTTGGCTTGATGAGGGACCATAATTGACAATTTGAAATTGTTGAGGGACTAATCTTGCCATTTCTTCAAAGTTGAAGGACCTTTTGTGTAATTTTGACAAACTTAAGGGACCAAACTTGTAATTATGAATATACAAGGGTTTTAAGTGTCATTTCTCCAATAAATGAGGATCAATCTTGTATGTCTTCAAGTCTTCAAGGGTATTTCTTGAGTATTCCATGATTTAGGGCCCGGTTCTTTGTACGGCTTCGTTTCTCGTGTCCGTTTTTCCTTGTATCTTGTGATCTTTTGTCTTTTTCACGATATCCATACCTAAAATACACAAGTAAACAAACACAAGCATATATATGGTATATTATGACATTTTTATGCATTTAAAGCCCGAAAAGAACGATGAGATCATGAATAAATGCCATCTCATCACTCCCCCATACTAAGACATTGCCGTGCCCTCACGCAATGCTAGAATAAAGTATCTAAGCATCACCAAAGTTCAATTTTATTAACCTTTATTGAAGAGTAAAAGACTTGCAACATACTACAAAGATGTGTAAAGACATAATGTATGATTTTCATCACAAAAAGTGACTTTTAGGGTCAAAGAATAGAAACAAGTAAATGTCCCTTAGAGTAAACTTCGTCATCCTTGATTGTCATACATTCCATGCTAAGTGCAAAAACGAGATCATTGTTGGTACAAGTCACAATGTTAACACTACTCATACGTCCAAATTGTGTAATACTTTTTCTCCCCGCAATCCTAGTTATTATAAAAGGAAATGGGTAACTAGCATTTTTTATCTATTTGTCATGGATCACAAGTGATTCATATTGACTTATTTGAGTAGTTATTAGTCCGAAAGCAAAGTAGCACGATGTGATCAATAGTTAGCCGAAGGACAAAATCTTTTAAAACGGCTTCTCGTGTATCTCCTTAAGTTCATATCTTGGCATAACTCGTTTCACGATTTGAGACCTTTCTCGGACCGATATTTGGCATGTACTTCATACTTCAAATATTGGGAAGACGTTCTTGAAATTATGGTCTTCTCTTCATATATTTGGAATTTCTTCACTTGACGTTTTTGAGAGATTCTTCATATTGGACCACGACTTCATCATTTTTCTTCAATCTTTACTTTGGATTTTGATATACAACGATCCGCCTCCTTTTCGGACTTGGATATATTTATCCTCATACCTTGTTTGGGTCTTTTTGGATAGACTTTCTCCATGATCTTTAGGGGAGTAATTGCTTTTCGTCGTGTGTCTCGATCCTTCATATTGATTTAGGAATAATGATACTTCACATCATCTTGGATCTTTTGCAAAAATAGAGCTCCTCATGCCTTGTTAGGGCCTTTTTGGATGATCGCCAATCTTCGCGTCCCGCTTCAATAAGTTATGCCTTGGCTATGAACTCTATTCAACCCCGAGCAACTTTTAAACGATCTTGTGCTAGAGGCTAAGTAACCTTTCAAATCGTACGACCTTACTTATTGCAATTATGATTTATTCCTAATGCATTGATCTTATGGGAAGAAAAAGCCACAAATAAAAACATATGAGTTTTTGAAAGAACACTTTCATGTTCTACGTTTAGCATGATCACTTGTCTAACTCTATCATTTCTCGTTCTTCACTATATAAAGACCTCTAATTAAAGAGACTCGTGAATACTTAGCCATGCAAGTCAAAATTAAGCCAAATTTGGATTAGCTTTCATTAAGACTTTATCAAATCAAAGTTTTGGGTTTTCAAGCCACCTATAGGATCTTGCACTTTCTTGGACTTTTTCAAGTTTAGAGAGTGCATTTTATAGTTCCCTTGATAGGTGACTTTCTAGGATCAATTATAGGAACTTGCGAAAAGTTCTTGTTCTTAACCCGAAAGAGTTAAGACTTCCGCGTTTTAAAGCTCCCTATATAAAAGTCTAGCAAAACTTGAATTGAGCGGGTTAAGGAATGTAAATGGCTCCAAATGCCCATCAAGTCAAAAATTAACTCTTATTCTACCCATCGGAAAATATACATTCGTGTCTTAAAAACACTTATGAAAACTAAGAAAAATTTTAAAATTTGGCCATTTTTAGCTTTATTAGCAACAAAAACAAAACATTGAAAATTGGAAAGCGTGAGGGCGTAGCAAAGCAAGTACCTATTCACCCCCCATACTAAAAGCAAACATTGTCCTCAATGTTTCGAGTCTAAAGGTGGAGCACCCCCATACTAGAGACGAAGAGTCGAATGCTTAGGATCTAGCATGGAAAGGGTGATCAACAATATATCTAAAGCCGTTTATTAAGTATGCTAAAAGATAATTGTTAGAACAATAAAGGATATGTCATGGATTCGTGAAAAACTTCTTCAAACTAACGATGGAGGCTCACGTAAACGAACACGAGAGTCTTCAATCGTAGATGATGATGATGATCTAGATAACACAATCACAAACAACCACGAGACAACGAGTTGTAAGGGTACAAGTCCCCTTATTAGTGAATAGTAAGCATAAAGGATAAGCATGGGATCTCCCCCACGAGGTACCTCGTTTTTGATTACCGAGTCATGAGCTCGACTCGATCCCCTCAATGCTAATTATCATTGGGGAAGGTGACTTGGTCGAGGGCAACCATTGAAGGAATTTCCCCACCAAAGTAGTGCTTAAGCCTATGTCCATTCACCTTGAAATTAGGACCATCATATTGAGCTAGCTCGATGGTCCCATACGGAAACACTTGTGTATTGGTGAACGGACCCGACCAACGAGATTTCAATTTCCCGGAAAATATCTTAAGACGAGAGTTAAAAAGCAACACTTGATCACCAACGTTAAAAACCCGGTTTTTAATCTTTGAATCATGAAACTTTTTAGTCTTTTCTTTAAAAATTAATGAATTTTCATAAGCATTATCTCTTAATTCATCCAATTCATTCAATTGTATTTTCCGGTGATCTCCCGCGGTCTTCAAGTCAAAGTTTGCATGCTTAAGCGCCCAATATGCCTTGTGCTCCAACTCAATGGGCAAATGAAAATTCTTCCCATAGACTAACTTATAAGGAGTGCAACCGATAGGTGTCTTATAAGCGGTCCTAAAGGCCCATAAAGCGTCATCAAGTTTGTCGGACCATGAAGCACGGTTTTCTCCAATTGACCTCTCTAAAATCCTCTTCAAAGCTCGGTTCGAAACCTCGACTTGCCCACTCGTTTGCGGGTGATAAGCCGTAGAAAGACGATGAGTAACTCCATATTTCTTTAGAACCTTTTCTAATTGGTCATTACAAAAATGGGTTCCACGATCGCTTATAATAGCACGAGGGGTTCCGAACCGAGAGAATAGTTGCTTCAAAAACTTCACTACCACACGAGCATCATTAGTAGGCAAAGCCTTAGCTTCCACCCACTTAGAAAGGTAGTCCACCACGACGAGGATATATTTGTTGCAATGAGACGATGGGAACGGCCCCATAAAGTCTATTCCCCATATGTCGAAAATCTCACACACTTGAATTATGTTTTGCGGCATTTCATCACGTTGAGACGATTTTCCTTGACGTTGGCACGAATCACACGACTTTACAAGTGCGTGTGCATCACGATAGATAGAAGGCCAAAAGAAACCGGCATCGAACACTTTCTTAGCCGTGAGATTAGCACCGTGGTGACCACCCGTGGGTCCCTTGTGACAAGCTCTAAGGATATTAGAAGCTTCGGCACCAAACACACAACGTCGAACGAGTTGATCCGCACAAACTCAAAAGAGATAAGGGTCGTCCCAAAAATAGAACTTGACGTCACGAAAGAATTTTCGTTTTTGTTGTGTCGTCATACCCTTGATTATGAAATTGCCCGCATGGTAATTTGCAATGTCGGCAAACCATGGGGTGGTGTCTTTAGAATTCACTACACCGCGAGTCTCGAGAGGAAATGTTTCGGTGATTTCCTTGTTCTCGAAAACATCTTTGTGAGGATCTTCTAGACGAGAGAGATGATCGGCCGCTAGATTCTCGGCTCCTTTTTTGTCAAGCACGGTGACATCAAATTCTTGGAGGAGGAGCATCCAAAGAAGCAATCTCGGCTTAGCATCTTGCTTAGCTAAGAGATACTTAATAGCCGAATGGTCGGTATACACGATGCTTTTAGTCAAGACGAGATAAGGTCGGAATTTCTCAAAAGCATAGACCACGGCAAGGAATTCCTTTTCCGTTGTGGTGTACTTTAATTGAGCCTCGGTCATCGTCTTACTAGCATAGTGGATAGGACAGAAATGCTTGTCATAACGTTTCCCTAAGACGGCCCCTATAGCATAATCACTTGCATCGCACATGATTTCAAAGGGTAATTCCCAATTAGGAGCAACAAGAATGGGAGATTCGGTAAGTTTCCTTTTGAGAGTTTCGAAAGCCTTAACACAATCCTTATTGAAGTTAAAAGGAGCATCCTTCTCGAGAAGGTGTGTCATAGGTCGAGAGATTTTCGAAAAGTCCTTGATGAAACGACGATAAAAGCCCGCGTGGCCTAGGAAACTCCTAACTCCCTTAACGGTTTTGGGATGAGGTAACTTGGCGATGACGTCTACCTTAGCTTTATCGACCTCAATCCCCGCCTTCGACACTTTATGTCCTAAGACGATTCCTTGTTTACACATAAAATGGCATTTTTCCCAATTAAGCACAAGATTGGTTTCTTCACAACGTTTTAACATTTGCTCGAGATTAGATAAACATGACGTGAACGAATTGCCAAACACCGAGAAGTCATCCATAAAAACTTCCATCGATTTCTCGATCATATCGTGAAAAATTGCCATCATACACCGTTGAAACGTACCGGGTGCATTACAAAGTCCGAAAGGCATCCTACGATAAGCGAACGTTCCATAAGGACACGTAAAAGTAGTTTTCTCTTGATTACGAGGGTCGATAGGGATTTGAAAGTAACCGGAAAAACCATCTAAAAAGCAATAGAATTCATTTCCCGCAAGTCGCTCCAACATTTGATCCATGAAGGGCAAAGGAAAGTGGTCTTTACGAGTGGCGTCATTTAACTTTCGGTAGTCAATACACACCCTCCAACCGGTCACAACACGAGTGGGAATTAACTCGTTGTTTTCATTAGGCACAACGGTCATTCCTCCCTTTTTAGGGACACAATGGATTGGGCTCACCCATGGGCTATCGGATATAGGATAAATCATTCTCGCATCAAGGAGTTTAAGGACCTCCTTTTTAATGACATCGTGAATTTTGGGATTCACCCATCTTTGACTTTGAATTGCGGGTTTGTAGTCCTCCTCCATTAAAATCTTGTGAGTACAAAATTTTGGGTCAATACCCTTAATGTCGGATATTTTCCACGCAATTGCCCCTTTATGAGCCTTAAGAACTTTCAAGAGCTCGGTTTTCTCATCATTAGCAAGACCTCTTGCAATAATAACCGGAAACTTGTCATCACCTTCCAAGAATGCGTATTCAAGGTGAGAAGGAAGATCTTTCAATTCAAGGATAGGTGGTTCCTCGATTGAAGATTTTGGTTCAACACTCATAACTTCCATCGGCGAAAGAAATGGTGGAATAGAAATTTCATCACTAATTAACACCTCACCTTCATTGTCGATTTCATTTGAAGTGAGATCGCCTCCTTGGAATGGAGTGAGATTTGGTGTAGAATTAGCAAGAATCGGATCCAAAATAGTGGGATTGCCACTTGACGAGCTATCAGAAAAACCTAACACTTCTTGTGAAAACTCATCGCAAACCACATCAACGATGTCAATGTGATTGATGGTAGCGATTGCATAAACATGAGAAGGTTTCGAGTTTTGAGTAGCGTTTATAACAAGTTCCTCTTCGTTGAATCTCAAAGTGATAGTTCTTGCATGAACATCGATAAGCGATCTCGAAGTGTCTAAAAATGATCGACCTAAAATTAGAGGAACTTGAATATCCGCGGGGATGTCAACTACTATAAAATCAACGGGATAGTAGAACTTCCCCACTTTCACGAAAACATCTTCGGCTACTCCACATGCCATAATCGTAGAATGATCGGCCATCTCGATAGACATGTTCGAAGGAATAAGAGCCGGAAGCGAAAGCGATTTCCAAATGGAAAATGGCATCAAATTAATGCTTGCACCAAGATCGGCCAAGGCGAGGCATTCTTTCATATCTTGTATGTCACAAGGAATGAGAAACTTTCCGGGGTCACCAACTTTTTCCGGTATGTGGTTAAGATAAACCGAAGAACAATTAGCAAGCTTTGAAAGCTTTTCCTTATCTCTCATCATACTTTTAAAAGTGGAAGCGAAACGAGGCATATACGAAAACACGTCGGCTAAACTCACATCAAAATCCACTTGTTGAAACATTTTTATAAAAAGCTCGATTTGTTGTTTCTTACGTTCTTGCAACTTCTCTTTGTTTCGTCTCGAAGGGTAGGGTAAAGGTGGTGTGGGTTGGTCATTAGGCAACGGCCTTGGAAACTCGGGTTCCATAATTGGTATTGGTTCAACCGTAGGTGTGGTTTGAGCGGTACTTCGTGGGATTGTAATGTGCTCCTTTTCGACCATCACCTCGGGTTCTTTCTCGATTTCCTTCTCCGTAGAAGTACTTGGACGAGAGATTGGTTCCTTGAAAGTTTTACCACTTCGTGTAGTAATAACCTTCATTTCTCCCTTCGGGTTTGCAATGGTATCACTAGGAAGACCACCCGAGGAAGAGGGTTTACACATGATAGCTTCAAACATTTTAGCCATTCGGTCCTCAAATTTTGATTGCCTAGCATCCGCTTTTAATAACTCTTGCTTAATCTCATGTTGTCCTAATTCCATCTTTTGTTGATTTTGTTGAAGACGTTGGACATTTCCTTCCATTTTGTTTGCATGAGTTTTAAGTTCATTAGCAAGTTCATTTTTAGCTCGTTTTTCAACTCGGATCTTAAGCTAATCATCTCACGTTGCATGTTATCAAAATTAGCATCATTTGCTTTAGCATAATCCAAAAATTCTCCTTGCAAATTTTTAGTGTGAGCATTTTGAAAACCTTGTGTAGTGTTTTGAAAATCACGGTTTTGGTTTTGATTAGAAATTTGTCCATTCCCATTTTGATAATTCCCCTTGTTGTAGTTGCGTGAATTGCCTTGGTAATTACCTTGGTTGTTGTTTCAATAATTATTAGCATTTTGATTTGGTGGAGCTTGATTTGGGCGGGAACCTTGACCGTTTTGGTTGTAAGTTCCCGTTGCTACATAAGCACTCGAAGTGTTACCATCCGCGGTAATGCACTCGGAAAGATCATGAGCTCCACCACAAGACAAACAACTCTTAGCAACCGCTTTAACCGAAGCGGAATTTGAAGCTTCTTGAGCTTTCCAATGGGACATAAGATAAGCAAATCTATCAAAAAATCGATTTTCCTCATTAGCCTCATCATGTAAGGCATTAATGCTACGAGACGATTGTGACGATGATGACGAACCCAAATTGGCAACACTCGGTGTGTTACGAGGGCTATAAACCTTAGATCTATTCTCGATGATTTGTAAAGCCTCATTTGTCGTCTTGCACAAAAAATTGCCACCCGCGGCGGCATTCAAATAATCTCGTTCATGATCATTAAGCCCATTATAAAAAGTATCAATTTGATGCAATTCCGTAAAATCATGGTGTGGACATTCATGTAACATTTCTTTAAATCGTTCCCATGCCATTGAAAAACTTTCATTATTTCTTTGCACAAATCGGGAAATCTCATTTTTCAAATGTGTTGTTTTAGATGGTGGAAAAAACTTGTTCACAAACTTAGAAACGAGATCGGCCCATGTCAAAATCGAATTTGGTGGTTCTTTCTCAAGCCAAATTTTTGCGGGTCCATCTAACGAGTATGGAAACAACATCATCTTAATGGCGTCATGTGGAACATCCTTAAACTTGCTAGTAGCGGTGAGACGGTTAAAATTCCTAATGTGGTAATGCGGGTTGTCTTTCTCGTGACCTCTAAACTTATTTGCTTGCAACATCGACATTAAACCCGTCTTAATCTCGAAATTCTCCGCAAGGATGGCGGGAATCACAATAGCCTCTCCAAAACCCTCGGTGGGTGCTTGTAGCAACTCCATCATAGTACGGTTAGCCATGACGACTTCTTGTTCTACAATAGGTTCAACAATTGGAGGTTGTTCTTCAATCAACTTCTCTTGATTGAATTGCTTTTGAAGACGTTTACGAGCTCGTTTTGCTTGATTACGAGTGATCATAAACTTCACGAAGAATGGGAGGTGAGCAAAGAAGATTCTTTTTGGGTGTTTTGTGAATTTTCAATTTTTTTGTGTTTTTGATGATATTTAATTTTTTTGGATTTTGGTGTATCTTCGTAGACAACAATCTACAAAATCTCTCCTCGAATCAAACTCTTGATTAAAGAAGCCTCAAAGGAATGAAAACGATCACGTGGAGTGAACGCCTTCGAATGACTTTAGAACTTTGGTGAAAACCAAATTGTTCAAGAGGGTTTAATCACAAAGAAACCAAGCAAATATATTATACGTAATAATACTTTGGGCGGCAAAACCCTCGATTAGCCTTCAATCTTAAAATACTCACAAGAAAGCGGGGAAACGAGGCGGCGCGAAGCACTTAAGAGCCTTTTTCCTTAGGGTATATTTTATAATACCCGCCTTATACCCACCTTATAGTTTGTATTTTTCAAAATCGAGCTTCACGAAAGTATTTATTTATTTTTGCCTTTTTCTTTTTGTTTGAGATTCGAATACAATAATTGAGTGATGAAATCCCAATTAAGGTTGTGTTTTCACACTTTTGGAGATATTGTTTATTTGTTGTGATACTTAATACAATATAGTAATAATGTTTTTTACAAGAAAAACCAAGAAAACCGATAATACGTATTAGTAGAGTTCTACTAATACAAATACTATTTATGGTTAATATTAAAAACAACAATACAAATTAATCACGACACACCTCCCCGGCAGCGGCGCCAAAATGATTGTAGTGTTTTACTACTCTTTAGGAAAAGAGCGTAAATAGGGAAAGTATCGAGTGATGATTTAGGAAAATCAAGCACTAATGACCCTTATGAATTCAAAGTTCGTTTCCCAAGGAGGTATATGTGTGTGAAAAACTTGTTAAATGTTTGTGATTAATGATTGGTTTAGAAGGGGATGAGAAAAGAAGATGACGAAGACGTAAAATAAAAATTATTACTACTAGAAAGTTAAAACGTAAAACCTTAAAAACCACAAAAATAAAAATTAAGTCTAAAAATTACCAAAAATTCACCAAAAATCAAAATAAATAAACTAAGAGTTTACCAATGATCAAAACTTTTTCAAACCTTTTAAATAATTAAATATTCAATTTTAAAATGCTAATTAAAGCCCTAAAAATCAAATAAATTATCAAAAAGCCCAAATAAAGATTTTTCAATTGGTAAACCTCTAAAATGACCTAAAAAGATTAAAAACTATTTTTAGAAAATTTTAAACTAATAAAAACTATTTAAAATGATTTAAAAACTATTAAAACTTAAAATAATTATAAAAATTAATTTAAAAGAGATAAAATTGTTCTAAAAGTTGCTAAATTCCTATTTTAATGTATTAAAGCTAAGAAAAATGTAAAAAGTTGGAAAATGTGAAATTTGAAAAATAATAATAAAATAATAATAAAATAATATTAAAATAATATAAAAAATTCAAAAATTATAAAAAATTCTAAAAACTTGAAAACTAGTTTATTTTAACCTAAATAATCAGAAAATCGAAGTGAAATGACCAGAATACCCCTATTGGGCCCTCAAATGGGCCAAAACAAAAAACAGTCAACACAATTGGGCTTTTGGGCCCAAAAAGTCAAACTTGGCCCAATTGACTTGGAAAAGCGCTATATGACTCAAAATTCAATTCTAAGAACAAAACTCTAAAGGCCCAAAAGCTGAATATGAGCTTATCACAGCTTATTAAGCACACAACTTATTCTTATTGGGCTTTTCAACCCATTAAGCAATAAGCTAATGCCATAAGCTCTAATTTGACACACAACGTTCTTTTGGGATGCTTATGAGATCTGTAAAAAGAAATTTTGAAAAAGCTCACTCAATAAGCCAGAAATAAGCAAAGTATTATTTCACAAAATGACAAAATAGTTGGGTTTGAGAAATAAGGCACCTCAGGACTTGATTCAACTTGCAAAAGATCACAAATGGACTCAATAAGCCAAATCAATCAACAAAAATCCAATAAGCACAACCAATAAGCCATAATAAGCACAAATGAACTTATGAAAAAGTCAATAAAGTTGGTTTTCTAGTCAAACCCTAAAGTCAACCCACCAAATGCTCCAGTATGAACAAATGGGTCAAATAATGAGCACCTATTACAAAATCAAAGTTGTTGCTGGTTAGAATAAGCTATTACAGCTTATTGATAAGCTGAACCCAATTTTACACTAGCAGGGGAAAGGAGTTCCCACTACTTTGACTATTTGACCAAGCTTATTTGAGAGTTCTGGTTGGATTCAATTGGAAACAAAGGCACCCTTGTGATCAGTGAATCACAAGGAGTCAATAGCAACAAGAAAATCACAATTTGGTTCACACAATAAGCCACAATCAATCAAACAGTTGCCAGATATAGCCCAGATATAGAAATAAGCAGTTAAGCACTTAATAAGCAGATTTAGCAAGAATAAGCCAACCAAACTTAACAGGGTGCATACACAAGCTATATAAACTAAGAATAAACACAAAGCAACAAGAATCAAACACTGAATCAAAGTAAACAACAAGATCAAAGCATGAAAAGTTACTGATGAACAATGAACATATGCAGAAACAAGTTTGCTGATCTATTTGACACTTGATCCAATTTCAGGCCTCAAATCCTTCTTCCCTAGTGTGATTAACTAAGGTTTAGCACTTGTTAGCCCTAGCCTATGCTTAGATCTAGGTGTCCTCAAAATCCTAGCCAATTTTACCAAGTATTCAAGATTTTATACCCTATTTTATGAATCTATGTGATCAAAACCTCAAAACCTGCAAAAAGATGAACAATAGCACCTAAATAACAGATACCAACACATAGCAACAATAAACAACCACTTAACAAACCACAAATCCAATTTATGCAATAAACCCAAACACCCTTTTAAAACTTGTTTTCATAATTTTTCAAAGGCTTAAGCAGATTTTACCCACAAATCAGTCTAACAACACCTCAATAACATCAAACCAAGCCAAATAAACAATAATCAAGCACAATATCACAGATTCAAGCACAAATCCACAAAAAATCACAATTAATCAGAAACTTAAAGAGAAAATGAAAAGGGAAGAAGATGCAAACCTCTAAGACCTACATCCAGGCCTTGGATTGTTTGAGCTGAGGTACTAGCAGAACAAGTACCAGCTTCCAAGCTGCTAAGAAGAACAAACCACAAAGTGAGATCAAATAACACCAAACTTTCTGATTTTTGATGCACAAGCTTTATCAATTAAAACCTTGCCTCAAAAACCTTCAAACAAGATTATGGAACTCAGATTTTAGCTTATCAAACACCAAACTTTTATAAATAACAGATTAGAATTCAAAACTTTAAGAAATTCAAACTTTATTTCTTAAAAAGGAATTACAAAGATTTAAAAGCTAAAATCTGGAACAAAGCTCTCTCACAGGTTGAGGAGTCTTTATATAGGCAAATGCCAAGGCTAGCACTATTCACAAACCCTAGAAGTGAAATTCCCTAAATGTCCTTGATTCTTCTAGATGAATCCTTGGTGTGAGCTGTCCAAAGTGATCATGGATGTTCATTTTAGCTTTGGAATGAAGCAATGATCCTTAGCTGTTGATTTGGACACGTCAGATAACTTGGAGGTGAAGTTGTCATGTGATTGGTTAAACGGGAATTAGGGGTGGGGTCCATAGTGAGTGGGATTAAGGGTTTTAAGGTTGGGATGGGTTTCTGCACATGTGAATCAAGTGTGTGCAAAGGTAATTGATTTTTACCCTAAGTTTAAGTGGTGTAAAATCTTGGGGTGAAGAAGGGTAAACAGTGGTACATTTGATCCGATTTTGGGGGAAAGTAAAGTGTTTGGCGCAATTTTGTTTCAAATGTTTCAATAGCACACTTTTGGTCCTTGTATTTTGGGATTTTTGGTAAAACGTGTTTTCAGCCATAGAAACTTGATTTCCCTTGTTATCAACTTTCACACTTTGGCAGTTTTGGCACATAACTTTCCAAAAGGGTTTATAAGGGTTATTTTTGGAACTTTTGCATAATTCAAGGGCTGATCTTGGACATTCTTGATCTTCAAAGGTCTTCAATGTATCTTTGGCTTGATGAGGGACCATAATTGACAATTTGAAATTGTTGAGGGACTAATCTTGCCATTTCTTCAAAGTTGAAGGACCTTTTATGTAATTTTGAAAAACTTAAGGGACCAAACTTGTAATTATGAATATACAAGGGTTTTAAGTGTCATTTCTCTAATAAATGAGGATCAATCTTGTATGTCTTCAAGTCTTCAAGGGTATTTGTTGAGTATTCCATGATTTAGGGCCCGGTTCTTTGTACGGCTTCATTTCTCGTGTCCGTTTTTCCTTGTATCTTGTGATCTTTTGTCTTTTTCACGATATCCATACCTAAAATACACAAGTAAACAAACACAAGCATATATATGGTATATTATGACATTTTTATGCATTTAAAGCCCGAAAAGAACGATGAGATCATGTATAAATGCCATCTCATCAAAACCTCTGACCTAAAAATTCAGCTCATAGACAAAAACATGGTTATAGAAGAATTAAAGGAGACACTTCAACTCAAAGGACGAGAAAGTGTTGATAATCCAGCTACTGTCTCTGCCTCGACCTCTAGTGCTCCCAAAACCAACCCACATGTGCTATATCGGGATCCAAAATTTAAGAAGAGTCCCACTAAGTTTTCCACTTATATGAAAAATGCCTTAGAACATGCTGATCTTGCAAGAGAGATAGTTGATGACATGCGTGAATTAGATCCCACAAGTCACCTTATATATGAGCTTTTACTATATGTGGATCGCGTTCAGGATTGTTTAGCAAACTTAGAATACATTGGGCAACTGATATCTGTACCCCCGAAACAACAAACCCCCACCATTGCCATTACTCCATTCAATAAGAATCCAGGATCTAAACCTATTTTAAACACACCCATCAAGGCTACATCAAAACCTGTCACTAATGTTCCCATGGCTTCTACAGGAGTAATTATGTCTACCAAGGCTAAAGGATCTCAAGACAAGAAAGATAAGATCAAGCCTTCCACTAGTAGGACTGCCAAGAAGAAAGTAGAAGTTCACGCTAGGAATGTTATTTCAGTTTTAAATAAAAAGAATCATGTAGCTAAGACAAAAGGTTCTCCCTCTGAATGGAAACCTAAGCAAAATATGAATTCAAATTTGAAATGTTGGAATTGTAATGAATGCATGTTTTCTCAGCATCATGATTTATGCCTTGTTGATCATGTGAATGAAATGTATGCCATTAAGAACAATCTTGAATGGATTCCAACGGGGAAGAAATTCACCCAAGTTGGTTGGCAATGGAAACCCACTGGTAGGACCTTCACTGCTAATGGAACTACGTGCCCTTTAACTAGGATCACATCCACAGAAGTTAGGTCTAAGCGTCCATTAAATAGGAACACTAGCACTAAGAAATGGATAAAGCACCCTTTAACTAGGACTGCCCCCACTATTGTGCCTACCAGTGGTAATGTCCCCAGTCAAAAAGTACCTCAGAATACTAGACAACTAGAATCTAAGCCAACAACTAGTAAGAAAATCTGGAAGCCTAAAGTTTCATCTGATAGCAAATCTAAGATAATTACATCTATACCTGCTAACTCAGAGGAACAATTAGATTCCGATACATTGTCTTTGTTTGGTAATATTTTCAGGTCGTCCAAATTATTCTTTAGTATTTGGACTCGGGGTGCTCCAAACATATGACTGGAGACAGCTCGATGCTCAAAAATTTCGTCAGCAAGTTTCTAGGAACGGTTAAATTCGGCAACGACCATATTGCGAAGATTATGGGTTATGGTGAATACCAAATTCGGAATGTTACGATTTCAAGGGTTTATTACGTGGAGGGACTTGGTCACAATCTATTTTCAGTGGGACAATTTTGCGATTCAAACCTTGAAGTAGCTTTTCGTCAACATACTTGCTTTATTCGCGATCTTGCAGGAAATGATTTGTTAAAAGGTTCTCGAGGGGATAATCACTACACACTGTCTATTCAAAACATGATGGCCGCCTCTCCTGTTTGCCTGCTCTCCAAAGCATCTAAGACCAAGTCATGGTTGTGGCATCGCCGGTTATCTCATCTTAACTTTGATGCTATTAACCATTTGGCTAAACTCGAACTTGTTCGTGGTCTTCCAAAACTTAAGTTCGACAAGGATCATTTATGTTCCGCATGTTCTTTGGGGAAAAGCACCAAGAAATCATACAAACCTAAAGCTGAAGACACCAACCAAGAACCACTGTATCTTTTGCACATGGATCTTTGCGGGCCAATGCGTACGGCTAGTGTGAGTGGTAGAAAATACATCCTCGTCATAGTGGATGATTTCTCAAGGTTTACATGGGTAAAATTTGTAGCATCCAAGGATCAAGCACCAGAGTATATCATTACTTTCTTAAAGATGATCCAAGTACGTCTTAATGCTACTGTTCACCGCATTCGCACTGATAATGGAACTGAGTTCGTTAATCAAACTATACGAGACTATTACGAAAAGGTAGGTATTTCACATGAAACTTCTGTTGCCCCCACTCCACAAGAAAACGGTGTCGTGGAAAGACGTAACCGTACACTTATGAAAGCTGCTCGAACTATGTTGATTTATACGAATGCTCCTTTATTCTTATGGGCTGAAGCAGTGGCAACCGCATGTTATACCCAAAACCGCTCCATCATCCGTAAACGCCAAGGTAAAACTCCATATGAGCTACTGCATGGATACAAACCCGATATTTCATTTCTTCATGTGTTTGGTGCACTGTGTTATCCAAATACAAATAGTGAGAATCTGGGAAAACTACAACCGAAGGCTGGTATTGGAATTGTCATTGGTTACTCGCCTGCAAAGAAAGCTTACCAAATTTATAACCGTCGTCTTGGCAAGATAGTAGAAACTTTGGATGCCGATTTTGATGAGCTGACAGCGATGGCTTCTAAGCAACACAGCTCTGAACCCGCATTACATGAGATGGGAACCGGTACAATCAGTTCCGGATTAACTCCCAACAATCCTACTTCTACGTCATTTATACAACCTACAAGGTCCGAGTGGGATAAGTTATTTCAACCTATGTTTGATGAATTCTTTGATCCACCGAGTAATGATTATCCACAACCTGCAGCAGTAGCTCCGATTCCCGAAGTTGTCGCTCAAGATAATGGAAATCAGTCCGAGACATCTACTGTTACTCTTGAACCAGATGTCCCATCCCCCAACAATTCACATACTACACCTGAATCATCACCCCCACTCGTTCCTAATTATTTTGAAGAGGATCCATATGATCACGACTTGGAATATGCTCACTTACAAGAGCTTCCCTTCTTTGGGTCACATATACCTGACGACCCTACCGGTGCGTCTACCTCGGAGGAAGCTCCTGCAATCGTTCACTCCCGACCACCACGGATTGAAACTCACAACACAAAATGGACAAAGGATCACCCAATCCGCAATATTCTTGGTGAAATCGTTTGACCAGTCTTAACACGCCACCAACTCCAAGAACATGCATTATTGCTATTTTGATGCATTTCTTTCAGACACTGAACCTAAAAACTGGCAACAAGCCATGACCAAATCATCTTGGATTGAAGCCATGCAAGAGGAACTAAATGAATTCCAACGTCTTGAAGTGTGGGAATTAGTTCCGTTACCCAGCAACGTTGAAATCCTGACATTGTTATGGGTATACAAGGTTAAACTCGATGAGTTAGGTGGAGTGCTAAAGAACAAAGCTAGATTGGTTGCTAGAGGTTACAAACAAGCTTTGGGTATTGAATTTGAAGAATCCTTTGCTCATGTTGCACGATTGGAGGCAATTAGACTATTCCTTGCTTATGTTGCTCACATGAATATGATCGTCTACCAAATGGATGTTAAGACGACATTTCTCAATGGTGAATTAAGGGAAGATGTCTATGTAAGCCAGCCGAATGGATTCGTCAACTCGGAGTATCCTAATCATGTGTACAAGCTCAAGAAGGCTCTTTACGGGTTGAAACAAGCTCCACGTGCGTGGTACGATCTCTTATCGTCGTATCTCATCTTGAAAGGCTTCTCCAAAGGCAAAGTGGACCCAACTTTATTCATTCTCAAGGAGGACAACGACATGATATTGGTACAAATTTATGTTGATGATATAATATTTGCTGCTACTAATCAACGATTGTCTGACCATTTTGATAAAATTATGTCCACACGTTTTAAGATGTCGATGATGGGAAAATTTTCATTTTTCTTAGGGTTGCAAATTTCTCAGAATCCCAGAGGCATCTTCGTTAATCAATCCAAATTTGCTCTTGAATCATTAAAGAAATATCATTTTGAAAACTGTGACCCCGTGGATACCCCAATGGTGGAGAGATCCAAGTTAGATGAAGATAAGGAAGGGATAACTGTCGATCCTAAACTTTACCGTGGAATGATCGGCACCCTTCTCTATCTGACTGCTAGCAGGCCTGATTTGCAATTTGCTATATGCATGTGTCCCCGGTATCAGGCTCGGCCTACCGAAAAGCACTTACATGTTGTGAAAAGGATCTTTCGGTATCTTAAAGGAACACTTCATCGTGGTCTGTAGAATCCGAAGGATTCCTCTATTGCACTAATCTCATATGCAGATGCGGATTATGCTGGGTGTCAAGATACTAGACGTAGCACTTCTGGCAGTGTGCAACTTCTTGGAGATAGACTTGTTCGTTGGGCATCAAAAAGGCAGAAAAGCGCTGCGATATCAAGTACTGAGGCTGAATACATTGCTATGTCCGGTTGTTGTGCTCAAGTTCTTTGGATGAGATCACAATTAACTGACTACGGTCTTGGATTCAACAAAATCCCGATGTGCTGTGATAACAAAAGTGAAATCGCTCTGTGCTACAACTACGTTCAACATTCCCGAGCAAAGCACATTGACATACGCTACCACTTCATCAAAGAGCAAGTGGAAAATGGAGTGATCGAACTGTACTTCATCAACACTGAGTATCAGCTGGCAGATATTTTCACGAAGGCATTAGATCGAGGACGTATCGAGTTTTTGATCGAAAAGCTAGGCATGAAATCATTCTCACCAGCGACACTTAAGGAGTTGGCAGAAGAATCTGAAGAATAGTAGTGGTAAACTATTCTCGAGTATCCTTTGATCGTGATCTTGTATATTATCGTATATATTTAAACCACCAAAAGAAAAATACAAAAATATAAAACTTAGAAAAACCATAAAAAATATAAAACATTCAAAATCCATAAAAAATATAAAATCAAGAAAATCCAAAAATATTTTTTTTCATTTTCAAATCGGGCATGTCTTTTAGTATTGTAATATTTACGACCTTAGAAATGTCGATTAAAATTGACACGGCGCCATAAATAGAGTCCGTATAAAAGTTGTATATGTTTTTAAAACATGCCCATAATGGCTTGTAGTTATTTCGGACTGCAACCCGCTTTTCGCATTAAAGTCACGTATTTACTTTGAAAACGTTGGCTCACAACGGGAATTCATTTTCTCGGGCAAGGTTTACTTAAAAACCTTGTAAGGGATCAAGTTTACTTTATAACTTGGTCTAACACAAATTAGTGTACGTATCAGTGCACTTATTTTGTAAAAATAAGAGAAATCTTATTGCCACAAGAATCGTTCCAACCAATCACTTAATCGGAAAATGTCCTCATGAATATTTATGTCCTTAAAATCATTGACTACAGCTCTTTAAATAAAAAACGGGTCCGTGTTTAAGGGGGAGCAAATATTAAATCTTCTTGGAATCAAAATTGGTCTTCAAAAAAGATTTTCAGAAAACATAAACTATTCATCATCATCTTTTATGCTAAGTGTGCCTTGTGTGGAATAGAAATTCATGTATAGGTTATTGGAATTTTGGCGTTAAGTTTTTGTGGTCGTGTTTGTGAGCGGGTTGGTATTTCCTTAAGTCGATTCGGTTAAATCTAATCACTTTGAAACAAATACTATTAACAAGGGGAATGGGGGGTTAATGTGAAAACTTGGCAACAAGTTGACCAAGTCAAAACATTACACCCCCCCCCCCCCTTTCGCGTTCTTTCTTCACCAACGAACACACACACAAACACTTACTCACCGCCATTGTTGGACCTTGCATCTACCTTCGATTCTTGAGTTTTTTTTTGAATCCTTGTTATCTGTTCATCTTCTAGGTATTGACTCATGCTATATTTGTTATCATTTATATCATTTCGTGGCATCTCAATCAAAACAGAATCCTTAGTTTATATCAAAAATTAGGGTTTTGCGTTTTGCGATGAAAATGGAAATTAAGTTGTGGGTTTTGTTTAGAATGACTAGATGCACATTGGTTTTGCCCAAAATTGTTTAAAACATTGCCTAGCTCCTGGAATCGAGAAGTCAAAGTTTAGATCGGATCCCTGTCACGGATTCCGATGATCATTGCGACATCTTCATTGGGATGCCTTGTCATTGCGATGAGTCATTTCGATGACTCATTACGATGAGCTATTGTGATGAGTCATTCCGATGGCTCATTGCGATGGCTCATTGCGATGTGTCATTGCGATGGCTCATTGTGATGGGCTATTGCGATGGGTCATTCTGATGGCTCATTGCGATGGCTCATTGCGATGGCTCATTGCGATGGGTCATTCCGATGACGCATTGCGATGGCATATTGCAATGTCGCATTCTGATGCGTTATTGCGATGGCATTGTAATGATATTGCGATGGTTTCTCATACATTCCGATGGATTTGCACTCATTGCGATGGACTTAGATATTGCAATAGGACATAATCTCGATAGGATTGTGATGTTTTATTCATTGCGATGGCTTGGTTAGGATTCCGATGGATTGATAGATTGCGATGTACATAGGACTCTTATTATTTCGATACCTTGTAACTTTGCTATGGTCTTTTAGAATTATGCACTTGCCTTAAATTTTCTAATGAGTTCAGACTAGAATGCATTCTTTCCTAGTTAGGTTTCAGTAAATTAGGGCCACTAACACGAAACCAAGTTTTATTGAATTTAATTAATTTTATCTCATAAGAATACTCGAAAGGTTTCTTATTACAGAAGTTCATCTTATTTAATAAGTTGACTCCTCTGTAAACAAAAGAGATACAAATTACTTATTCAATGTCTTGTGTTTTGTTTCCAGGCCATGGAAGACAAAGTTTCATCGTTGTCTTGCTCTATGATCAAGTCTAATGAAATTTGGGTTGAGGATAATCCTAGAATTCCTGATGTAGTGGTTGAAACTAAACCAAAGCCCACTGAAGTTTTGGTTGAAATTAAAACCAAGACCTACTGAGGTGTTAGTAGAAATTAAACCTAGGCCTACTGAGGTTTTGGTTATGACAACCAAGAAATCCAAATATTTTAAGAACTAATGCTAGGTCGTTATCTCTTTAGAATAAAATGTCTTTGGCATATCTGTCACTATTCTAAGTGTGCTGTTGAATGTAAGGACTTAGTCCATCTGAACCATGTTAGTATGTTGTTTCTCTATAATAATATGTGGTAATATTTGTTATGATTTATTCCCCATGCTTTAACTTGGCATAGACTTAAGATATATGTATATATATTTTGTGTATATCATTTGTGTTTATGTCATCAAAGCAGGAAAATGTCAATCACAGAGGAACAACAACGACTTCGTGATCTTGAACTTGTTTCGCTCAGCGACAGGCTTCCATATGCTGAAAACAACTCTCGATTACAAGAGGATTTTGATCCGTCCTTACCAGCTTTCAAAATCACCACGGATATCCTAGACATCTCACCCATCAGAGATACACATAGATGTACTGCCTCTGTTCCCGAAGTCTACATGCACGAGTTCTGGAATACTACATCTTTCTCCAAAAAGACTATCTCTTTCCAACTGAACAAAACACCAAGGGTACTTAACTTGAGCATCTTTCGGAAATTGTTTAAACTTCCTAGGTTGGCACAAGGAGAACAATTTGTGGCTAACCCAAAGAACGATGAAGTGCTTCGAATCATTCATGCCATGAATTATGAAGGTGAAATCCACAACCTATCCCAGTTCAACACATCACACATAGGGCAACCCTGGAAAGCACTTATCACCATCATTGTCAAGTGTCTTACTGGAAAGACTAGGGGCACCGATGCAATGAGACCACCTCAGGCTCACTTATTTTGGGGATTGTACACTGCGTCTAAAGTAGACTATACACTTCTTCTCTGGCAAGAATTTTGTTATCAGTTTACTGGAACAAAGAAGAAATCCGTGCATCTTCCATTCCCAAGATTCACCAAGCTCATTATCAACCACATTATGAAGAATGACCCAACCATTGACACTCGCAGGAATTTCTTCTACCACACCAAAGATGATGACTATGTGATTCTCACAATGAATGCAGACACTAATTCCACCAAGTATGCATTACTTCCTGCCCTAGTACCTGACACAATGGTAAATGACGGAATCAAGGAAAGTGATAAATATCAAGAAATGCTTAATGATATTGACGCACAGTTTAAACGTGAAAATTCACTTCCCTTAGAGAAGCAAAAAGGTAAAAGCAAGAAAAGAGTTTCAAAGTGCCAATCAACTACTTCTTCTAAAGATAAAGGCCCAGGGAAATGCAAATATTTGATGAAGATGATGATGAGACGATCCATACTGAGGAAGAACAGGAAGAAGTACCACTCCGAAGGCCTAAGAAAGCAAAGCAGACTAAAGGTAAAGAAGCAAGTGTTGCTTCAAATGAACCTGATCAACAACAAATTTCTGAAGCCAAACGACTGCGTATCGTTCTTCAACAAAGCAGACAGGAAGCTTTTGTAGGATCAGGCTCAAGAATGTTTGAAGACTTAGCAGATTTTGGTAATCCTGATGTTGACATGGCATTTTATGAAGATCCTACTGATGAAGATGCTTATGAAGATGCATATGAAGATGCTGCTAACTTTCATTTTGAAAGTCGTGAGCAGAGTGAAGAACATGGTAGCAGTATAGAAACTGATACAAGTATGATGTATCGAGACGCCAATATCACCACATCCTTACCAGAACCAACTCACTGTTGATCCCAAACTTAGATCGATTAAGCTTTGTGTATACGAGATTAGATCAAGTACTACACGTAGAGAAACCTTTGCTTATGAGTAAAGTAACAAAGTGTTATGCGGAATTAACACTTGATCTAAAACACAAAGATGTTAAACAAACTTTCACTTGTATTAGAATAATCGTGCTTGACTACAATGAAAGAGGTTTAACTTGTGAATACTTATGAAAACTGATATATAACTTTAACCTAAAAGATCTTCTTTTATAGAACAAGAAGTCTTGTACAATAAGCTACGAATCAACTATTCTAGGTAAAGATAATAATAGAAAATACAATGTTGTGCTTATCTTTACCATACATAAATAAAGAAACAAATAAACAAAAAGATTCGTATGAAGATATTCCATCAGTGTCAATCTTCAAGGCTGTCAGCGTTGACTTCTTCAATGTCAACGCTTGGCTGTCAGCTCCAATGTCATCCTATCAGCGTTGACATTCTTCTTATCAGCGTCTAGTGAACTGACCCATAATTTATTCCCAACAATCCTCCCCTAAACTTGATATCTATTCCAATGATCAAGTTTCTGAATAAAAACTTAAGGCTTAGGAGGAATCTTGCAAAAACTTCTTATGTTGGTGATAAACATATCTGATCAAGTCTTTGGCCACGTCACTAGTATAATCAATCTCCAAGGGTGTCTCTAGCATCTTCTCCAACACTTCTTTGGACAAGAAATAGTCAGCATCCACAAGTAAATACTCTGAAAACTTTGTAGAGCTCATATGAAATACACCACAAGTAGAATAAAGCCTCCAATGAAGATTACTGAGATCTTCTTCAAGATCCTTCCATATGGCAGGATCTGCTTCTTTTGGACCACACAAAGTCAAAAATGTGTTCCAAAGTCTTATTCCATTTGCTGAAGTAGGTGCTTCAGCTGTATACTTGGCCTCTATTAATCTCCATAGATGCACCAAGTCTTCTCTGTCTATGCTTGCAAAAATAGAAATAACTGAAGTGAAAGTATGTACCTCCTTTCCAAATCTTCCAATCTTCCAAAATCCACACTCATCTTCATCAAAACTGATGATTGGATTTCTGTCATCCAGAGGTACTACATTAACCAAATCTGAAGCTTCCAATGGAGAAAGCTTGAGATGCTTCCTTATGACACCTTCAGTTGGAAAATACACATCCATATCTTTGGGAAATTGAAAAGGATCTCCTTTCTTCACTGGTCTTTGAGAAATCCTTATTTCCTTTTGAATCTGCATTTCCTCAGATCATTGGTGATGTTATGGCTCCAGTACAAACAAGAAGATCCCATCAAAGTCTTGGTGGATTTATTGCCAATATACACAAGAAGGTTGATACCCCTCTTGTACAAGCATGTTTGTTTGCCTGTTTTCTGTCACAGGAAGAACCCAAGAAGATTTTTGATGCTCTCAAAGAACCTAGTTGGGTGGAAGCAATGCAGGATGAGCTTCATCAATTTGCTATACAAGATGTTTGGGAGCTGGTTGATTGTCCTAGATATGTGAGACCAATTGGGACAAGATGGGTTCTAAGGAACAAGAAGGATGAAAGGGGTATTGTGGTCAGAAACAAGGCACGTTTGGTAGCTCAGGGATATACACAAGAGGAAGGCATAGATTATGAAGAAGTTTTTGCTCCAGTAGCAAGAATTGAAGCCATAAGAATTTTTCTAGCTTATGCCTCCTGCATGAACTTCACTGTTTATCAAATGGATGTGAAGAGTGCTTTCCTCTATGGGACAATTGTTGAGGAAGTATATGTCATGCAACCTCCTGGTTTTGAAGATCCTGAGAATCCAGACAAGGTTTATAGAGTGAAGAAAGCTATGTATGAACTTCATCAAGCCCCTAGAGCATGGTATGGTACCTTGTCTACCTATTTGGTGGACAATGGATTCAAGAGGGGCACCATAGATCAGACACTATTTACAAAGAAGAAAGGAAAACATGTGTTGCTTGTGCAGGTCTATGTTGATGACATCATTTTTGGGTCTACTGATCCAAAAATGAGTGAGGATTTTTCCAAGCTCATGACAGATAAATTCAAGATGAGTGCAATGGGTGAGATGAACTTCTTTCTAGGATTGCAAGTTCAGCAGAAAGAAGATGGTATCTTCATCTCCCAAGATAAGTATGTAGCTGAAATCTTGAAGAAATATGGTTTTTCTCCACATGAAAAGGATGCTTCCACTCCTATGGATAGGGAACACCCTTGGGGAAAGATTGGAGCTGGAAAGGATGTGGATGTTAGGCACTATAGATCAATGATTGGGTCATTGATGTATCTTACAGCCTCAAGACCTGACATCATGTTTGCTGTGTGTGCTTGTGCACGCCATCAAGTGACTCCCAAAGAATGTCACCTTTTTGCTGTAAAGAGAATTTTTAGGTACCTAAGATGTTATCCAGATCTTGGCTTGTGGTACCCAAAAGATTCTCCATTGGACCTTATTGCCTATTCAGACAGTGACTATGGTGGTGACAAGTTTGATAGGAAATCCACAACTGGTGGATGCCAATTTCTTGGGAGTAGATTGATATCTTGGCAATGCAAGAAACAAACAGTGGTGGCAAACTCTACAACTGAAGCAGAATATGTGGCTGCAGCTGCTTGTTGTGGACAAGTCTTATGGATTCAGAACCAGCTGTTGGATTATGGGTATAATTTTATGCATACCAAGATTTTTGTAGACAATAACAGTACTTTATGCATTATTAAAAATCCTGTACATCATTCTAAAACTAAACACATAGAAATTAGACATCATTTTATAAGAGATTGCTTTGAGAAAGGTTTAATACAACCAGATAGGGTAGCCACAGAGGATAATGTGGCTGATTTATTAACTAAACCTTTTGATGCTGGAAGATTTCAATATTTGGTAACAAATATTGGAATGGTTAATCTCACTTAATATGTGTTTTGGAACCTTTTTGTAAAAGTATGTACAGGATAATGCATTGTTATTGGTCTTTGTGATGATTTAGATTTTTCCACTTTATTTTTCTAACACTGACAAAGGTAAATGTAACGCTGTCAAGTGTTATTTTGCCGTTGTTAGAGATATTATTGTCTAACGCTGACAAGAGTTCCTTCAACGCTGAAAGGTTTTGTCGGGACGCTGTCAGCAACAAATGTTAGTTTTTGTGGTTTTCATCTAAATGTGTAGGTGGTGGTAGCTTTATGCCATTGGATACAGAGTTGCTTATGGATCTTTGAAGAGCTATTTGGACATGTTTTTGTTTATGGATGATGGTTGGAATATTTATATTCCTATCTTGACATAAATTTTTAATGTTCATATATATTTTGAGAACTCATGTATCATAGTTTGAGGGGAGGTTTAAGGAACCTTTAGGACTCTTGGGTATTCTTATAATACTCTCATCACAATTCTAGATTGTGTCCACAGGTGAGTATGGGTTAGTTTTACTAAACCATGAGGCACTGTAGCATGCAAAGTTGCCAAACTATGCATGCTGCCAAGACATTTTTGGCCTAGAATTGGTTGTGGTCTGATGGGAGACTTGGGAATATTTTGGTTATGGGTTTACCAGGGAGTTACAAAGAATTTTATGAAATAACTTTGTTGGTAACTATTTTGGTTAGCAAAGGACACTAGAGGTCATTTGTGTCTATCTTGCTTAAGCAAGTGTGCATAAATGGACAGTGCTTGCCGCCCAGTAATTATTATCAACTTGTAAGATATTTCCCTTAGGATAAATTACTTTGTTAAGGTCTTTTTCTTTTTAAAATATTTTTATTTTTATTTTTTAGACGCTGACAAGTTTTTCTCCAACGCTGTTACGTCCAATCGTGACGCTGACAAGGCTTTAGGCAAACGCTGACAAGAAAATATAGCCGTTGGGCGCTGATGGGCTATTTTTGACCGTTGACACCTAGTGGGCCCTACCCAGTTGTTATTTTTGACTAATCTTTGGCCGTAATTTTGGGGAGTTGTTACTTTTAATTAATGCAGAGATAAGTTATATTTGATTCAATATTTTCATCATTGCTCTTTGAATATAACCGCCTCATTTTTGACCAATCAAAATCATGCATCTCTCCTATAAATTTGGCTAATCTTTTTATTCTGGGTATTCATATTTTCTTGTCTAACATTTTTCTCCTAGATTTTTCCCATATCACATAACCTAAACAGCTTTCACACATGGCACCCAAGTTCAACTCAAAGAATTTAACATTGGAGTTCAAGAGCCAACACAATATGGTAGCTTACTTGACTGCTGATGATGATTTGTTTCCTCAGTATTCACAAATGGTGGCATTTTTAAATGCATCCTCATTAAGGTATGCACTTTCTCATACACCATTAGTCCCTGTCGCACACATTAGACAGTTTTGGAACAATGTTAGTTCCACAACAGCTAATGGAGTGACCACATTAACATCTACTGTTCATGGAAGAACATGGGTGGTCACTGAAGCCTTGGTTCGCCAAGCTTTGCGTCTTGATGACGCTGATGGTGTGACTACCCTTGCCATTGCAACAATAGAACAAGGTCTTAGGGAATTGGGTTATCCTATTCCTGCTGATGTCACTTTAAATAAATATCATAAGCAGGAATTTCCCTCTGACTGGAAATATTTGATACATGTCCTTTTACAATGCTTAAGTCCAAAATGTACTTCTTTTAATGAAATAAACAGGTCAATTGCAAGTGCTTTGGTTTGTATAACACGTGGGCTTAAGTATAATTTTTCAAAAATGATTTTTGAAGGGATGTGTAAAAACAAGGGAAGTAAAATGACTTTGGCTTACCCTAGATTTTTGCAAATGGTCTTTGATTTACAAGAATATTGTTCTAGGGATCATGACACTTTTTATGAGATCCCTAAACAACAGAAAACCATTTTTGCTAAAATGAGCTCCACAAACGAATCCATACCTCTTACCCAACCCATGCTTGAAGTAATTCAGGCTGCTCAACCACAACCACAACCACAACCAGACCCTGAACCCCAACTTGAGCCTATTCATGAACCATCACCTTCACCAGAAAACATGGACATTGACCAACCCAGCGCTGACACTCAAAATGTGGGCGCTGACACAGCCAATCCCAACGCTGATACCATTCCAGAACAATCCCAAACACCCCTTAATCAACCCACACCCACACAATCTACTTCATCTTCCACCCCATTACAATCTAGGTTGAATAAACGCCAAAGGACTACTGGAGTGTTCTCCTCTAGTGGTCCTAGCCTTGTAGCAGAGAGAACCACCTCCACAAGTGTGGCTGGTGACATGGGTGAGGCTGGGGCTATTGACACAGGCTTAGATGCTGGTCAAGACAGTCCCAACATCATTAAGACCTCATCCATGCCCTATGATCCTATTTTGGGAGGTCAAATCCCCATTCTAGCTGAGGGCAGATTGGAACCTATGACAATACTTGAATTGACGGCTGCTGTCATTAGCTTGCAAAAGCAAAATGTCAGCCTTGTACAAATTGTCAACAAACAGGGACGTGAACTCCAAGTTTTGAGGGAGCGGGTGACTGTTTTGGAAAATCCAAGTAGCAGGAGTCTAATGGAGGAATCTTCCAAAGGGGAGGATGAAGAGGATGAAGAGGATGAGCTGATTCATACAGCTAGTGAAAAGAGTTCAGAGAAGAGTTCACAATTTAGTGAATCTTTACAGGTTGCTGAAGCACTCACCAACTTGAAGAAGCACCCAGTTATTGATACATCCAAGGTGACACCATTAAACTTGGAAGGATCTTTCAAAGAAACATTGGGCGCTGATACAGGTTTGGACGCTGACACATCCAGCGCTGACAAAGGTAATCGTGGCGCTGATAGAGGTAACTTGAACGCTGATAAAGTTGCAGGTGGTGTTGATGTATTCCAGCCATCAACAATCATCAAAGATGTGTCCACACAGGTTTCTTCTTCTACTTTACCTACTATTGATCCAAAAGATAAAGGTAAAGGAAAATTGGTTGAAGAAGATGTTCCAAAGAAAGATGCAGCACAAATTGCATTTGATGAACAGTTGGCTGCACAACTTTTGGAAAGAGATTTGAAGAGGAGTGGAAGATCACCATTTGTTGTTTCTGAGAGTGAGGAAGAAAGTGGTGATGGAAAAGAAGATGATAGCTCAGATTCAAGTGTTCAAATTATTGAAGATCCAGAAAGACTTGAATATGGGGATGAGCTAGCAAAGGAAAGGCTGAGTGAGTTGAAGAATCAGATTGATTGGGACCTACCAGAAATCACCAGAATGTACCATGCTTGGGAAGACAAGGTTATGGACAACCCAGGTATGAGTTTATCAGATCAAATTTGGGGGTTGGAAGTTCTTCTCAGGGTACAAGATGACATAAAGGTGATTATGAGGTTTAATGCACAAGAGGTCAAGACCTGGCTCAAAAGAGATAGAAGGCAGTTGTATTACAAGTTGCTTAGATGCCATCAACCCAGATGGACATACAAGAAGTTGCTGGCCTTATCTTCTGAAGCAGGAGTAAAGTGACCAGCAACCAAATTTTAGTTTAAAGGTGAAGTTCGACTCATTTATCAATGACTGATTTTAATTTAGTCATGTTATATCACTAAATGAGCTAAACAAGGACAAAAATAGCTAACAAGCAAATGGGTCAAATAGGCTGGAACGTCATTCATGGTATATTTGTAACGTACTGTATGATAATCACAGATTTTTATTAATCACTCACTCCATGTTCGCAGCTCACTTAACTTGCAGCTCTTCTCGCGAGTTATTGACCCTTTTCTCATCACTCACCAAGTCACCATTCACCCGTACTCGGTTTCTTTAACTGGGCTCAACAACATGTTTTCACTCGCACTTCACTCTCTAATCATTCCATTTTTAAATCACTTGCGCTTTCCCGCCAATTTAATGCACTTGATAAACTTAATAAGGAAGTCAAAACTCTTAGGATTGAACTAAATGGTGATTTTTATCGCCATGTTATCACGTCCTATTTAGTGGGACGGAGGGGTTTTGAATGCGTATTGGGTGTTTTGTGACGCTGGTGAGTTGGTTTGTGATGTTGGTGAGGATGTTTGTAACTCGTTGCTTGCGGGCTTGTGTGCGTTTGGTCATTTGGTATGGATATCAGGTGTTTGATGATATGATGGTTAGAGGTGTCCTGGATAGTACGCTTGGGTTTGGTGTGTTTTTGTGGAGGCGGTGAGGGAGTGTGTGGAGCTGGATAAAGTTTTGAGGCTGGTGGATGAGGCTAAGAGGCAAGATGTGGGGTGATCCTTTGCTGTGGAAGTGAGAACTCCTCCTTCAAAAAGTCTGGTGTCCTCAATTTCACGCTCCATGTTGCCAATATCTTCTTCATCAGACTCTCTTTGATCAACAGAAATCTCTTCATGGACATTAGAAGGTCCACCTTGTTCAAAATGGGAAGAGAAAAGATGTGCAAAGGTGTTGTCAAAGTCTGATCCTTGTTTGTCAGCGTTTGGGCTAACAACGCTTGAACTGTTGGTGTCAGCGTCTGATCCATCAGCGTCTGAATTGCTCTTGTCAGCGCTTGATTTCCCTTTGTCAGCGCCTGAAGAAGTATGCATGTTTGTATTTGGTGGTATTTGAAAACCACCATTATCTTTTCTAGCAGCAGCAGCAGCAGCATAATACTCATCTGTCCATATAGGAAGTGTAACATATTCTTGTGTGGGAGATGATTTAACTGCTGGTGGTCCATCCTCCTTAGCAACCTGTATACCTGAAACATTACCAATTCTCTTTTCCAAAACACTTGAAGTTACCTTCACAATGTCTGGATCAGTAACAGGCATATAATTTAAAGCTCTAGATAAAGGTTCTAAGTCAAACAACCAATTAGGACCACTTTCAGGATCACTAGGTTTACTCTCTAAAAACCTAACATGTACTTTTTCAAGTATACGTTTTTCCTTTTTAATGTAAACCCTATATCCTTTGCTCTGCACTGAATAACCCATGAAGTAGCCTTCATCACCTTTTGAATCAAATTTACCTAGGGCCTCACTAGTTTCTAGAACAACTACATGACATCCAAAAGGCTTGAGAAAGCCAATATTTGGCTTCCTTCCCCAAAGTAATTCATAAGGTGTCTTATTATGTATTTTGTTGACCAATGCCCTATTTTGAACATACCAAGCTGTGTTAACAGCTTCAGCCCAAAAGGCTATAGGAAAGTGGGCATCAGCCAACATGGTTCTGGCTGCTTCAATAAGGGTTCTATTCTTCCTTTCAGCAACCCCATTTTGCTGTGGGGTTCTAGCTATGCTAAACTGTCTAGTAATCCCTTTCTTGGCACAAAAATCATCTAACAACTGATTTCTAAACTCACCCCCATTGTCACTTCTAATAATTTTGACCTCATTACCATTTTTCTTTTTAATTTGGGTAATGAAATTAATCAGACTTTGGGCAGTTTCACTTTTCTTGGCTAAAAAGAAAGTCCATGTAAACCTGGAAAAATCATCAGTGATAACAAAACAATATGATTTACCCTTCAAACTTTCTATATTAGTTGGACCAAAGAGGTCCATATGCAATAAGTGAAGTGGTTTAGAACTAGAGTGCACCTGTTTAGACCTGAATGAGACCTTGTGCTGCTTGCCCTTAAGACATGCAACACAAGTGTGGTCATTGTGGAAAGCCTTTTCAGGCAAACCATCAACTAAACCAAGCCTCACAAGTCTATTGATATTCTTAAAGTTTATGTGCCCTAATCTCCTGTGCCAAAGATTACTTTCATCTACTGAGGCTTTAGCATACAGACATGACATTTTATTATTTATCTTAATTCCATTAAGATTCACATTATATATGTCTTTATGCCTTGGTGTTCTAAAATCTATGTATTTCTCCTCAGGGAGCTTGTAATCTTTACTTAACACCAAGCACTCAGTATCAGTAAAAAGAACCTTATTTTTGTTATCACACACTTGTGATACACTAAACAAATTATAATCCAGTTCTTTTACCAGGAAGACATTCTCAAATCGTAGATTGTTGGTGACAAGGGTTCCTTTTCCAGTGATGGTGCCGTAGCCCCCTCCAAAGTATACCTTATCACCATCTTGAATAGGAGAGAAATTTGTCAGATAGTCTTCCTTTCCTGTCATGTGCCTTGAGCATCCACTATCCCAGTATCCATAATCATTGATCTTCTTCTGAATGCCCTGCACATAAAGAAAACACATTAGTTTTCTTTGGGAACCCAAGCCTTGGAAGACTTGGATTCATCTGGTTGTTCAACAAGAACAGACTTGGTTCTCATAACAACCCCATTTTCATCCCTGTTTGAATGAAATTCCTAGTTAACCCCAATTGGTGTTGACATTGCTTTTGAAATATAATGAAACCTGTTGCATGTCATAGAAACACCAGTAGAATTAGAGTTTTGGTCTTGTTTTGGTCTCCATGTTAAGCTAGTAGAAGCTTTAGACCTATTTCCCTGTGGTTGCAAATACCTAGGTTTGGCAGTGTGTCTGTCAGCGCTGAAATTGCTCTTGTCAGCGCCCCGATTGCCTTTATCAGCGTTGAACCTAGGGTTTGCTACAGGAACCCATTGCCTATTGGACCAAGTGTTTGACTTTTGAAAAGGTCTTAGGCCTTGTGTGTTAGACCCTCTAGAAAAGAATGGGGCTGGTCTAACAACTTGTGAACTTTTGTTCACAAAGGTATTGGGTCTGACAGTGTTTGACCTATGTTGACTCTTGTCAGCGCTGCAATGGTTCCTATCAGCGTTGACCTTGGAAGCGTTGACACATTTGTATGCCAAATGTGAGAAGCTACCACATGAGTAACAAGCTTTTCTAGACATAGTCTTAGGTCTAGAAGCAAAGAAGCCTGTTCCATGGTTACTAACTTGGCTTTTTGGTGACCTAGTATTTCTATACATCTCTGCATACTTCACACTAGGTTTTCTAACAGTTTGTGGGCCAAGGTCAACAGCTTTGCCAGTGGTAGGGTGTGTGATCTTAATAGGTTTAGGATCATTGGACTCCACAATTGGTATCATGATTGGTGTGGGCTCATTTGGACTTTCACACAACAACCCTCCCTTAACAAACAAAGTGTGATTAGCTTTCTTCCACTCATCTAGGTCAGTCAGTTTCTGCTTGTATTCCTCAACTGGGGAAGTCACTCTAGGTGGAGAAATAAATTCCTTCTCTTGAAGTTCTGGCAAGCCAGTCCAAGATAAGTCCTTTGATTGGACACCATAGAAATCCCCAGCTGGTGGTGGAACACCAGTATAATCTGTCATCCCAATCCCACTCATATCCTTAGAGTCTCTTTGTTTACTAACACACTCTCCTAGGGATTGTGTGGCCTTATCAAATCTCTGGATTTTAAGACTCACATTATCTTTATTTTTGTTAGCCTCCTCTAACTGAGCTATCAAATCAAGATTAACCCTATTTACTATATCTTGAATATCTTTACTTTGATGTAACTCATGTTTTAAGATATTTATTTGATCCTTTAAATCAAACTCCATTTTCTTATACTCAGCTACTGTCTTTTCTGTTTGGGTAAGAGCAATTTGATAATTAGATACTTTGCATCTTTCAGTACTTGCCTCATCTAATAATTTTACTATCTCTTGATTTAGTTTTTCAGTATTTAAGCGACAACCCTTAGAACAGAAAGCATCATCATATACCTCATTATCAGATGAAGAGGAGGAGTGTGCCATGAGAGCATATTCAGCATGCTCTTCTTTAACTTCAGCAACCAAAGCTCTGTCCTCTTCCTCATTCTTAGCCATCCAGCTCCAGTCCCATCCTCCAACGCCATCAATTTGATGAACAGCAACCATGGCCTTGGGATCTTGGCTCTTAACCATTTGGCTTGAGGGCTTACCAGCATCAGATCTTCTTGGAGATCTACATTCCCTCATAAAGTGCCCCATCCGATGGCAATTGTAGCACTCAACCTTTGATTTGTCAAATCCAGCAACATCCTTAGCATTAAAGGTCATCTTCTTCTTGAACCTTTTATTAAACCTGTTTGCTCTTAAACTTACAAGAGCCATAGTCCACTTGATGTCCATCTCTTCCAATTGTTCATCGCTTATCTGCTCAAGATCTTCATATGTAATCCTTGAATCACTGGGCAAAGAAGCAATGAATGCACACACAGTATCTAGATCTAAACCAACAGGTTTAATTCTATCAGTGCCAAAGTTGTGTGTGTCAGCGCTTGAGTATAAAGCGTTGACAGGATATGATCCAGCGCTGACAGACTGACATCCAGCGCTGACACCTTGAGATCCAGTGGCTGGATGTCCATAGAAGTTCATGGAATCAAATTGGCCTTTACTTTGTGAGAAGAAGGCCATGTTACTGCTGGAAGATTTATTATCACTATCCAAAAGCCATTCATTCTCCAACAGTCTTAGTTTGTTGAAGATGTCATCAAACCTGGAGGTCTTGTGGGTGTTATTGACAAGAATGGATCTTGTCTCAATCTTCCATACATCACCAAGGCTTTTGAGAAAAGTAGCATTCAATTCAGGGTCATCAATCTGTGTTCCCATGAAGGAAAGTTGACTTGTGATGTCAAGAAGTCTACTTCTCACACTGCTGAGATTCTCATTGGGTTGAGCCTTAAAGACAGCATACTCATGCAAGAGTTGCTTCTTCTTTTCTTCTTTTGTGTCAGCATTGCCACCATGTGCTACTTCAAGAGCTTCCCAAAGCTCTTTTGCAGACTCAAAGCGTTTGTACTTGTGTTGATTCTCATGACCTAGGGCATGTTTCATGATGTTCAAGATTTTCATGTCCACCCTCTTCTTGGCTATGTCTTCAACAGATACAGCTCTCCCATCTCCAGGCTTTTCCTTCTTATCCGCTTCAGGACAATTAGGAACAGCTGTCCTTGTGGCAATAGCAGCAGCAATCTTTCGTGCTTTGTCGAATGTGTTCCCATATTTGATAATCTCCCAAATAGTGTAGTCATGAATAGCTATATATTGCTCAAAATTGGACTTCCAAAGCTCAAAGTTCCTGGCATCAAACATGGGAATTTTGATGCTAGGATTTGAGGAGTTGTTTTGAAGCAAAGCAGCAGGTTGATCTGTGCCAGACATGATGTCTTTAGGGTTTTGAGAATTTTAGGGTTTTTAGGGTTTTTGGTGTTTTAGGGTTCTGCGTTACTTAAAGATCAAAAGTTTCTCAACAAGCTCTGATACCACTTGTTGATCCCAAACTTAGATCGATTAAGCTTTGTGTATACGAGATTAGATCAAGTACTACACGTAGAGAAACCTTTGCTTATGAGTAAAGTAACAAAGTGTTATGCGGAATTAACACTTGATCTAAAACACAAAGATGTTAAACAAACTTTCACTTGTATTAGAATAATCGTGCTTGACTACAATGAAAGAGGTTTAACTTGTGAATACTTATGAAAACTGATATATAACTTTAACCTAAAAGATCTTCTTTTATAGAACAAGAAGTCTTGTACAATAAGCTACGAATCAACTATTCTAGGTAAAGATAATAATAGAAAATACAATGTTGTGCTTATCTTTACCATACATAAATAAAGAAACAAATAAACAAAAAGATTCGTATGAAGATATTCCATCAGTGTCAATCTTCAAGGCTGTCAGCGTTGACTTCTTCAATGTCAACGCTTGGCTGTCAGCGTCCAATGTCATCCTATCAGCGTTGACATTCTTCTTATCAGCGTCTAGTGAACTGACCCATAATTTATTCCCAACACTCACATGGTGCTAAACGACGATGCTCATGCAACTCTCATACCAGAGACTCACCTTCAAAGTAATTCTACTTCTGGCTCTGATGATGTTATGAAATATCTAAATTTAGAAGGGGAGGTGTCGAGGTTACAAATACTGACCCATCAACAAATGAAGACATGTTGGATGTTCCCATAACTACTGTTACATTAACCACCACTCTACCATTATCCACCCCGATCATCAGTGAAGTCATATCAACAGCTATCACACCAACACTTGTTGAACAACCGGTATCAACCACCATCCTAACCACTAAATCTACACCGTCATCAACAGCTGAACAACCTGTATCAACCACTGCCCCAATCACTGCATCTACACCAACACCTATCCTTGAACAACCAGTATCATCCACCACTACCTTAACAGTGATGGTTACACCTCCACCAGCAGAACAACAAGTATCTTCCACCTCCAACCCATTCCTCACCGTCAATGATCCACTGATCCAGTCTCTTCAACAACAGCTGGAGGCTCAAGCTAAACAAATAGCTTCACTGACTGAAAGGATCACCACTCCTCTCAAGGAACCGCAACCTGATGAACCCACACTTCAAAAAATATCCGCCAGAGTGTCCAAACTTAAAGAACAACACAAATCATTTCTTGGAGAGAAGAAAACTCGTGACAAAGAGAATGCTGCTTTTCTTGGGTCAATTGATGAGAAGATGACCAAGATCATTCGACGAGAAGTCAAGACATATGTTGATCAGCAGCTACCAAATCTTGTCGGTAACGGTCTATCTACCCTTCAACTAATGACATTGTTACAGACACGTCTGCTGAATATGGGGGCTCACAAATCGAAAAACAAACGAAAAGTTCTGCAATATCTTAACAAAGTTATTATTAACGATACACCAGCAGAGACTACCGACTCTGAGTCTAAAAATGAAGACGAACTAGAGGAGGAAGATAATGAGGGTAACGGTGAGGAGGATGATGGTGACAATGATCAAAATAAGGAAGAGTAGAAGGAAGGAAATGTGGAGGAAGAAGAGGATGAGAAAGAAAAGGATAAGGATGAAGATGAAGATGAGGACGAGGATACAGATGACGATCAAGATGATGATGATGATAATGACAATGGTAATGGAATCAACAAGGGTGATAAGAATGATGAAACGGGTACAAATGCCGAAGAGTCAAACAAGGATGACAGTGATAAGGCTACTGAGAAAGGTTTAGAGGAAGATGCAGAAAACATTGCTGAAACCGCAGAGAAGACGCTAGAGTCAACAGTACCAGAAACTCAGCATGTTGACACAGGTATATCTACTGCACCAACTTTTACTACTGATTATCACAATGAATCTGTAGAATATATGCAAGCAGAAGAACCAACAGAGTCAATGCTAGAAGAAGAACCTCACGATGATATACCGGTGACGCAAGATCAACCTTCAACAAAATCTGAAGATCAGCACAACATTGATATGGAAGTTGAAGATTTAAATGTTCCAGAACAAACGTTTGCTGAATCTCTTATCATCAATGATACAATACAAGAGCAACTTTGGCTAACAAATGTAGCACTACAACATCCTTTTGACACTGTAATTGAAATGGAGCTGACTCAATTCCTCAACAACCCTATTGATTTCTCGGCCTTTCTAAGGTATACTCATGGGAAACCGACAATGACTCCGGATATGATCAAAATGGCAGCTACAAATGTGGACTTCTTTGACACATTGAAGATCAGCCATAATGAAGCAGAATATCACTTGAATGAGCTTACAAAGGCAATGAGAGAGACAACTATAGGAATTCAGACTCTCGTGTTGTGACCTCTTACACCAACGGTCATCGCCGGTTTTGCAATGATCCCAATAGAGCACTTTGTTTCTCACGATCTTAAATACCTTGAAAATGGAGCAAAGAAATATGCCACGTCACTCACTATGGTCAAGGCTGTTAATTTGGAGAATGTTCCATGGATAGAGGATAAAGTGCCTGACACAATATGGAGAAAGAAACTGCTCAAGTTTTATGATACCTATGCTTCACTTGGCATCTCTCACTGGACTGCAAAGAAAAGGTTAGCTTACAATCATTTCCATCGTCCTAAGAGAGGTTCTTCTATTGTCTCAGCTCACAGAATCAAAAGCATCCAAGGAGCAACCACTCAGACTGTCTTCGATTATGATTACTTGAATGTAATCGTGTTCAAACATACCGATGAGAAAGAATACCGAATTGACGAAAGTGATCTCTAGTACCTTCGACTTGAAGACATCGAAGATCTTTTGTTGCTATTGGCTCAAGAAAAAGTTGACCATCTACCACCTAAGATTGTCATAGCACTGAGCTCCAACTTTCGTCAATATGCAAGGAAAATCGTCATTCAAAACCAGGTGGAAGACTTTCAACTTGGAGTAGAAAGCTATCCGAAGAAGCTAAACCTGGAACATCCCCATACGACTCCACTCAGTAATTTCCATAAGAACGAGAAGGTTTACATGGGGACCACAACGCCGAAAGCAGGGATCTTTTATCTAAATGAGACTGGCGTCATACAATATATGCGATTCTCCGAACTGCAAAAATTCAGCGATGGAACGCTCAAGCATGTTCGAGATGATCTGACGGTTCTCAATGCCAACCTACCACTTCCAACAGTCAAGTACACCTGGACAACCCAGTGCAAAAAGGGAGCATCGTACGCAATCAGGAAGATTGAGGAACTTCTAAGGAAGCGCCGGTTGCTACGAAGTGTGGAACGATTCGTCGGTGGACGACCATATGGAGCTCACCATAGGTTCACGGAACGAGCCATTTAATTATGGTTCATCTTATAACAGGTCAACTCTATATGTCTATAATTGTGAATATGTTACTTTTTGTATAATCAGCTTTTGTGGCTTGTTGTAGTGTAAAAGTATGATATTTTTTCAAGAATCTCTCTCGAGATTCTAAATCTTTCAAACATATCGTACTCAAGCACTACAACTAACCCTCATTAATTTGAGGGGGAGCATTCATTGTTCTTTGGCCAACATCTAATTTCATTTTATTACCCAAAGACCGGTTAATCCATTAATATCCAAAATATTGATGGTTAACATTTTGGAAAGGAGAGAAAATGGGATTAAGGAGACATAATGATTTTTGACTAAACAATAAAAAGGCTTAAAAGATAAACCAACCTAACATGTGTAATGCACAAGTTAAGGGGGAGCGTTTTTGATGATCAAAACCACTTAAGGCACAAAAACTTTGATTACAATATCACAAGTGCTTTAAGTGATTTTTTCAAGGATTTTTCATGGTGACAATACTTACCTAAAACACATTTAATTCACGACGGATGTGGTGACAAAAGGGTGGTAGGTATAGGTATTAGTCCAATGATTCATCAGAACCGATGGAATCTTCCCAAGGACAATTCCCTAGATAGAATTAGAAGTCCTAGGAAAGATGGAGAATGATTGTGAACGTAGCTGAATGCAGACCAAGCACTTAAGCTAGCACTGGAACAATCACAACAAGGTGCTAGTGATGACATATTGGTAAGCATTGAAGGGGTTTAAGAATGAAAAAGAATTGTAAAGAGAAAGGGTGTAAAGAAAGAAGCCCTCCTTACAACTTTAGGTAGAAACCGGGTCAATACATATGCTATTGAGATCATTTGTTAATGATTCTCGATATTGAAGAAAGACATCATGGACCCAGTGGTGCAATGCACAACCCTCCCCAGCTAACTCAAATATCTCTCAAAACGTATTTGTTTTAATCACACGGAGATCAACACGTTATCTATTGGTTTATTAACTCTGAATAGACTGATATTGAATAGGTGGCACTCCTCTCCAGCCATCGCTCACTAAATCAAAACGCACTATCGAGTCTAGAGCCACGAGATCATCAAAAGTCTCATTAGGACACTTTCCATTTATTCCTTTCTTCTTCACACACTGTGAAAAGTAAGAAATCATTATGAGTCCCACGCAGTATTCTTGTAATATTGCCAGAACATCCGAGTGATACGCAAGTATTACAATGAAGATGGAAATCCTGCTTGAGCCAACATCAAACAAGCTCATGGTAGGTGACACATGCGGTTCTTTAAGAATCAGTCTTGTGACAACTGGAAAGAAACAGTAGTTTAATTCTTAATTGAACTTAAACTCGTTCCAGGCCTCTACGCATTATCGTATGATCTTGCCAGAACATTCAGAGTGACACTCTTTAGTGTTCACAGTGACGAGTGGAAATCCTTCTAGTGTTAACATCAAACAGCACTTGGTAGGTGACAAGCAAGATTCTATTTGAATTAAGTTTGTGAAAACTGGAAAGCAACGATGGTGAATATCTTAATTGAAATTCACTTGTTCCAGGTTTCATGAATTGACGGCTTCAATCATAAGGATTTTTAATCCAAATGAATCACTCTTTATGTTCGCAGTCAGCTTTGGACGGTCGAATAAAGAGAACGGGTTTACCCGCGAAATCCTGTCAGGAAGTTACTTAATTGAAACTATCCGTCACGGGTACGATATTTAATATCGTCCAACGGTCTTCACCGATCGGAGGTAAAATGCTACCGAATTAAAATAAAATGTCAAAGCCATTTTATTCGTGTCTTATTATGTTGCTGCATTCGAAGACGGTAGCGTTGCGGTGTACATGTTGAAGATGGTGGCGTTACGGTGTACCCGTTGAAGACGTCCTCACATGCTTATTCCTTCTGCATCAAATACTTCTGCAAATTCAAGAAAGTATGACCAAAAAGTCTTCCGCTGTATCGACTCTAAAACTTTCAAGAAGTCAACAAAGGATAAGTGTGTGGGACATGAAGTCACGAAGAGGCGAACATCACAAGAAGATAAAGACTGCACGTGAAAGGCCAAAAGAACCTGTTCCAAGTAAAAGGCTGATATTATTCAACACATATTCACAAAAGGAAGAAAAAGAAAGAAAGAAAAGAGAAAGCGGACTACGAGCTCAAGAACAAGATCTAACATGCTAGATTAGTACTTTGTAAATTTGGAGTGACCTCCCTTTGGGGGAGATTGTTGGAAATACGTTTTACGTATAAAGAAAGTCTCGGTCACTCCAACTATATAGTTATAGGCTCGTAGTAGTGTTTTAGTAACATTTATTAAATAGCCCGACCCATGAGCATGTTCATGGGCCGGAGGCCCAAGTCCATTAAGGACTTGGGTATATAAGCCTCTTTCCACCATGGAAAGAGGTGTTGGTTGTTTTTCATTTCTCATTTCAATATAACAAGTTTCTTTCATTTCTCTCTCTAAGTTTCTCTCTCTAGAAAACATCAACCCTCTTGATTCATAAAGATTATCATTGTTCTACAAATATTTTATAAAATTAATAGGATATATTAGTGAAAGGTATTTTGGAGTTTAAAAACTTTAAGACATTATATAATATTTTCACATTGGATGGTGTTGTGGCTTGGTTCACAAGAAAGCCTACACAATCAACATGAAAGCATGCCATTAATACTAAAAGGTGCTAGAACAGTTGCTCAGAAAGTTATGGCTCAAGAAGCTAAAGAAGTGTTGGAGACTAGATTGAATGATGTAGGAGATACCATTGGTTTGAGAGGAACGATGTTGAATGCTACCTATCTCAATTAGATGAGCCGTGATGATTGTACTTCAGGTTATGTTGTTGATGTTCCCGCTTGTATGTTTGTTGGGCAAGAGGAATCCTTTGTCATTACGGTCGATGCTGATGACATTTTTCCAATGTGGACGAATGGATGGCTTGATGCAAGCATTATAACTTATTTTAACTGGTAAGTACATTTAAAACTACTTCTAAAGTATTTAAGTTCTTGTTTAGAATTACTTATTAAAGCTTCTTGCTTTTTGGATTTGCTTATATAGAGGTTTTTGGCATTGTTTATTAAATTTGCTTATTGCAATATCAACAGTGTGGGATTACATATCGAGTAGGGGTTGTTTAGGATTGTTTATAGATTAGTAGTTGTTTTAGAATGTTAATTGGGCAGTTTGTGATTAGATCGAGACTAGGGTTTGTTATACACTTTGGGATGTTTGGGATTTTTTATATACAAAGGGGTGTTTAGGATTGCTTATAGACTTAGGGTTGTATGTGATGGCTTTGCAGCAGGGGTTGTTTGGTATTGCTTATTTAGACTAGGCATTCATTGTTTTAACTTTGAAATTATCTTATATATCTTTGTTTCATTATTAGGGGGCTATACAATTTGATGTAGTCAATTTCTAATCGATGTGCTCTATTAAACCCATATTTTGATGTTTAGGTGTTAAAGAGTACTTGACACGAGCATTCACTTCTCCCTACGACATTTTCCTTGTGCCATTTATAAAAAAGTATGACATGTGTTATTTAAATCATTTTTTGCTTATGTGCGAATATGGTTAATAATTTTGTTTCAACTTTATCAGAGGGCACCATTGGGGGTTGTTTGTTGTATGCCCTAAACAACGCACATGCTACATCTTGGATTCACAATTCCAGCGTTAAACATCTTTCAACAAAGTGCTTGTGCTTCCCACACCTCCTAAAGTTATTGTTAATCCAACGGGTAAACCACTTCCTATCAAATAGATTTCACCGGCAGAACGACAAGAACGTTTGAATAAAGGCTTGTGTTCTAATTGTGATAACCGGTGGACGCGGGATCATAAGTGTCCTGGGAAGTTTCTATTGCTCATGACTGATACCGAGGAGGATGCGGTTGAGGAGTTCGCCGGAGGTGACGATGATGCCGTGGAAACTGGTGACATCTCTATTCTCAATTCTTTGGTGGGGCATGGCAGTCCCCGTTCTCTTTAATTATGGGGCAATATTGGTCAGGTTGTCGTTCACGTGCTCATTGATAACGGTAGTACACACAATATCATTTGGCCTGATGTTGTGGAAAAGATGTGTTTACCAGTCCAGGCGACCAAGGTATTTAAGGTATACATTGGCAGCGGAGCGACGTTGTTGTGTGAAAACGTGTGTTCACGTGTGACTCTCCATATGCAGGGATTGGTGATGGAGGTTGATTTGTATGTTTTACCGATGCAAGGGCCAGACGTGGTGTTGGGCATTCAATGGTTACAAAAATTGGGGAAGATCACGCATGACTACGCACAACAAGTAATGGAATTCACTCTCTTAGAAACTACTTACACGTTGAAAGGTGACGATTCTCTGCGCATGAAAAAAATTAGTCTCCACCGAATGCAGGGATTGCTGGAAGCGGGGGATGTGTATGGCATTTATGAGTGTCATGGGTTTTCCTTGAGCCACGATAGTGATGGTGACTTGTCACTAAGGTCCACTCTTCAGGGACAACCGGAGCTTGAACAACTTTTGGCTCGGTTTGATGTTCTTTTTCAGGTACCAACATGTTTACCACCTTCCCGATCAGTTGACCACCGGATTCATTTGTTACCTAATACTAGACCGGTAAACGTGCGTCCTTACCCGTTACCCGCACTATCAGAACGGTGAGATAGAAAAGTTTGTGTTGATTACCGCGCTCTCAATGCCGCCACGGTCAAAGATAAGTTTCCTATTCCTATGGCCGACGAGATGTTTGATGAGTTGGGAGGGGCGAGTGTTTTTACTAAGTTGGATTTACGAGCGGGCTACCATCAAATTCAGGTACATGATCGAGACGTATATAAAACAGCATTTCGCGCACATGACGGGCATTACGAATTTCTAGTCATGCCGTTTGGTCTTACGAATCACCCTCGATGTTTCAAGCGACTATGAATAGGTCGTTTTCGCCCTACTTGCGTAAAATCGTTATTGTATTTTTTGACGATATACTTGTTTATAGTACTACCCTTAGTTCACATTTGGAACATTTGGAGCGTGTTTTTCAATGTCTCAGGAACACTAGTTTTATGTGAAGCATTCTAAGTGTGTGTTTGGAACGGGGAAACTTGAATATTTAGGGCATATTATATCAGGTCGTGGGGTGGAGATGGATAAAAAGAAAATAGTGGCGGTGCGTGAATGGTCGGTTCCAAAGACACAAAGGCAAGTTCGGGAATTTTTGGGAATCACAGGGTATTATCGACGCTTTATTCGGGGGTATGCATCCGTAGTGGCGCCCTTGACGGATCTTCTTAAAAATGAGGGGTTTAAGTGGGGAGAAACGGAGGGTCAGGCTTTTGAGAGCCTCAAGCTACATTTGTCTAGTGCTCCTCTTTTAAGCCTACCAGATTTTGGGCAAGCGTTTGTGGTTGAGGCGGACTCATCTGGTGATGGAATAGGGGCGGTTTTAATGCAAGGGAATAAGCCCATCAGTTATTTTAGTCGCAAGTTGGGACCGCGGATGAGGTTGGCTGCCACTTATCGAAAAGAATTATATGCTATTGTTAGGACGTGTACAAATGGCGGCAATACTTGTTAGGTCGACGGTTCGTCATCCGCACGGACCATAAAAGTCTTAAAGAAATAATACAGCAAATGATTCAAAGTCCCCTTCAACACAAGTATGTCAGGAAGTTAATGGGATTTGACTTCACTATCGAATATAAGCCCGGAGCAACCAACCAAGCTGTCGATGCTCTTTCTAGGGTGTTTGAAGATTCTGAGCAGGTTACCGCGTCCTTCATGGCCTTAAGTCAGCCCTTGTTAGGACTCATTAAAGATTTGCAAGGTGAGAACGAAACGCTAGCCGAGTTACTGGATTTGCATCGGAGACTGGACACGAGCGAAGTACTTGCTAGGTTTCGGCGAGAAAATGGCCTACTGATTTACAACAACCGCTATTTTATAGGGCAGGAGTCGAAGCTTAAAACTCTATTGTTACGGGAATTTCACGACACTCCTAGTGCGGGGCACGGTGGAATCAAGACGACTCTAGTTGGGTTGTCCACTTTGTTTTTCTGGCGGGGAATGCGCAAGTCTGTGGAGGAATTCATCAAGTAATGCATTGTGTGTCAAGAAACCAAATATTCCACGGACGCCCCTGGTGGGTATTTACAACCTCTTCCAACTCCTTCGGCAGTTTGGGAGGATGTATCGATGGACTTCATTACGGGATTACCGGCGTCAAGGGGTCTTACTGTTATTCTTGTGGTAGTGGATCGATTAACAAAGTATGCTCACTTTGGTACGTTATCAACTAGTTTCAACGCGCCTAGGGTCGCTGATGTCTTCATAGAAATTGTGGTTAAGCACCATGGGATGCCAAAAACCATCATTTCCGATCGTGATCCCATTTTTGTGAGTAATTTTTGGAAGCAATTATTCCAATCCAGTGGCACGCAACTAAAGCACAGTACCGCATATCACCCTCAAGCGGATAGGCAAACGGAGGTCGTGAACCGTTGTTTAGAGCAGTATTTAAGGGCCATGGTTACCAATCATCCGCAGCATTGGGTTCATTATTTACCGTGGGCAGAATACTCCTATAACTCTAGTTATCACACTAGCATTAAGATGTCGCCTTTTCAATCCTTGTATGGTAGGATGCCACCATCCGTGATTCCCTATCCGCCTGGTTCTTCAAGGGTTGCAGCTGTGGATGATTTGCTTGTGGAGCGTGATGGTTTGTTGAGACAACTAAAATCTAATTTGTTAACGGCTAAGCATCGGATGGAAATGAAGGCAAATCGCAAGCGGCGGGATGTTGAGTTTAATGTTGGGGATATGGTGTTTGTCAAGCTTCAGCCGTATAGGCAAATCACTCTTGCTAAGCGGCTTACTAATAAGTTGGCCAAGCGCTATTATGGACCATACAAGGTGGATGAGCGTGTGGGGAAGGTGGCATATCGTTTGGCACTACCGTTTGGCACTACATGCGTTAAGTAGGGTACACCCGGTCTTTCATGTGTCTATTCTTAAGGCTTATGTAGGTGAGGGGACCGAGGTGGTGCGGGTCTTCTAGAGGAATTCCAAGACGGCCAACCTATAGAACAACCATTAGCAGTTTGTGGTACACGCGTGGTATTGCGCCTTGGGAAGCCATTGGAGCAAGTTTTAGTTCAGTGGGTTGGAGGATCTCCAGAGGAGGCCACATGGGAGTGGTTATCCGAGTTTCAAGCAGTCTATCCAGATTATAACCTTGAGGACAAGGTTATTTTTGAAGAGGGAAGGAATGATACGTCGCAAGCAGGAGTCGTGAGTTTACCGAAGCGCGTGTTGAAAGCTCCTACCTAGCAGAAAGAATTCGTAATGGGATAGGACTTGTTTTGTCATTATCTATCTGTTTATGTTTAATTTATTTAGGATATGTGTTGAGTCCAAGTTCTATTATTAGGATATGTTTGAGTCGTTATAGGATAAGTGTTGGAAGTGTATAAGTTGGAGTTATCTCCTAACTAGTATTTAAACAAACGTCGATGAATGAAAGTTTCAGTTTTCTGTGATTAATATTCTGTTCTTCTTTCCTCTTGCTTAAGGAGCCTGCGCCCGCTATAGTGGTGCTACTATCTATACGGGTAGGTCGTATCAAAATACGACACCTTTGAGGTCTTCCATATCATCCAACGTCATTCTTGCTATATCCAGTTTATACAAATGCATGTCAACTCTTTCCAATTCGTGTCATTTTCATAAGCTATACTAACGCAAAATAGTTCTCTAGAATCACCCTCTAGAAATTCAACTGGGGTGACAGAACTTATAGAAGGGGCTTTCAATGAGGGCAAAAGATTTATTACCACTTATTTTTCCGTAACCACAATTTGAACCTCTACGACGTAAGCATCACCCTCAGGGACGTCAAAATACAAAGCATAGACTTTACCGTTACAACATGTTATATTTTCAAGAAAACAATATAATATTCATCCTCGTCATTTATACTCCTTAGAGCATCCACAAAGGATAGTTTTTATAATAACTTTTCACTATTTAAGAAAGATTTTCAAAAGCTTTTTATCATTGCATCTAAAAGCTTTTTAAACCATTTGATAGAAAGACTTGGCTAATGCAAAGTCTTTGAAAGAAAAGCTTTTTACTTTCATATACTTGTCTTAAATGTAGAAGCTTTAGCATTGATGGGCATAGATGATCCAAGTCATTAAAGACTTGGAGCATTGTAGATGCTCTTAGTTGTTCAACATAGGACATTTCAGTCTATCTTAACTTCTTTCTTCTCATATGAGTTTCATAATACCCGTGCTGAAAACTGTCAAACGACAAATAATTAATAATATACTAATTGATTTGATGAGTCGATTGGTTTGACCTGGTGGTCAAATCACTGAACCAATGACTCGACGACTCAATTGATTTAACCTGATAGTTGAACTCGTTACTCAATGACTTGACCGGATTGACATGATAGTTAAACTCTTGATCCGTAATATTCAACGTTTAAGTAATTTATATTTGAAAACGTTAAAAAATATAAGTATGGATATGGAAACAATTAAGACTTCATTTTATTAATAAAACCGACATCTTTTTATAGACATGTTTTGTCCGGTATTTTCTAAAACTAGAAAAAGAAAGGCTGTCAAATTATTTTTCTAGTTAACATAAAATAAAAAGTTTAAGACCTCGTCTCATATTTTCAATATTAAGGCGCCGCCATTTCCACGGGTTTCTATAGAAATGGATCACGCAACCAATAAGGAAAGCATGTTACTAATCCTAAAATAACAGTTAGGTTAGGAGTTGGATATATAAGTGATCACCATTTTACTTCTTTTACCTATGTGGAATAGGAGCTATAGCATGGCTTTGTTGACAAAGAAAATGAAGTACCTATCTTTTCTCGTGAGTCATGTTTTGCTTTATTCTAATCAGCACCATCCGTATGCACAATGAAGGTCGTTTATCATTTTGATATACTTTGATTATTGATGCTAAGCTTAGTGAGAATCACTAAGCGATCATGTAATTATATACAACTTTTCCATGGAACCGTCAACAAAGTTCATTCTTCCACACAATATCAAATCAAATACCGTAATACAGACTGTGAAATCACTTAAGTTAAAATGAAAACAAAAATTGTTCTCATAAGACTTTTATAATTTCGAGTGCTTGCTTGTTGAAGATGTATAAACTTAAAACAAAAAAGTTAAGACTTTATACAAAAAAAATTGACATCTCTTTTGTCCAGTATTTTTAAAAATTAATGAAAACTATCAGTATATATGATAATTGGAGTTCTAAAAAAATTGAAGACTTTACTAAGTTTTCATCCAAGAATGTTTGGTTTTGGTTAATCACAACCAAACCCACACGACCAACATTAAAGTCGTAACATTACTCCCAAAATTAGAAAACAAAAGACGTTTGAATATATAAATCATAAGAGTAAAATGCAGATATGATTATTGTGCTATGTCATTTTTGCATATATCATACCTCGTGTTTTGAAACTGTAGGCGTCATATCTGTGTGAGGATAATTTGATTCCATTTTGATACCTTGACCTAACGAAGGATATGTTTTGACCGTTACTATGGTTTAACAAAAGGACAAAATTGTCTTTTTTTATTTCTTTACTTAGCAAATGCCGCTTCATTTTCATTTGATTCTAGCATACATGTGATGGTTTATATAGTTCATAACAATTATTTAAAACCCTAATATAGATCAAAGAACGCATAGCGAAAGCGATTAACAAGATCATTAATTTAACACAATTATATTAATCAAGATTAGGGTTACATACCTTTATCCTAGCAAGATCCACAAGACGACGGAACGAACGGCAACTAGGGTTTATCACGAACACCACCAAGAATATAATCTAAAGAAGATTATATCACGCTCTTGTACACACGTAATACAACGAGTTAACCGTGAGTCTAGCACGAGCAAACCGAGCTTCAACGCTTATGGATTATCTACCCAATAACCCTAGAGAGGGGCTAGGACTAGATAATAAATAGAAGAACGAAAGTCAACGAAAACCCTATGGTGGGGGTATGTTGCGATCGCAGGAAGAGAACAAGAAGGGAGGGACAAAATTTATGAAGGTCTTGGGGTTGTTTATATATACTTGGCAATCCTTGGGCTCCAAGTAATAAACATGAATTAGGAAACAAAAAAGTTTCCCTCTCTCCCCTTTGGTTTGGCCGACGGCTACACCACCCCCAAGGGGTGTTTGTGTAGTTTTTCCTACTCCTTCTTTTAGCTTCTATTTAGTTTCCATAACGGTCGTTATAACTTAACTTTTATTTATCAACGATCGTTAGTTAAGCTTTGGTTTGTTTTAATAAATATATATAAAATATATTTAATAAATAAATTAACTCTTTACGTTATGTGTGCAATCCCGTGATCCCGAGTTCGATCCTATCTCACGACTGTTAATTTTAAGTCCATAAACTTTCAGCTCCCACTTGGACAAAATTCTAATATCGTGATCACATTGACTAGCGTCTAGTTACACTAGCAATGTCACTAGTACAAACCGGGTAAGGTTTCCTTGACAAGAACCTTTTAATGATTACATCATTATTATTATCCTTTCATTTCATAAACATTGTTAATAAGGATATGGATCTAAGTCATTCCTTCATTAACTATTCTGTTTCTCGTTTACGGATATAGCAAGATTACCAAAACACATTTGGGTGTGGCCACACAAACATCTTACTACTCCCCCGAGGGGCCCAGTTGTATTTATACTTCAAAATAAATTTTGAAGGAAACGAATCCCATTTCGACTACAAGCAAAACACATGAACTTCGCAACACTTCTGAAAATAACCCTTATGACTACCAGTTACGTTTAGCGTTAGGTTACCTTACAGAAATGCACTACATTCAATGCAGTTTTCTGGTATCTCAGGTCTAAGGATAACTATTTATGATTTACTTAATGACAAAGATCCATAAAGTAAAACCACATAGTTGGGATAAGTCCAATATTTGATCCATCAAATATCATCCAAAATTGACCAATATACTTTCAAGTATACTCTGTCACAATTTTGAATTGTCTTAGTTTAATAATACTCCCATATTATTAATCGACAACGGACATTTAGAAACATCATAATGCTTATGGATTAAAACATGTAAAATAGGATACAAAATCAAATAACAGAAAAATAAACGAAATCCATTCTTTATTTCATCAATTTAATAGTGTCTTACATCCTTTATCCAAATACTAATCAACAGATTTATTGCATGAATTCGCTAGCTAGTTGCAGCCCAATTGCCTTGGCATGCTTAACTACCTTTGGCCTAGATAAAGCCTTAGTAAAAGGATCAGCTACGTTATCATCTCTGTGAACTTTTATCAATTTTATTTCTCGAGCTTCCACTTGTTCTCGAACGTAGTGATATCTACGTTTAAAGTGTCTGGCGCTCTTCATGACTCCAGGGTCATTGGTGAATATTATTGCCGCAGAATTGTCGCAATATATATCAATAGGTTCTTTAATTGAAGGCATCACTCCAAGATCTCCAATAAACTTCCTAATCCAAACAGCTTCCATTGCAGCTTCTGAAACGGCCATGTACTCAGATTGAGTCGCATGCATAGCAATGGTTTTCTGCTTACTGCTCTTCCAGTCAACTGCTCCTCCATTGATGACAAACACGTAACCCGTCTGAGACTTCGTATCGTCTTTATCACATTGCCAGGACGCATCGCAGAACCCTGTTACATTCAGTTCTGTGTCTGGTTTACCCCCGAATACCAAAAACATATCTTTCGTACTCCTCAAATACTTTAGAATATGCTTAACAGCAGTCCAGTGGAACTTTCCTGGATTCTGTTGGTATCTACTGACTAAGTTCTGAGCAAACGCCACATCAGGCCTTGTACATCTTACAGCATACATAATAGATCCTACTGCCGAAGCATAAGGCACCTTCTTCATGTAAGCCACCTCTTCAGGTGATGATGCATCTTTCTCATGACTTAACTCATGCTTAACCTCCATCGGTAAGAAACCTTTCTTAGAGTTATGCATGTTGTATTTCTTCAATATCTTATCAATATAAGCATCTTGACTAAGACCAATTAACCGTCTACTCCTATCTCGATAGATTTTAATTCCCAGAATATATGCAGCATCTCCCAAATCTTTCATAGAAAAACATTTACCAAGATAATCCTTAACTTCCTTAAGTCTTGGAATGTTACTTCCCATGATTAATATGTCATCGACATAAAGAATTAGGAACACTACATTACTCCACTAGCTTTGCGATATACACATGGCTCATCACGATTTTGAATAAATCTGAACTTTTTGATTTCTTCATCAAATCGCTTATTCGATGGACGTGATGCTTGCTTCAAACCATAAATGGATCTTTGAAGTTTGCACACGCGCTTTGGATATTTAGGATCAACATACCCTTCCGGTTGTTGCATATAGATGTCTTCATCTAAGCGACCGTTCAAGAAGTCAGTTTTAACATCCATTTGCCATATCTCATAGTCATAGTATGCTGCTATAGCTATGAGAATCCTAATAGCTCGTAAGTCTGCTACAGGAGAAAATGTCTCCTCGTAGTCTATGCCAAAAGTTTGAGTAAAACCTTTAGCCATTAAACGTGCTTTATAGGATTGTACATCACCATCCATGTCAGTTTTCTTCTTATAGATCCACCTATTTTTCACTACTTTAGCATTTTTAGGTGCGTCTACAAGAATCCAAACATCATTGATTTCCATGGATTTCATTTCCTCATTCATCGCAACTATCCATTTTGACTTTTCTGGATCAGACATTGCGGATTGATAGTTAGCAGGTTCACCAAGATCCCCTACTTCCTCCTCATCATCCTCTATGTAAAGACATAGTTTGTCCGGCGCACGTATAGTCCTTTGAGACCTACGTGGAGGAATTAATTCCGGCGGAACACTCAGACTTTCTGGTTGTACAGGAATTTCATCGCTAGTATTTTCAGAAGGCAATGTATCTTCTTGAATTTCTTCAAGATCATAATTTCTCCCACTGAATTCTTGATTTACAAGATCATTTTCAAGGAAGTCTCCATACCAAGCTACAACTATTTTGTTCTCAGCCGGATAATAAAAGTAGTAACCCATAGTTTCCTTAGGGTAACCTACAAAGATACATTTTACTGAGCGTTGTTGGAGTTTATCTCCAGAGTCACGTTTCACATACGCCTCACAATCCCAGACTTTCAAATAAGACAAATATGGCTTCTTGCCATGCCATAGTTCATATGGTGTCTTATCAACCTTCTTTGTGGGAACCATATTTAGAATACGAACAACAGATTCAAGAGCATAATCCCAAAAAGATAATGGTAAAGTTGTAAGATTAAACATAGATCGTACCATATCCAATAATGTACGATTTCTCCTTTCGGATACACCATTTTGTTGTGGAGTATATGGAGAAGTAAGTTTCTGAACAATTCCATTCTCACCCAAATAATCTTTAAACTCTTGACTTAAATATTCACCACCACGGTCAGAACGGAGAGCTTTAATCTTCTTTCCCAGTTGTAACTCTACTTCTGCTTTAAACGTTTTGAATGTTTCAAATACCTCATGTTTATGCTTAAGTAAATAAACATAACCATAACGGCTATAATCATCCGTAAACGTCAAGAAGTAGCTAGCACCTTTCCTTGACACATGTCTAAGTGGTCCACACACATCAGTATGTATCAAACCAAGTAGTTCAGTAGCCCTTTCAATATTGCTATTAAAAGGTTTCTTGGTCATCTTTCTAGAGATACAAGATTCACATTTATCAAATGATTCATCATTGATACTTTCCAAAAGCCCATCACGTTGCAGCTTTTGTATGCGAGTCTTCCCAATATGGGCAAGCCTACAATGCCAAAGATAAGAAGAGTTCTTGTCTAACTTACTCTTCTTATTCATGCTAAAAACATAATTATTTTTCCTCTTGGAATTTTTATCATGCATGTTAATTTCAAAAACACCATTCACAGAAATTGCATCAAAATAGAATAGACCATCTTTAAAAACAGAAATTCTATTATTATCAATCGTGTGAGTAAATCCAAGATCCAACATACAAGAAAAGGAAATAACACCCCTAACAATTGTAGGTGCATAATGACAATTATTTAAAGACAGTACTAAACCCGAAGGTAAAACTAATTTAAATATTCCTATAGCTTCAACCGCTGCTTGTGCGCCATTGCCCACTTGCAGAAATTGTTCCCCATAGGATAGTCTCCTCTTCAACTCAAATCCCTGTGAGGTATTACAAATGTTAATACCACATCCCGTATCATATACCCAGGAGTTTGATTTGTATGAAAGATTAAATAACTCTATCATAAATAAGTTACCTGAAGATGGTGCTGCAGCAACTTGCTCAGCCTTCTTCTTATGTTCTGCCATTTCATGGAGATAGAGAGAGCAATTCCTCTTCCAGTGTCCAGTCATCTTGCAGTAGTGGCAAGTTTCATCTTTCTGAGATTTCTTAGCAAAGTTCTGCTTCGGCTTAGATGTAGTCGCAACTTGCTTGCTCTTATCAGCCTTGCCTTTGCCTTTCTGCTTCTTATTCCCTTTCGGTTTAGGTTTAGACACTCTACCCTTTTGTACATAAAGTACTTGAGGCGTAGCAGTGGATGCCTTATCTTTCAAACCCTTTTCGAAGTTAATGAGCATTGCATGCAAATCATTCACTTTCTTCCCCGTGCAATGCATATTATAATTACGAACAAAATCACCAAAGTCCTTATTAAGGGACCTATTGATCAAGTTAATAGCCATATTATGATCGAAGGGTTGTCCTAGTGCGATGATTTGTTCCATATAACCCCTCATCTCCATGTAATGTGCACTTACGGACTTTCTAGGAGCTTGCTTGCAGCTATGTAGAGCATCAACCAGATCATAGATCTCTACAGCTTGTGGCGTTTCATACACTGCCTTGAGTTCATCAAGCATTTGCTTAGGAGGAAATAGCTCATACTTCCTTTGAAGTGATGGAGCCATTCTCCCCAACATTACAACAGCCACCTCATGGTGCTTCTTAACGTTAGCAGCGTGTTGAAGCCTTTCCGCATCAGATGCATCTTCAGCAAGATCCTCCGGAAAAGGAGTTTCCAAGATATTGATAGTACCCGCTGCTCTCAGAACAATTCTTAGTGAGCGGTACCAATCATTGAAATTCGGGCCAGTAAGTTCAGGCCGTTCAAAGAAAGCTTTGAACGCCGAGCTTATTGTCAGATTGCTTTCGGGTTGAGCCATTTCTTCAGAAATAAGTTCAAACATTAGTATTTTTGATAATACAATTCAAGAAAATAAAATTACCCCGGTAATAAAACCATAGTATTTTCCTTGAAAAAACTAAAACCCATATTGACATAGATTCATCACATCAGTTGATCTGCTAGTGACAAATGTATTCAACATAGTAACTTGTCGAACAATAATTGCCTAAATCAAATTGCAATTTCTAGATATGTTAGGGATTTACATTGCCAAAAACATTTGCATTGTAAACATGTTTTATCCCTACTTTATGCCTTAAGTTTCCAGTTCTCACTGAGTAACTTAATTAAGTCGACTAATCTAAAGAACGTAAAACCTTCATGTGCAATCTTATTAAGTCATGAAGTTTTCTCTCCATTACAACATCGTCCGATATCTTATATGACGACAATTGTAACTTCAAGTGTTCGTCAATTAGAGGGCATATGACTTAAATTTAGGGTATAGATTTTGGTGTCAAAATCATGTACGGAGAAGCATGCATACATCTCCATAACATAAGTTTAATAAAACGTTTAGTAAACTTTTTGGTGAGACTAAAAGTTCATCATATACTTGCAAGTTGAGGTATTGGTTAAACCAATTAAAGATTTTACACACAACTAAATTCACACCGTACTTTTTCTAGAACGTTAGTTATAGCACAAAGCAATAACTTTATTCATTGTGTTTCGGATGTGAATTAATGTAGTTAAATCAACCTTAAAAAATTGTACTAATAACAACCGTAGGTAATTCCAATTTTGACGCACAGGCGAGCCGGGAATTTGGTCAGCGTAAAAGCATAGCACCTCCTTCCTTAACCGGGTACATGACCGGCGGTGCGTTATACCCACTTTATAGTTTGCCAAAATTGAGTAGACCGTTAAGTTGCTATTGCAATTCTAATCAACGCAAATCATATGAATTTTACATCTCAAAACAATTCATTAATTTTGATAAGATTTAGTCCATATTATTTTTCTTAGAAAAAATTACCCTTGTTTACAACATACAATAAAAAAACGTATGAAAACAAGTAGTACAAAAAAAAACTAAATCAAATAGCCACATGCAAACCAATTTATTCAAAGAACATCAAATCTAGGGTTTTTATAAACATAAAAATCCTTCCCTAATTTTAAAACTTTGAATCAAATAAAGCAAATAGCAATCAAAATTATATGATCCGTAAGAAACATGCATGTTTATTACGGATCTCCCACATTCTCTTAACAATTAAAAAACTACGGATCGTAACCACACATGACATAACAATTAATTCATGCAAAACATCTAAAGTCAATTACCATGTAATTTTAGGGTTTACAAAAAAAAAATTTATAAAAAATTCGACATAATTCGATTTTAATAACAATAAAAAACAAAACCCTAATTTTTCATAAAACCTAAAAAACAACATGTAATTTTTAACACAAATCATTATTAGTTAAAAAAAACTTTAGATCTTGATAATTATAATCATGTTAAAACGGCTCTCGATGCCACTGATGGTTTATATAGTTCATAACAATTATTTAAAACCCTAATATAGATCAAAGAACGCATAGCGAAAGCGATTAACAAGATCATTAATTTAACACAATTATATTAATCAAGATTAGGGTTACATACCTTTATCCTAGCAAGATCCACAAGACGACGGAACGAACGACAACTAGGGTTTATCACGAACACCACCAAGAATATAATCTAAAGAAGATTATATCACGCTCTTGTACACACGTAATACAACGAGTTAACCGTGAGTCTAGCACGAGCAAACCGAGCTTCAACGCTTATGGATTATCTATCCAATAACCCTAGAGAGGGGCTAGGACTAGATAATAAATAGAAGAACGAAAGTCAACGAAAACCCTATGGTGGGGGTATGTTGCGATCGCAGGAAGAGAACAAGAAGGGAGGGACAAAATTTATGAAGGCCTTGGGGTTGTTTATATATACTTGGCAATCCTTGGGATCCAAGTAATAAACACGAATTAGGAAACAAAAAAGTTTCCCTCTCCCCCCTTTGGTTTGGCCGACGGCTACACCACCCCCAAGGGGTGTTTGTGTAGTTTTTCCTACTCCTTCTTTTAGCTTCTATTTAGTTTCCATAACGGTCGTTATAACTTAACTTTTATTTATCAACGATCGTTAGTTAAGCTTTGGTTTGTTTTAATAAATATATATAAAATATATTTTATAAATAAATTAACTCTTTACGTTATGTGTGCAATCCCGTGATCCCGAGTTCGATCCTATCTCACGACTATTAATTTTAAGTCCATAAACTTTCAACATGTTTATGGCCGAGATCGGTGCTGCAAGTAATAAAACTGTCTTTAGCATACGTCGCTTCAGTTTCATCTGATTCTCGCATACATGCCCATGGTCCACATCATTATAATAAGTTATTCTTTGATTTCATGCAGGGACTCATAAATCATGTGTGCAATATATAATACTCTGCGTGCCTATATAACATATTAAAAACCACAAAACATAAGCAGGCTAGTAAAACATGTCATTGCTTTTTTGTGAACATGGCAATCATAAGCAGGCTAGTAAAATTCAGTCGAAGGCAGCTTCACACCGTCGTATCGAAAGATTTCATCAAACGCTCTTCTCCGACTCCTTCGAAACTCAAAACTTATAATGCTTCACTAACAATTAGGATACACTAAATTCAAGCTCGCTAATATATGAACGTACATATACAATTTTACGTAAACGATGTATATCGACATCTTGTGCATTAGTACATTGGGTATGAAGCTTAGGTTTATAAAGTCTCAGTGATCTTACCATATAGTAGCGCATTAACATCAACTTCATTACATCCGATTAGATCAGGGAATTCAATTATTTAATTGATTATAGAGATTGTGAAAAAAGAGAAAAACAAAGTTACTGGAAGTGGTGTTATTATTGATCGGGACAATGAATTAGTTGGGTTGTAAATTTTTTATAAACTGTGATAACTAAAGAAATAAAAGAAAACACATTTTTGTCCTTTTGTTAAATCATGGTAATAGGAAAAACTATCCTCATACTATCAAAATGACATATCACAATAACCATATCTGCATTTTACTCAAATCATAACTATTTTTCGTCTTCCGTCTATGTGGGATGAGAGTTAGCGTAACTTTCTACCTTTTCTCTTGACTCATGCTTGTATTCTATTATAATATGTGTCATCCATAAGCATATTCAGGCTCATTTGTCTGTTGTAGTTAGTTTGATTATTGATTGTAAGCTCCATGATAATCACTAAGCGACGATATAATTACATACAAATCCTTCATTAGTACTTTGTCACCCACACTAAAGTTCATTGTATACTTCTAAACATACAAAAGTGTGAGATATGACTACAAAAGTTGAGTATCATTTTAAACAATAAAGAGGAGACAAAAAATGTCAAAGTTTTAAGAGCTAAAACAGTGTCGGAACATAAACTTTGTTAAAAAAAAGGGTAATAATAACCCAAACATTTGTTAGCACATCACCATAAGAGAAACGTTATTTATTTCTCTAAAGTTTACAATTGTTTATTTGTGGTATGAGGCTTAATATATTGTTTATTCGTGTACATTCTATGTTCCATATACAAAAAAATAAATTTAGAGAATCCGAAATCACTTGATTAAGTCTCGAGTCAGTGACAACAGCATAAACTTTGAGTTACACTCTTCAAAGCTAATGCAATTCTCACTTTCTTTTATCCGATTATAAGTTTGTCCAAGAATAAATAAGTCAGTAGGCTAGTATACATGAGTACATGACTACAAACGGACACACCAAATCAACGATAATTTTCCAATTCTAAGGAAGACCCCGTATTTATTACATGAAAAAACACCTCGACGTCATATGGTTGATCAGGGTAACCATAAGTTTTTATCAAACATTCATCATCCTGGAAAATTTGGTTCATTTTTTTACGTTTCAATTTCCATTATTTCCATCAGCAAAAAAATTGACTTTTCTTTTGTATTAGAACAGCACAACCCTTGGCGTTGAATGCTTAGTTGGATCTTCGAAAAGAGTTCAAGAAGATCAAAAGATGGATAGAAATGATCGATCCTAAAATTAAAAACAAGTGAGACACTTCTTAGAGTTAACATAGGAACATATTTTGATAAGAAAAAGGTATACGGCTAACAAAAAACTGAATGTAAATCTAAGGGACAAATACAATAGCGTTGTAACCAATTAGCTTAGCTCAGTGATACGATCCTCTCGGGTAGTATCGGGATAGGGCACCATTATAACGTGTGCTGACTCCTTAAGAATTAGAGAAGAGAAGACTAGACATTGTTTTTTTCTTTAAACTTGATTGATTGACTGATTAATAAAATGATTACATAATGAAACCATAAATACTAGTTATGAGATAACTCTCACAACATAAGACTTATCCTAGAATGACACTTATCCTAACATGACTCAAAACATATCCTAATAAACATAACACATAAAGATAAGCATGATGGTCATCTTAACCCATCATGAAACCCCGTGATGACTATCCACAGGCGTATCATTCCCCACTCCTTCAAATTCACCTTACCCTCAAGGTGATGAAGGCTTGTGATTCCAGGATCCTAAAGTCTTCGCTGCATTCCCCTTTTGTGCTTCAAGTTGTTTTGCCCCTCGGGAGAAAATAATGAAAGAGAGATTGCAATTAGAGGTTGATAAAGAATAATGCACGCTCCATTTTCGTCCCTACTCTGATAGCATTGCAATTTAAAATTTCTTTGTTTCACAAACCAACGTAACAAACACCAATTACTTGCCGATGAATAATACCGAAAGTCATGCAATCTACGATTGAGGCTAAAGAAACCAGGTTATCATCAACTTCTTCTTCTTCTTGGGTCGGTGTTCCTGGACAAACTACAACCATACCACTTTGGGTAGCCTCTACCATGTTCGGCTTATGGTTAGTTGATTCCCCGTGCACCTCAACATGTACCGCTACGTTGTGGTCTTTTGGTTCGGGGATGGTCGTGGCAACCCTCTCGTCCTCAAAACGGGCCTCATTGATACGGGCTCGGGCGAAGGCTTCACTCAAACTTGCGGGTCGTGACCTCTACATATCCCGTTTTAACGGTAGTTTAAGTCCGGATGTATAAAACGAGATAAGTAAAGATTCGGAATACCCCTTTACTAGCTTTATAAGTCTTTCAAACTCACCTTGATATTCGTCTACCATACCCATTTGCAAGAGCTTAGATAACGCGTCTTTCACGTCTCGCTCGATGTCGCCACCCGACGTCATGAATCTTACTCGAAAAAAAAGTAGATTTTTTTTCACTGATGAACAGTACCAGTCCGATGAACAGTAAGTCGATGAACAGTAACACGTCGGTGAATAGTGCTTCTGATGAACAGTGCTACCGATGAACAATATTTTTTTTTATATTTATGATTGGAACCCTAAATCAAAAACCCTCAACGAGTTGAGGGCTCTCAATGAAAGCACCAATTGATACGATCCTCTCGGATAGTACCGGGATAGGGCACCACTATAGCGTGTGCTGGCTCCTTAAGAATTAGAGAAGAGAAGACTAGACATTGTTTTTCTTTAAACTTGATTGATTGACTGATTAATAAAATGATTATAGAATGAGATAACTCTCACAACATAAGACTTATCCTAAAATGACACTTATCCTAACATGACTCAAAACATATCCTAATAAACATAACACATAAAGATAAGCATGTTGGTCATCTTAACCCATATTGAAATCGCGTGATGACTATCCACAGGCGTATCACACAGTTGATCACCAAAGTTCCACTAAGTGATTTCTTTCGAGGAGGTTTCCTGGAGGTATTTGGTTCAAGATATACCAAGGGCCTTTTAGGCGAAACGGATAAATAACTAGGCGAGGGTTCGAAGAAGACATTCTGCAGTTTGGATGTTATTGTCCGACTCGACCTACTAACCACTAATATTTTCTATTCTAAAAGAAAACTATACAATACCTTTGTCTATGCAACTCCAACTTTTGAAATGACCTGAGATCAATGAAGTTCCTATAAGTTACCTACTTATTAACCTATTAGAGACACACTAGACTGCTTGGAAAGTAAGATTTGGTTTGTCTACTCAGAATACTTAACCTTTTAAAACCTAGCGAGACAACGAGTATTTAGTCGATTAGCCCCTTGTGAAACTACTTATTGGTATAACAGAAACAGAAGTATACTCGAAACCTACCTATGTCGAGTTATAATAAAACAACTAAAATGTAACTTATAATATGCAATCTTGAAACTCGTTAAAGTTGTAGAATAGTCACTCAACAGTCAACTCTATATCAACGTTTTATTATGAGGTATAACTTGATGAGAGAGCGAATGGAATTCCCGTTTATGACAAAAACCATGATATACTTACTTTTTCTCTCGACCTATGCTTGTGTTTTATTCTGATGAGTACCATCCATATGCAAATTAAAGATAGTTTGTTAGTTGGGATAACAAAATATGAAGCACGAGTTCTTTGATGGTTAAAATGCACGTTGTGATAATCTTATTTTACCATTAGGATCATTTGAGAGTGTTAAAGAGGAATTAAGTGCTTGTTAATTGCAGAAACAAAACAAATGCAGAAAATGAATTCCATTTGCTTGTCTACTCTTGATTCTAGAAATGTTGGTTCTGCTAAGATTCCCAAACAATGTTTCGGCACTAATTTGAAACTTTTATTTGGAGCTATCTATTTGCATACTGACGGATTGACCCAAATTACATGATCAAGAAAATAATTGCCACCTCTAGCAAGGCTGGAAACATGTATATATATAGCTCAACAATTCCGAAACTTTCGCGTTGCAACAATATTATAGGGTTATTGACATATAATAACAACGTACGTTCCCATTTGTTCTATTATCACATACGAGCCAAAAAAAATTACCACAATACTTAACCACCTTTCAAATCTTTTTAAGTATCATACATTTACGTACACATTTTGTTTGAGTATAAAAAATAATTCGTAAGTAAATCACATTGATGTGTGATTGTGAAAATCGCTAATGTCGTAGAATAGTCACGCAAACGTAAGCCGGCAGTTTTAATCATGGTCATTTGTTAGTAGTACTCCCACTAATGAAAATGTCGTAAAAATGTTGTTCTCATTTGCATTGCATTATTTGTAGTGCACTTGTTGAAATTTTTTAATAAAGATATACTTCATGTATAATAAGTTGACACATCTTTTGCAGACAAATGTTTTCTCTGGTATCTTTTAAACTTAATATAAAGTGTTAATTAACGATATTTTGAAGCTTAAAAAAAGTAAGATTTTATATCAAATTTTCATGTTGGCTGAGGGATGTGTTTGTATCAACCACACAAGACAACCAACATGAAACCATGAAATTAGTCCTAAAACATTAAACGAGTATGCAATTAGATACATAAATGCAATTATCCTTCATTTTTTTGTTAATGTGGGATGAGAGCTAACATTACGTTCATGATAAAAATTATGAAGTACTTACTTTTTTCTCTCGAGTCATGCTTTTTATTATAAGTACCATCCATAAGTACTTTATATCATCCACACTAGAGTTCATTCTTCCAAACATTATCAAATCAAGTCGTTGTATATCTTCTAAACTTACTTTGATTATTGATACTGAGGTTCGTGATAATTATTAAGCAACAATGTAATTAAATACGAAGATCATACATGGAGCTCTCTACCATGCACACCTAAATTCATTCTTCGAAACGATATCGACTTGACTACTTGAGTAATCTACTCATTTTTTCCAAGTCTCTACATTATATTACATAGTGTTAGGCTGCCTATGAACCGACATTATATTGCTATGTGATAATACTATAGATTCTGCTAATCCTTTAGCAATTTTCATAGTAAGCACAAATTTAAGTTTTATATAACCATTTCATTAGCAATTTAATTTCGTTTATAACTCAAGGAATTGTATAATAGAATAGAAGTTAAGATGCTGCAAACCTGCCTGTTTCAAATTCTTATTACAAAACTAGAGTGTGGCGTATAATGTGCAACATTGAAACTCGCCGTTGTAGAAGTCATTGAAACCTAAATTTACGTTTTTTATGGGTATAATTTGACGAAAGAGAGAATGGTGTTATGTTTAGTCATTATATTCATCTAAGTCGTGTCTAAGGAATTAAGAGTCAAGTAGCCTAGTTTCCTAATAGCTATGAATAAAGGTCGGTTGGCAATGTCTAAGCCCAACCCGACCCGTAGGACTTGTAATAGTAGGTTCCCCCTCATCTCTATAAAAGGAGGTGAGGGGGAACGAACCAAACACGTCATTCTTTCAATAACTAATCGGAGTTGTGTGGGCGTCGATTACTTTTCTGTCTATTCTGCTTGTGTGTGTTCTTCGATCTATTATTCCGCATCTAGTAATCGGGTTTTAGGGATTAAACCCAAGTGGTATCAAGAGCCCAAGTTCGCAGGGTGCATTGATTTTTAAAGATTGATCGTTAGTTTGTTCTTGTTGTTCGGTTATAGATCGACAAGGTAGAGGAGGAGTAATCGATCGCAAAAGGGTTGTTGATTTTGGTGCTTCAAGATCGAAAAACGGTGGTGGTGGTGTTTTTGCTGCCATTGATATTAAAGAAGAAGGAAGAAGATCTGTGTTGTGTTGGTGACTGTTTTCAATAGTCAAACACAGACTTAATAATACAAAAGGGTGTGGACTAGGTTTTTTTTGGGCCACATAAAAGTATATTGGGCTTATAAAAAAACAAGTCTTCTTATTATTTTTGTTTCATATAAACAAAAAAAAGAGTTACTTTGTATTATTTACACAAGGGTACTACGTAATTCGTGACTGTGAGGTTTCACAAGGTTTAGTGAATGATCGGAGGGGCTTTGTTATTTTGTGATTGTGAGGTTTTATCACAAGGTTTAGAAAATTAACAAAGGAGTTTAAGAATGACGGGAGCTAAGTTTGACATCGAGAAATTCGATGGAACTGGTGATTTCAGGTTATGGAGAATCAAGATGCGTGCTTTATTAATACAGAACGGATGTGAAGCGGCTCTGGAGGTTTTACCCGCAAATATGGAAGCTGAAGAGAAATCTAAGCTTGGCAAGAAAGCTCACAGTGCCATGATTTTGTGTTTAGGTAACAAGGTCCTGAGAGAGGTTACCGGAGAGACGACTACAGCGGGGGTTTGGTCAAAGCTCGATACATGACAAAGTCGTTGGCCAACAAGTTGTACCTGAAGAAGAAGTTGTATACATTCTACATGCCGTCTGGACGAAAGATTTCCGAGCATATAGATGAGTTAAACAAAATCGTTCTTGATTTAGCAAATATTGATGTAAAATTCGAAGATGAAGATCTTGCTTTATTATTACTCACTTCTTTACCAGCATCATACGAACACTTTGTGGATACCTTGCTTTATGGACGGGAAGCTTTGATTTTGGAGGACGTGATGACCACACTAAATTCAAAGGAAATCAAAGAGAGATCCAAGGCGAAGGGGGATGATGGTGAAGGGTTATACGTGAGGGTAAGAACTAATCGCAGGAATTCGCATCAGTCAAAGGGAAAGTCAAGATCGAGGTCTCGAGGTGGAAGACTCAAATGCTTTATTTGCCAATCTGAGGAGAACTTGAGAAGAGACTGTCCGAAGAGTAATTGCAAGAAGTCAAAAGGATACCTCAAGAAAGATGATCAACTAAGCTCCAGTGGTTCGGTTTACGATGATTCTGAGGTGATGATGGTGATGAGTGTAGAAAGACTGCAAGATTGGATCATGGATTCAGGAGGTTCATATCACATGTCACCCAGCTTAGATGTATTTTTTAATTTTCTAGAATGCGATGGGGGCAGCGTATAGTTGGGCGACAACAGGGAGTGCAAGATCAGGGGTATTGGCAAGGTAAATGTACAACTGAAAGATGGGTCAAGTTTTGTGTTACACAATGTCAGGTACATTCCTGAATTGAAAATAAACTTGATATCGCTGGGAACTCTTGAAAAAGAGGGATATACCGTAAAATTGTAGTCGGGAAAAGTCAAGGTGATTAATGGTTCTAGGGTTATTATATCTGGAACCAGAAAGGATAACTGTGTGTACTCTTTGGATGTCCATGTAGTGACCGGTGAGCTTAATGCTGGTGATGAAGAAAAAGACAGTCTTGTGCAGGTTTGGCATAAAAGACTAGGACATATCAGTGAGACGGGTCTACACGTGCTAGAAAAGCAGGGTTTGTTTGGCAAGAAGAGTCTAGGTAAGCTTGATTTTTGTGAGAATTGTGTTCTCGGAAAGTCACATCGAGTCCGTTTCGGTGTAGGAAGGCACACTACTCAGGGAGTGATAGACTATGTTCATTCAGACTTATGGGGTCCGTCTCAGGTGGAATCATTGGGAGGTAAGAGGTATTTCTTATCTATAGTTGATGATTATTCCAGGAGGGTATGAGTTTATGTTCTAAGGTTCAAAAACGAAGCATTTGGGAAGTTCAAAGAGTGGAAGCAGTTAGTAGAGAATCAGACTGGGAGGACGGTTAAAAAGCTTAGGACGGATAATGGTCTTGAGTTATGTAACCGGGAATTTAATCAGCTATGCACTAAGAGTGGGATTGCTAGACCTTTGACGATTTCCGGGACGCCGCAGCAAAATGGGTTAGCAGAACGGATGAACAGAACTCTCATGGACAAGGTACGCTGTTTATTAGTACAGTCTGGATTGCCCAAGACCTTTTGGGCAGAAGCGACATGAACGGCCGCATATCTTATAAATAGTTCACCATCGACAACGATTGAGAAGAAGGCACCTATGGAGATGTGTGTTCGGGACATCCTAGTGATTATGGGATGTTGAGGGTTTTCAGCTGTGTCGCGTATTCACACGTTAAGCAAGGTAAGCTCGAGCCGAGAGCGGTAAAATGCGTTCTTTTGGGGTATCCTGAGGATGTGAAGGGATACAAACTATATAGGTTTGATAATGAATCACCTAAAATAGTCACAAGCAGGAAAGTGGTCTTCAATGAAAGTGTCATGTATAAAGACACGTTGAAGGATACTGGTGCAGGTAAAGATAAGTCTGTTGAAGAATTACAGGTTGAGGTGGAACTGCAGAGGTTAAATAATCATACACCTGAGGAATACCATCCAGATCAGGAAGATCAAACAGGTCAGGAAGATCAGGAAGACCAGACAGATCAGGAAGATGGCTATGATGAAGGTGCAGGGGTTCAAGAAATTGATCATCCATGGGATCTCACAGATTATCAATTGGTTCCGGATAGAGAGCTAATGACAAGAACGAAACCAGCAAGGTTTCAGGATGAGAGTAATATGGTTGCTTACGCGTTTGCTACGGAAGAGGAAGAAGATACTCATGAACAATTGACATACCATGAAGCAGTTGCTTGTGAAGACAGTTCTAAGTGGAAAGCTGCTATCAAAGAAGATATGAATTCTATGAGGAAGAACAAGACCTGGGTGTTAGTAGATCATCCAGCTGGGCAAAAGCTGGTGAGTTGCAAATGGCTGTTCAAAATAAAGGAAGGGATTGAAGGTGTTCAAAATCCTAGGTACAAGGCAAGGTTGGTGGCTTGTGGATTCACACAAAGGGCGGGTATTGATTACAATGAAGTATTTTCACCGGTAGTTCGACACATATCTATTCAGGTTATACTTGCATTCACTGCGTGTAAAGATTATGAGCTGGAGCAGCTTGATGTAAAGACGGCGTTTTTACATGGGAATCTTGAAGAAATGATCTACATGAGGCAGCCACCGGGATTTGAACAAGGTAACAAGGTATGTTTGTTAAAGAAATCTCTTTATGGTTTGAAGCAGTCACCTAGGCATACAAGAGGTTCGATGAGTATATGTTGAGCAATGGGTTTAAGTGTCGCAGTTACGACAGCTGCGTATATTACATGAGTTATGCACAAGGGGAGTATATCTATCTGTTGTTATATGTAGACGATATGCTGATTGCTTGTAACAGCAAGGCTGAGATCGTGGCTACCAAGTCATTGCTTAAAAGGGAGTTCGACATGAAAGAGATCGGGGAAGCAAAGAAGATTCTTGGTATGAAGATCATCAGGGATCGGAGTAACAAGATTCTGAGGGTGTCACAATCCGGGTACGTTTCTAAAGTTTTAAACAGGTTTATAATAAACAATGGGAAATCGGTAGAGATGCCATTGGGTGGGCACTTCAAGCTGTCGTTGAGGACTGCCCGGTTAGGGATTATGATGTTGAAAGAATGAGTAGGATGTCGTATGCAAATGCGGTTGGAAGCTTAATGTACTTGATGGTGTGCACAAGGCCAGACATAGCGTATGTAGTAAGTGTAGTTAGCAGATATTTGGCGAAGCCGGGTAAACTCCATTGGAAAGCAGTGAAGTGGATTATGAAATATTTGTAGGGCACTGCAAACATGGGTTTGGTGTATGGGACAAATAGTGGCAACCATGTGAACGTAACAGGTTTTGTTGATTCAGACTACGCTAAGGATCCAGAAAAAGGTAGGTCTCTCACTGGTTATGTATTTTTAGTACAGGGATGTGTTGTAAGCTAGAAAGCAACGCTACAACACGTGGTGGCTTTTTCAACTACAGAGGCGGAGTATATGGCACTTACAGAGGCTGTGAAGGAAGCTATTTGGCTAAGGGAACTCTTGGAAGAGTTGGGCGTGAAGCTCAACACTGTTGAAGATAATTGTGATAATCAGGGCGCGATCCACTTATCGCGGAATCATGTTTTTCATGAAAGGACAAAGCACATCAATGTGCGTTATCACTTTATCAAAGAAGTCTTGGAAGCGAAGACGGTTGAAGTTCTGAAGGTGGGTATTGAACACGATAATGCGGATGCCTTGACGAAGGTGGTACCTGGACGCAAGTTACAACACTGCTTGGAGTTGCTGAGTGTTGGGATTGTTGGAGTATGCTCGTGTCATAATAAATAATTATACGGCTAGACACATGTGAGCCTATGGGGTCACACACATATACACAGAGGTACCACTTAATATATCGTGTCTATTGTATTTACGATATATATAACCTTCGTAACTCGAGATTAATATCGGGATTCTAATAACTAAGCAAGCACTTAGCTTATTAAACAATTAAATGGTTCAACCCATTTAAAGCCCACCATAAACCGTCCTTTATGATAGATATTAAATCTATATGTTTTATTTTTTCAAATGTGGAATTGATTTAGTCAATCAGTATTGATAAACAATATGACAAATGAAAAACATATGGCTTGGTGATTAAGATCACATGGTGTGGAGTGATATAATAAAAACTTTTATTTTTTGTTCATTCTCTATACCTTGGGTTCATACGGTAGAAAACAACAACAAAAAAGATAACGTGTTCTTTTTATATCTTGCGTCTATAGTAGAGCAAGAATGAGTTACTAATAAATGGGTATTAGACTAGCATCGATTTGGTATACGATGATGTGTAGTGTGTTTCTACATAGAGGTGATCTACTTTGGTCACTTGAGTTTCTTGGTAGATCTTGTGTTGGTGATTAGTCTCCATTCGATCCTACCGAATCACGCTACAAAGGTATACTTATACTATTATGTATTTTTTATTGATTAATCATATGACTCTATGGATCCGTTCATAGGTGATCTTTCCGCTGCGTTTATTATTTATTCATATCATGTTTATATGGATAATCACCTATAGTGGTATCACGAGCCATCATATGATGTCATATGATTATCGGGTATGCGTAAAAGTGGCTAAAACGCGTGTTTTTGATGGATTAATAAAGATAAAATTAAAACAGCCCATAGGGCTTAATTTTCGTGATAAAACAGACCTAAGATGGTATTATGATCTGTGATTTTTTATTCCATAGCCATGGGTTACGCATATCTTTATTGGTATTGTTACCGGTACGTGTAAAATGACCTAAAAACGCGTGTTTTGGCACGATTTGTGAAACTATTTTAGAACAGCCCCATGGACATGATTTCTGTAATTATATGATAATTATAAGGTGTTTAAAATATGGTTTTAATATCCTAAGGTCATTGGTTACACGTACCAATCGGGGGTTTAATTAATTGTTGATTATTTCTTCGATTTCGTTGGCTAACAAGTGTTTCTTGTTGTTTAATTTTATTTCCATGGCAAAATACATGCATGTTTGGCCATGGACTTAGCCAACACCTTTTTATATTCATAATATTATGGTATTATTATGTTTCGTATGCAAAGCCGGTGAAAACCTAGACCAAATGTGACATGTTGTGTGTTGATTTGCATTTAATTTCAGTTTTGGGGATTTGCCATTGTTTCGGCTTCATTAATATGTTTTTGATGTTGGTTATAGCCATTGTTTGGGCATTTTACAGTAGGTTAATGATAGGTTAAATGTTTTTAGTCATAAATCATTTGTAACCGATGCTTGGATGGGAATGGCCAAAGAATTAAAGACATATTGTGAAATTCGGAGCTGCTGAGTGACCTGCACTAAAATGTGATTTCCCGGAGTTCTATAAGGAGATAGAAGCCCAAATTTGGTGTGCTAATTTACAACTCATAGGCCTTCAAAAGTCTCAACTGGAGCTCAGGCTAGGGAAGACTCCTTCTATGGGTTTTGGGCCCTAGAAGTCGACTGAAATTTTTAGGCAGATTTGGGCCTCATGTTCATTTTGGGTTCTACTTGCTCTTGATGGTCTTGGAGCAAGTGGGAGGCTACTTTGTGGTTATGTTGACTTACCCTTAGTTGACTTCTTGGTCCTCGTGATGAATCACGAGATCAAGCATAGGTTTTTCATCGGTTTGAGGCTTTGCATACTTGTGGTTGTGTGGTTGCTTATTTGCTTGATATCTTGCTATAACTTGCAAATGTTTTTATAAAACTTTATACCAATCATAAACCATTTATAAAACTAAATATTTGATTTAGTTTAAAGTTTAAATACGATTTAAAACAAAAATCTTGTTTTCATAATAATTCATAACATGTTATGAAGGTTATTTATTTTATGCATTGTCTAAACTAATAATACATCCACTTAGGTTTTATATTAGTCTTTAACTTGGACAACTTGACACGCATAAATTAAAACAAGATTAGACTTAAGTTAAGAAATTTTTTTAACTTGTGCTACGATGGATGAATGCATGCTTCCTCGTACACACTTTTGATTTGTAAATCAAACTTTTATACCCGTCTCAAATTTAAGTCATGCCGTCCAATCGTTTGAGATCACTTGCAATTACTTTTTGCATCTTGTGAGACGGATGTGAATTGTAACCCAAGGTGATTATTATCTATGCGTGAGACCTAGACTTATTCTCGCATGTTCTCAAATTGGATGACTTAATCGGTACAACGGTGAGACCTTGACCGAGGCAAGGATGGGACTAAACATGCCAGATTGACATTTAGTGAAATGTTTGCTTGTGTCATGAGTCCCATAAGGATCTAAGAATTGCACAAGATTTGCAATTGATGAACGTCATCTACCTGTTGAATCTATCATTACTAGCAGATCAACTGATGTGGTGGTGGAACCTCAATGAGGATCTTAGCCTTTTCGTAAAATTAATTGTTTTTATAAACTTGGGTAGTTAATTTAAAAAGGATAATTATCGAAAATACTAAATATGAACTTTGTATTTTTATTAATGATTTTGTGCAACACAAACCGTAAACAAAGTTTGTTTCCTTTTGTGCTAGAGGAAAACAAACTAAGTCTTCTTTCCTTGTAAGAATAAGACTCGTTCCCATCCTTTCTCCTTGTATGAGAAAGCTGTAATAGGAACACTTGAATCTTCTCAATTCTAATCAATCTTAATACACACCTACTCAAGAAATCCCATTGTCTTGTAAGTCAAAACGATTAAGTATGGTTGCACATGTTAAAGTGTTAAGATATTGTAAGAGTCTTGATTAGAAATTGAAGTCTCAATAAACCGCCAGGGGAAAGGAAATTACTAGCATGTTTTTCTAGTATATTTTCCTTACTAAAAAAAAAGTTCCATAAGAATCTTCACACCTTTGAGATAAAGTAGAAAGAGGAATTGCATGCAATACTTTCAAATTAATGGCATCGATGAAAAGCTCATCACAAATATAGTAGGGCTTGATACTTTTCTTTGAATATCTATGTACTTGTTTACTAGTCTACGAGACTCACATTGGCTATAATGTGTAGACATTCAAAGAACTAGAAAGTATACAAATTGCTACTTGCTTTTTCACTAGTATAGATACATTAAAAATGTTGTCTTAACTAATGGGAGCAATGCAGTTTTTAACCATATGACACACTTGTAATGTTGTCTTATTCAGTGGGAGCTACGAGCTTATCACCTTGTAAGTGACCCACTTAATTTCTTGATTGTCTCGAAATAACGTCATAGTTTTCTAAGCCTTATTGCATATTATTTTAAAAGATAACTAGTCGCTTTTTTGATGTCGCTTCCCGAAATGTTATCTAAAAATAATTATGCATGATTGCTTATTAAACATGAAGTTCTACATAACCCTTCTATACAAGCTTGATTTGAGTATGACTTAAATCTTATTATGTCTATGATATTTTAATATTATTCATATATGATGTTGTACCATGCTCAAGTGGGAGAAATATTAGAGTGTGCAAGGTACAAACACAATATGACTTATAATATTCTATTAGGACTTATACATATTGATGTATGTTGTCTAATAGAGAACGAATGTCAAGAAATAATAAAAACTACTTCATCACATTACCTATATGTTTTAGCTAATAAGCATATGTTTTCTTGTAAAGACATAAATATGAAGTATGTAAATTAACTTGAAAATACTATAGAATACAAAAGTAGGCATTCAATAATAGTTTATTTGTAATATGTTTATGTTTTCAAGTAAAGACATAAACATGAACTTCCTTGAATTGTTCAAAGACTTATAAATAAAGTAAGTACTTCACTTGTTGTGTCTTCCTGTTAGGGCATATACAATAAAGTTATTGAATTGTTCAATATCTTATAAAGTATATTTAGCGACCAACATGTTATGTTTTCTTGTTAAAACATGAACATAAAGTTCTTGAACTACTAAAATAATCATACTTTATAGCATGCAATCGGCTTGAATATATTGTTTATACAATTTGGTTTGACCAAATTATAAAATATGTGAGCCAAAGAGTATTATGTTATCAAAGGAATTGTGATACTGTCTCATAATTGCAACACTATGTCTCATGTGTAAAATCAAATACTATTGTTATTATTTGATCCTTGATAACATTAACTACTCTCTCTCTTGTATCTTATTAAGGTTAACAAAAATTTGAATATGCCCGTGCTTATTCAATATGGTTCCAAACAAGAAGGTAACTAAGAAACCATCAATTTATGGAATGGGATGACTCCCAGTAAGTCTTAGTTGAAGTCTTGAATTTGTTAAAATCATGTTAGACATGTTATCAACAAAAATTGAATCAAGAAATTTCAGTGTATTTTATACATCCCAAACGAGAACAATTTATTGTTGCTCGAAATGCCGTGTACTTGGAGAATGTATCCTCTTACAAGAAGCAAGTGGGAGCCTTTGTGCATCTTTGTAGAAAGCAAGAAATAAAATACAGCCTTCTAAATACACTAGTGAACGACATAATGAGGCTGAGCATGTAAATGCAAAAGCCACAAATTGTTATAACTCCCATTCGCATATCCGCAAGGATACCTCAAGCACCTGAAGATATGAATGTAATGTCAATGTTGAGGAATATGAGTTAGAGGATCATATTGAACCTCATAACTATCGAGACTCGTTTTTAGATTTGGAATCTAATGAATGGCTCAAAACTATGAATGGTTAGATGTAGTCCATAAAATAAAATCAATTTCGGAATTTGATTATCTTTCACCAATCAGTAAGACTGATAGGTTATAAATGGAATTCTATTTGAAGATAGATATGGACAGAATTGTACACATTTATATACACTCTCTTGAATAAGTTTAAGACATGCTCAAGCAATTGATCATGATTTAAGACATTATTTTATTTACGGGTGTTAAATTAATAAAGATATTAATTACCATACTTGATTTCATGAATATGAAATATGGCAATTGGTGTACAAACTCTAGAAATCCAAGTGTGGATTAGAGCATGCATCTAGGAGCTGGAATCTTAAGTTTGAATCAAGGATATGATCATGATTAAAACAAAGATAACTCTTTAAACTAGTAGGAGCATATTGTTTTGTTTGTTCTTAAATCTCATATGTTGTTAACATATAGGAAATAACATTCCATCAAAGCTAGGTTTTAATCCTTGGTTTGGAATATATTTCTATTGAGAGATATAAGAAATAACAAATATAACCATGGAACATATGCTTATTAAGAAAAGGCATATGCGGTTAATAAATCTAAATATGACACATCACTGGGAAAGTCTCAAAGTTCTGTCTCAATTGATAAGATTGAATATGTACATGGAAACCCTTAGTTTACCTAGTGGATTCATTACATATGATATGTGATGTATTAGACTAATGTTAATACTTGCATGAATGCAAGATGAACTGATCACAAAGTATCTAAGTGAAAGTCATTAGAATACTATATACTTGATCATCGTTTACGGATTTTAGCTAAGAAGATTAGTGTTGAGTTTATACACTAATGCTTACTTTGATTGAGATGGTACTCAATACTAGTGATAGTAGGATTTCATCTTTAATGATAATACTACTACCTAGACGTGCTTGATGAAAAGCATTGTTGCACTACTCATTAGTAAAATAAGAATACTTTACAGTTTAGAAGCTGTTAAGAAGATTGTCTTAAATAGGTGTTCTACTTGCTTCAAACAACCTATGTAATGTACTATGGCGATGCTAGTATTACTGTATTAGCACTTGAACGCACATATACAAAATGACAATCATCGTATTATTCAAAATCTTCACTATTTGTGAATTTCTGAAATAAGAATTCTCAAAGTTCACTCAGATGACGACTCAACAGGTCCTTGTGTAAATTCAATGTCTTGTAGTCAAACATGTTCATCATGCTTGTAACATTGGACTTTGACCTTAGAGTAGTCTCATGAATATCTGTTTTTTTTGTATTTGGATAATGGAACGTTAAGCAGTTTTACTAAATAATGAATTGATATACTTGGTAGATCGTCTTCATTTGTACTACTACTGTGTTCTATATTAGCATGTTTAATCCATGAATAATTTAGTTATTCTAAATTATCCATTGTCGGTTGTTGATACGGGAGTATCTATGAATTAAGACAAATATGAGTGCTTTGGTCATATTCATTTGGAATGAATATTAATTGATGATGCCGCCAAACTCATATGTGTTCATTGGATGAACATTGGATTGACCCAACCTACGAGAATTCACTGCATGGATCGTCGTCACTAGTGAATCTCGCAAGTGGTTGAATCTCTCATCCTAATACTTGAGATGCAAGTAGGTTTTGTATGTGTGGAATGTCAATCTTTGATATGGTTCAACGTTGTCCTGAACAAGGCTGCTATAAAGACTATTTTCAGGTGCGATGTGAAACACATGAACAAACACATGCAGTCAAAGAGGATTTGTTCCTCCACATGTATTGGAGTTAGATACTACTGGGCCCCTCGATGAATTGTACAGATGTATGTGTGGCCACACCCAAATGTAATTAAGATGACACTTGATTAATTTGGTAATCTAGTTCAATATCAATATCGAGAAACAGAATAGTTAAACTTAAGAATGACTTATGATCCATGTCTAAAGTTTAACAGAGTATCTGAAACAAAAGGATGAATGATTTCTAAACCATTTTAATGAGATGTTTAAGAAACTATCCTCATATGTTTCTGGGGGCATTGGCGTGTTGCTAGACGCTAACCATTGCTTGTATTATTATATGATTATTATGACGTGCGCAAGTGGGAGCTGTTGGAGTATGCTCGTGTCATAATAAATAATTATACGGCTAGACACATGTGAGTCTATGGGGTCACACACATATACACAGAGGTACCACTTAATATATCGTGTCTATTGTATTTACGATATATATATAACCTTCGTAACTCGAGATTAATATCGGGATTCTAATAACTAAGCAAGAACTTAGCTTATTAAACAAATAAATGGTTCAACCCATTTAAAGCCCACCATAAACCGTCCTTTATGATAGATATTAAATCTATACGTTTTATTTTTTCAAATGTGGAATTGATTTAGTCAATCAATATTGATAAACAATATGACAAATGAAAAACGTATGGCTTGGTGATTAAGATCACATGGTGTGGAGTGATATAATAAAAACTTTTATTTTTTGTTTCATTCTCTATACCTTGGGTTCATACGGTAGAAAACAACAATAAAAAAGATAACGTGTTCTTTTTATATCTTGCGTCTATAGTAGAGCAAGAATGAGTTACTAATAAATGGGTATTAGACTAGCATCGATTTGGTATACGATGATGTGTAGTGTGTTTCTACATAGAGGTGATCTACTTTGGTCACTTGAGTTTCTTGGTAGATCTTGTGTTGGTGATTAGTCTCCATTCGATCCTACCGAATCACGCTACAAAGGTATACTTATACTATTATGTATTTTTTATTGATTAATCATATGACTCTATGGATCCGTTCATAGGTGATCTTTCCGCTGCGTTTATTATTTATTCATATCATGTTTATATGGATAATCACCTATAGGGATAGGCTAATATATGCCTAAGGTGGAAATTGTTATGTTTAGTCATTATATTCGCCTAAGTCGTGTCTAAGGTATTAAGAGTCAAGTAGCCTAATTTCCTAATAGCTATGAATAAAGGCCGGTTGGCAATGTATAAGCCCATCCCGACCCGTAGGACTTGTGATAGTCGGTTCCCCCTCATCTCTATAAAAGGAGGTGAGGGGGAACGAACCAAACACGTCATTCTTTCAATAACTAATGGGAGTTAACGATTAGGGATATTACCTTGTGTGGGCGTCGATTACTTTTCTGTCAATTCTGCTGGTGTGTGTTCTTCGATCGTATTATTCCGCATCTAGTAATCAGGTTGTAGGGATTAAACCCTACAAATGGAATTCTCATTTATCAATGTTGTTTACATATGAATTTCATAATTGAGATTACTTATGGAAGGGGATTTATAAACTGGTACCAAAAACGTTTAGGCAAATATTTTGTCCAGCTTTTCGAAACTTAAGAGAACTGTCAGTAAAAATATTTTTTTATAGTCAACATATAAAATTAATTAAACAAATTAAGAATCTATATGAAATCTTCGTACTGTTACATACAGTGGGTTCAAACCAAACAAGAAGCATGTAGACTTCACAACAACATTTGAATTGAGTCTTCCAAATTATATCGAATAATGTAAATTCAGAACTTGAGATCAATACAAAACTTGAACGGCTTTTAGTTTTCTTCCACGCGTTACTCGTTCATATCAAATATGCTTTTATATAATAAGCCATTGAACTCGATATACCAAAATCAGGTAAGTTATGGTATATATTAGTCAACCTAGCAAGAACAATACTACTTGCTCAGTTAGAGATCGAGTTGCATGTCATCATAGACGGAACTTGAATAATTTTAGTGAGAGGGTAGACAGACTGAAACTATGGATGTCGTTCACTGTCAAGTTAATTACTTTGTCAAATCCTAATAACGACACAACTAGAATATAACGCACAATGTGCAGATGGAATTCTCGTTTTGTTATATTGTAAAATAGTCACTCAAAGTCTCAAACTAAATCAACGTTTTGTTTTGAGGTGTAATTTGATGAGAGAGTGAATGGTATTTTTTTTTATCAGTGTAGCTCTCATATGAATATCATTATTTATAGTTGACATTATAAATGTGTATTAGCTCAGCCTTAATGGAACTTACAAGTTGCCACAATATTATATGTTGACATTTACAAAACTCAACCATTGCTAAAAATGTTTACAATCTTGGGTGAACTTGTTGACATTTAGCTATAAATTAAGCATTATTGGTAGAGAAATTTGTGGTTTCAAAGTTGTGAAATGTGTAAATTAAGCATGGTGAAGGATCACCCATGGCTATGTGCCTTGTTTTGAAAGCCTCTTCTACTGTAGCACTGATTAAAAAACATGGAAATGCTCTGTTGATGAAGATTGAGGTTTCTGTCTCTTAGTCAGTCTTCATAGTTAAGTTTTGAGCTGTTCTTTTCAAGTTCGGTGCGTCATGAAAGACTGTGAATTTATGTTAGGTTACCAATTGTGTTATCCTAATGACGCCCGTTTGATATTAGAATTGTAGAACTTTAATGTGAGGAAGGTTACACAATATTTGGAAATGTAGTCAAAATCTTTGGATATCCTCGGGCGAATCGGTGATCTTGTTGGAATCTTTTGTGGGTTTCCATGTTCATTTTCGATTTCATAGATGAAATTTAGTTGGCCGTAATCTAGGTTTTTGTAACCGGTATTTAAATTCTATAACCATTTCGTTAGCAATGTAGTTTCATCCATATCTCAATAATTTGTATTGTAGGATTCAATTCCTACAACATGGTTACTATTGCAGAACAAACATCGATCATGAACACATACCACAACAAGTCGACAGAAAAGACTACACAAGGTAATACCCTAACCGATTGATTAGTTCATTGATAAAGAATGTGTTGTGAATCCTATCCCCCCCCCCCCTCACCTCCTTTTATAGAGATGAGGGGGAACCGACAATTACATAGACACGAGTCGGGTTGGGCTTCGACACAACCAACCGACCTGTATTGTACTTGGCTATTTAGGAAACTTAGAACTTATACCCTAGACACGAATTTAGGCTAATAAAGACTAATACATATCAATTTCCACCTTAGGCTTATATTAGCCTATCCCAACACTCAGCAGCTTCAAGCAGTGTTGTATCTTGCGTCCAGGTACCACCTTCGTCAAGGCATCCGTACCATTGTGTTCAGTACCCACCTTCAGAAATTCAACCGTCTTCGCATCCAAGACTCTTCTGATAAAGTGATAACACATATTGATGTGCTTAGTCATATCATGAAAAACATGATTCCGTGATAAATGAATCGCGCCCTGATTATCACAAAAAAATTGCATGATTAATAAATTGCATGATTAATTGTTATGTCATGTAGATTAATGATTATGATCCGTATAGATTTAATTTTCAAGAGATTTGAGTGGATCTGTGATGAACGTGCATGTTTTTCATGGATCATAAAAATGTATGATTATATGATTTTATGTGCTAGTTGTTTAATTTGATTCAATAAATCTAGAATTACGGAAGACTTATAAATATGAAAACCTAGATTTGATGATTAATTAATAAATCGTATGCATGTGGCTATTTGATTTATTTATTGCACATATAAATTGTTATTATGTGTTTATGATTTAGTTTTTTTACTTGTTTATGTTAAAATGTACGAATTGTCGGAAACAAGGCTTTTTTAAGAAAAATAATATGGACTAAATCATATTAAAATTGAGATTTGTTTTGAAATCAAAATTACAGAGAATTTGTGTTGATTGGTATTTGCAATAAGAATTTAAAGGCCTACTACTTTTGACAAACTATAAAATGGGTATAACGCACCGCTTGTTATATACCCGGTTAAGGAAGGAGGTGTTATGCAACTAGTCGCTGACCAAATTCTCGGCTCGCCTGTGCGTCAAATTGAAATTACCTACTATTATTATTTGCATTATACCTTAAGGTTGATATACCACAAATTCACATTCGAAACACAATGAATAAGGTTATTGCTTTGTGCTTTAGCCTAGTTTTTGAAAAAGTACGTTGTGAATAGTTGTGGGTAAATTCTTTAAATTGGTTTAACCAATACCTCAACAAAATATATGTAGAAATTTAGTCTCGTGAAAAAGTTTACTAAAGGTTTTGTTAAACTTATGCAATAGAGTTTTATGCATGCCTCTCCATACATTGATTTTGACATCAAAATTTATATCCTTAAAATTTAAATCGAATGCTATCTAATTGACGACACTTGAAATTATTATGTCGTTATATGAGATTTTGGACGATGTTGTGTGGAAAGAAAACTTTCATAGAATGAGAATTCGCATGATTGTTTTACGTTCTTCAGATTAGATGATTTAATTGAGTTACTTAGTGAGATCTGGAAACTTAAGGCATTCAGAAGGGATGAAACACGTTTACAATGCAAAAGTTTTTTGGCAATGTAAATCCCATAAATATCTAGAAATTGCAAAATTGTTTTCCAATTGAATTGTTCGACAAGTCACTATGTTGAATGAATTCATTACTAGCAGATCAACTGATGTAATAGATCTATGTCAATATATGTTCTAGGATTCAAGGAAAATACTATGGTTAATTTATTTACCGGGGTAATTTTAATTTCTTCAAAGTATTTTATTATCGAAAATACTAATATTTTGAAATTGTTTCTGTAGAAATGGCTCAACCCGATAACAACGCTTTAAGTTTGGCGTTCAAAACTTTCTTTGATCGTCCGGAACTTACTAGCCAAAACTTCAATGATTGGTATCGCTCCTTAAGAATTGTTTTGAGAGTAGCAGGTACTATTGATTACATGTCCAAGCCGTATCCGGCTGACCTTGCTGGAGGAGCTTCTAAAACAAAAAGACTTGCACACGCTGCTGAAGTTATGAAGCACTCTGATGTGGCTTGTATAATGCTTGGGAAAATGTCGCTTCAACTTTAAAAGAAGTATGAACTATTTTCTTCAAAACGTATGCTTGATGAACTCAAGGCAATGTTTGAGAAGCCTCAAGCTGTGGATATCTACGACTTAGTAGATGCTTTGCATAGCTGTAAGCAAACCCCTGGAAAATCCGTAAGTGCACATTACATGGAAATGAGAGGTTACATGGAACAACTCATTGCACTAGGACACCCATATGATCATAATATGGCGACTAACTTGATCAATAGGTCCTTTAACAAAGATTTTAATGATTTTGTTAGGAACTATAATATGCATTGCACAGGGAAGTCAGTTATTGATTTGCATGCAATGCTCATTGACAAGGAAAAATGGGTTAAAGGACAAGGCGTCTACCTCTACTCCTCAATTACTAACCATACAAAAGGGTAGAGTGACTAAGCCAAAACGCACGCGAACAAAAAGATGAAACGCAAAGGCAAAGTTGATAAGGGCAAGCAAGTTGCGACATATCATAAACCTAAGCAGAACTTTGCTAAGAAGAATCAATCTCAAAAGTACGAGACTTGTCACCATTGCGGAGCAAGTGGTCACTGGAAGAGGATATGCCCACTTTACCTCGATGAGTTGCGAGAAAGTAAGAAGAAAAAGTCTAACTAAGTGTTGCAGCTTCAGGTAACTTATTTATGATTGAATTATTTAATTTAACATACAAGTGGTCAATGGAGCTGGAAAGGAAGCTTCAGGTATATGATACGGGATGTGTTATTAACATTTGTAATACCTTGCAAGCATTTAAGCTGGAAAGGAAGCTATCCTATGGGGAACAATATCTGCAAGTGGACAATGGAGCACAAACAACTATTGAAGCTATAGGAACGTTTAATTTAGTTTTACCTTCGGGTTTAGTACTGATTTTGAACGATTGTCATTATGCACCTTCAATTGTAAGGGGTGTTATTTCCTTTTCTTGTTTCTATTTTAATGCAATTTCTGTGAATGGTGTGTTTGAAATTGACATGCATGATAATTCCATGTATAATAATAATTTTGTATTTAGCATGAGTAAGAACACAAAGTTTAACAAGAACTCTTCTTATATTTGGTATTGTAGACTTGCCCATATTGGGAAAACACGCATACAAAAGCTTCAACGTGAAGGGATTTTGGAAAATATCAATGATGAATCATTTGATAAATGTGAGTCTTGTATCTCAAGAAAGATGACCAAGAAACCTTTTAATAGCAATATGAAAGAGCTATTGATCTACTTGGCTTAATACACACTGATGTTTGTAGACCACTTAGACATGTGTCAAGGAAAGGTGTTATCTACTTCTTAACATTTACGGATGTTTATAGTCGTTATGTTTATGTTTATTTACTTAAGCACAAACATTCAAACTGTTTAAAGCAGAAGTAGAATTGCAACTAGGAAAGAAGATTAAAGCTCTTCGTTCTGATAGATGTGGTGAATATTTAAGTCAAGAGTTTAAAGATTATCTAAGTGAAAATGGAATTGTTCAGCATCTTACTTCTCCCTATACTCGACAAAAAAATGGTGTATCCGAAAGGAGAAATTGTACACTATTAGATATGGTGCGATCTATGTTTAATCGTACAAATTTACCACTATCCTTTTAGGACTATGCCTTAGAATCTGCGGTTCGTATTTTAATTATGGTTCCTACAAAGAAGGTTAATAAGACACCATATGAACTATGGCATGGAAAAACGCCATACTTGTCTTATTTAAAGGTCTGAGGTTGCGAGGCGTATGTGAAACGTGACTTGGGTGACAAACTCCGACAACGATCTTGTAGGAGTGGAGACTTCCTTGAAAGTAAATAAAGAATTGTTGACTAAGACCACATGAGAACAAATTTATTGTTGCTAGGAATGGAGACTTCCTTGAAAGTGATCTTGCAATTAAAGAATTCAGTGGGATAAATTATGATCTTGAATAGAGTCACATAGATACATTACCTTCTGAAAACACTAGCGAAGTAATTCCTGTAGAAGCAGAAAGTCTGGCGGTTAACTAGAAGTAATTCCTATACGGAGGTCTGATAGAACTATACGTGCACCAAGCAAAATATGTCTTAACATAGAGGATGATGATGAAGTTGGGGATCTTGGAGAACCTGCTAATTATAAATCCGTCATGCTTGATCCTGAGAAGGATAAGTGGATGGTTGTTATGAATGAGGAAATGAAATCCATGAAAGTTGATGATGTTTGGATTCTTGTAGATCCACCATCAAATGATAAAGTATTGAGACATAAGTGGATATACAAGAAGAAAACCGACATGGATGGCAAAATACAATCATATAAAGCTCATTTAGTAGCTAAAGGTTTTACTCAAACTTTTGGCGTAGACTACGAGGAGACGTTTTCTCCTGACTTAAGAGCAATTTAGATTCTCATAGCTATAGAAGCATACTATGACTATGAGATATGGCAAATGGATGTTAAAACTGCCTTCTTGAACGGTCGCTTAGATGAAGACATCTATATGCAACAACCGGAAGGGTATGTTGATCCTAAGAATCCAAAACGCGTATGTAAACTTTCAATATCTATTTATGATTTGAAACAAGCATCACGTCAATGGAATAAAAAAATTTATGAAGAAATCAAAAAGTTCGGATTTGTTCAAAATCGTGACGAGCCATGTGAATATCGCAAGGCTAGTGAGAGTGATGTAGTATTTCTAGTCTTATGTGTTGATGACATATTAATCATGGGAAGTAACATTCCAAGACTTAAAGTTGTTAAAGATTATATTGGTAATGTTTTTCTATGAAGGATTTAGGAGAAGGTGCATACATTCTAGGAATTAAGATCTATCGAGATAGGAGTAGACGGTTAATTGGTCTTAGTCAAGCTACTTATATTGACAAAAAATTGAAGAAGTATAATATGCATAATTCCAAGAAAGGTTTTGAACCTATGCAAGTTAAGCATAAGTTAAGTCATGAGATGGATGCATCAACTCCTGAAAAGGAGGCATACATGCAGAAGGTACCTTATGCTTCGGCTGTAGGATCTATTATGTATGTTGTAAGATGCACAAGGCCTGATGTAGCGTTTGCTCAGAACTTGGTCAGTCGTTACCAACAGAATCTAGGGAAGAACCACTCGACTGCTGTTAAAACATATTCTAAAGTATTTGAGGAGTACGAAAGAAATGTTTTGGTATTCGGAAGGGAAACCAGACACATAACTAAATGTGACAGGATTCTGTGATGCGTCCTGGCAATGTGATAAAGACGATACGAAGTCTCAGACGGGTTACGTATTTGTCATCAACGGAGGAGCAGTTTACTGGAAGAGCAAGAAGCAGACAACGATTGTTATGCATGCTACTCAATCTGAGTACATGGCTGCTTCAGAAGCTGCAATGGAAGTTGTTTGGATTAGGAAGTTATTGGAGATCTTGGAGTGATGTCTTCAATTAAAGAACCTATTGATATATTGGCCAATGATTCTGGAGTCATGAAAGACGCCAGACACCTTAAGGGTAGACATCACTACGTCCGAGAACAAGTAGAAGCTCGTGAAATCATATTAATAAAAGTTCACATAGACGATAACGTAGCTAATCCTTTTACTAAGGCTTTGCCTAGACCAAAGGTTTTTAAGCACGCCAAAGCAATTGGGCTGCGATTAGCTAGTGATTTCATGCAAGTCTGTGATTAATATTTGGATTAAAGGATGTAAAGACATTATTGTTTAGTGAAATAAAAATTGGGTTTTGATTATTCTTGTTATTTAATTTTGTATCCTATTTTACATGTTTTAATTCAAAATTGAGATTTAGATATAGAAGGTACTAAATATGTGAATCATTCTAATGTGCTTGCTTGTTCTATGTCCAAACATTATTGGCATTTTAGATTAGGTCACCCAGCTGACCATGCTCTAAATGTTCTTAAGAAATATTTAAACATTACTAATTCTGATCAAACTGATTTCTGTGAAATTTGTCAAAGAGCTAAACAAACTAGAGAACCATTTCCTTTAAGTGATCATAAAACAAAATTATTTGGTGACACTGTCCTTTTCGATTTGTGGGGTCCTTATAGGGTGATTAGTGTGACTGGTCATAGATATTTTCTAACTATTGTGGATGATTTTACAAGAGCTGTTTGGGTGTACTTGATTAAAAGCAAAGATGAAGTTGGTACTTCAATTGAGATTTTATACAATATTTTTAAAAAATCAATTCAAATGGAATGTTAATGTTTTCAGAAGTGACAATGGGACTGAGTTTGTAAATCATAGTTTCCAAAAATTTTGTCATGAAAAGGGAATTGTGCACCAGACCTCTTGTGCATATACCCCACAACAAAATGGGGTGGTTGAAAGGAAACATAGGCATATCCTAAATATTACTATATGCCTTATGTTTTAGGGGGAATACCTATGAGATTTTGGATTGAATGCATTCTAACCACTATTTGTCTTATCAACAGATTACCCTCTTTTGTGCTAAATGGTAGATCTCTTTATGAGATGATTTATAATTCATCCCCTAATCTCTCTCCTATTAGAACTTTTGGGTGTCTTTGTTTTGCCACTATTTTAAATAGTCATGATAAACTCACCAGCAATGTTGTAAAATAAGGGCTAGGCGGCCGCCTAGGTGGCGCCTAGGCTCTAGGCAGTCATACTCCGCCTAGAAGCTAGGCGGCTAAAAAAGTCAAGAACGTCAACAAAAAGTCAATATTATTTACAAAAAATTAAGGCTTTTCTTTCTAATATGTAGTGCCCATATTTATTTTAACGTAACATCTTAAAATAAGAGATAAACGAATGATTATAAACATAAAGTAATGGGTTTTTCGTATGAAATTGGAACCAATTGAATTAGAAGTTCACGTTTGAAATTTTAAGCACATAAATTGTTATGTTTTATTTGTCTATTTTGCAAAAACTTTGAATTATTTGAAACTAGAAGTAATTTTTTTATGTCATACATATTATTTATAATATTTATATGCATAAAATTCCAATCCGCCTAGGCGGCGCCTAGATGAATTCCGCCTTGAAGGTCGTCGACCGCCTCACTAGCGCCTAGCGATTTCTGCAACCTTGCTCACTAGTAGGTCTGAAAAATGTGTTATGATGGGTTTCTCAAATTCTCAAAAGGGTTATAAACATTATAGTCTTGACAGACATCAGTTTTTTTTAATTTTAGAGATGTTAAATTTTTTTAATCTATATTTCCTTTAAGGATGCTATTTTGAATAAGAATAATAATAACAAAAAGTTTGATGTTTTTCAAAGTGATAAAGTTTTGACCTTTTTTTACTTGAAAAACCCTGAGCTTCCTGATGATGAAGAGAGAGTAGTAAAGGAACATAATGGTGACCTTGGGTCACCAAGTGCTAGCAGCCCACCCTTGAGTTTAGGTGACACTGGAAACATTGCCTCAGACAATGATACAACTCATGCCAGCTTAAATGGGATTAAGGCTGCCACACTTGATGATAATAAAAGTTCTGAGGGAACTTTAGAATTTAACCAAGTGTTCCCTTTTATGGACAGAACATGGGAGTGAACTTAGGTGATACTTCTAATAATAATGCTCAGGGGGACCAAGTCTTGAGAAGGTCTTCTAGACCTTATGTCTCTCCTAAAAACTATAGTGACTTTGTTGTTAATTCAAAAGTTAAATATGGGATTAAAAATTTTGTTGGGTATTACAAGCTTAAAGGGGATGCTTTGTGTTTTGTCACACAATTAAATAGAAGTAGTGAACTTAGTAATTTCATTGAAGCATCTCAAAGCCCGGATTGGGTGGATGCTATGAACTTGGAATTTGCTGCCTTACTTGAGAATGACACTTGTGACTTAGTTGAGTTACCTGCTGGTAAGACTGCTTTGAATTCTAAATGGGTTTGAAAACTTAAGTTTAAATCCAGTGGTGAAATAGAAAGGTATAAAGCTAGACTTGTTGCTATGGGTTATGGTCAAAAGGAAGGGATTGATTATGAAGAAACTTAACCAGTCTTGGCCTATATACCAACTTGATATCAACAATGCCTTTTTATATGGTGAATTAGATGAAACTGTCTCCATGAAACCTCCTCAGGGTTTCTATGCTAGATATAAAAATCTAGTTTTAGATTGAAAAAGTCCATTTATGGACTTAAACAATCTCCAAGACACTAGAACTTTAAATTTACTTCTGTGCTTGTGGAAAATGGTTTTGTTCAAAGCAAATATGATTACTCTCTTTACAATAAGTCTGATGAATTTTTTTTTATTATTTTTCTTGTTTATGTGGATGATATTATTGTTACTAGTAATGATCAAAAGGAAATTGACAGCTTTAAAAGTTTTTTGAAAGGAAAATTCAAAATCAGAGATTTGGGGAACCTGCAATATTTCTTAGGGATTCAGGTTATTAATACCAATTCTGGTGTTTTTTTGAACCAAAGAAAATATGTGTTGGACCTTTTGTTTAAATATAGAATGCTTGCCTACAAACCATCTAAGTCACCTCTAATTTCAAATCTGTCCATTTCTAATGAGGCTTCTAAGAGTGATCCTTTACTTGAAAATATTGTAGATTATAAGAAACTTATGGGCAAACTTATTTACTTCACCAATACTAGGCATGATACTTCATATGTTGTGCATTATATGTTGTGCATTGTTTAAGTCAGTTCATGCATTCCCCTTTGAGGTCTCATCTAAAAATTGCTTTTAGAATTTTGAGATACTTGTAGGGATCTCAAGGCCTTGGTATTCATGTTACTAAAAATTCTGGTATGTCTCTCAAATCATTTTCTGATGCAGACTGGGCTAAGTGTATTGTAACAAGGAGGTCTGTGACTGGTTATTGTGTTTTTGTGAATGATAGTTTAGTCTCTTGGAAAAGTAAGAAGCAACATACTCTCTCTAAATCTTCAGTTGAAGTAGAGTATAGGGATTTTGCTTCTGTCACTAGTGAAGTCATTTGGATTCTAAAAATCTTTAAAGATTTGAAATGTTATAATCTTTTACCTATGAATCTATATTGTGATAGCAATTCTGCTATTAAGATAGCAACCAACCCTGTTTTTAATGAAAGGACAAAACACCTTAAAATTGATCTTCATTTTGCGAGAGAAAAAAAATCCTAAATGGTGTGGTTAAGACTGTTAAAGTGGACTCTGTAAATCAAATTGCAGATGTCCTAACTAAAGGGTTGGACATTGATTTCCACCAAAAGATTGTTAAAAACTTGGTATGATAAACTTGTATGTGTTATCATATTAAAGGGGATGTTAAAATTTTGGACCTAATATGCTAAGCAAATCTAACCGAAGGGACTTATTGTGTTTTTTTGTAACTTTCAGTTATGGCTTTGGACTTGCTGTGATAGAATCTTTGGATACCAGGGACTAAACATGGGAAGCCTTATATTGCTGTTGTCAAGCCCATCTCCCTTTGCATATCTATGAGGGGCGTCTCATTTTCTTGTTATTATTGCTTCATAATCATAAGTGTGTTTTTACACACAGGTACTCTCTGTGTTCTTGATCTGTGAAACCCTAGTTTTCCTTCTTTTTTGTTCTTTGATTTGTAAAACTATTATCATGTACATAATAGGACTACACGTGATTAACACATGTAGTCTTAGCTTTTTATTCAGTTATTTGATCAAATCTCATTTAATCAATTTAAAGTGGTTTCGGGATCTCTTGAATCATGTTTTTCTACAGTTAGTCCAAGAATGAATTAGATTAGGCTAGTACATGTGTACGTGACTGCCAACAGACATACCAAATCAACGATAATCGTCGCATTCTAAGGATGACGCTGATTACATGAAAAACACCTCGCTCTTATTGGTTAGTTCACGAAAGCACAAATGACAACAACATGAATGTTGTCAGCATGTGCAATTGAATACAGAACTGCTCAATCAGTTGGCTTTATGAACTATCTTTTTAAAGAATTTTTCGTTGATTGAAATCAAAGGATAATCATGAACTCTATCCATCATGTTAATCGGAGGTGGAAAACTACTTTTGTAGGAAATGAATCCCACTGCATTCCATAAATTGCAAGCGGTCCCATGTATACAAGTGAGGGAAAGTGACAATCCATTGCCCGACTATCATAGTTGAAGTAAGACATGTTCCATAATTTTTCTTCAAATGTGGTTTTTGGTTTCATGAATTTACGTTTATATCTTTCGGCAGTTGTAGGGTGCCGTAATGCGAAGCCATTTTTGTAATTGCTTGAAGTGGAGCAATCCATATGAACCAACATTCCGCACTAACACCGTGAACTGTCCACGCTTCATATGCTTGATCTGGAAAACCATCATTTGTGATTCAACAATCATTATCCCAATGGCAGACCATACCTCAGCTCAAAATAACAAATCACCATCTCGATAAACTTAAAGAAAGAATTTCAGGTTCAAACCTTTCCACTTACTTGTAGCATGTTGTATGCATTCATTCCATGCCATCGGTCATAAGTTTCGATAACATAGGAATAGAACTGCTCCTTTGAATTTTTGAATTGCATTTTTTCCATCATCTAAAAATTTGACTTTTCTTTTGTCTTCCAACAACACCTGGCCGGAAAGAGTTCAATTAAACCTACATCGATCTGTAATGGGTATAATTTGACGAAAGAGAGAATGGAATTCTCATATATCAATGTTGTTTATATATGAATTTAATTACTAAGAGTACTTGTGGAAGGTGATTTATAGAGTAATAACAGAAACGTTAGGACGTCATATTGAAAAAGTTTGACACCTTTTTTGTAGGCAAATCTTTTGTCCAGATTTTCTAAAATTAAGAGAAACTATTAGCAAAAATATTTTATACTTAGCATTTGAAAAGAAAAAAAATAAGACTCCATGTCAAATCTTCGCGGGTTGCATTATCATCTTTCATTTCGAGAAAAAACACACAACCTGTACGAAATCATGACACTAATCCTAAAACAAGATGCATGTAGATGCTGAAAATATATAGGATAATCAATTTCCTTCCTTTGTCTATGTGGGATTTCAAATTCACTACCACATTTGAATTCAGTCTATCAGAAAATATGGAATATTGTAAATTCAGAATATGAGATCAATATAAAACATTGTCAATGTAGGGTTTAATACCTACAACCCTGATTACTAGATGCAGAATATCGATCGTAAAGAACACTCACAAGCAGAATCGACAGAAAAGAAAAGCGACGCCCCACAAGGTAATATCCCTAATCGAATCTCCGATTAGTTATTGAAAGAATGACGTAATTGGTTTGTTCCCCCTCACCCCCTTTTATAGAGATGAGGGGGAACCGACTCCTACAATGACTCCGGGTAGGGTTGGGCTTAGACATTGCCAACCGACCTTTATTCTTAGTTATTAGGCTATACGACTCTTATTACCCTAGACACGACTTAGGCGAAAATATAAGACTAGATATAACAATTTCCACCTTAGGCTTATATTAGCCTATCCCAACACTCAGCAATTTTAGGCAGTGTTGTAACTTGCGTCTAGGTACCACCTTCGTAAAGGCATCCGCAACATTGTGTTCAGTACCCACCTTCAGAACTTCAACCGTCTTTGCTTCCAAGACTTCTCTGATAAAGTGATAACGCACATTAATGTGCTTAGTCCTTTCATGAAAAACATGATTCCGCGATAAATGAATTGCGCCCTGATTATCACAATTAACTGCAACAGTGTTGAGCTTCACACCCAACTCTTCCAAGAGTCCTCTTAGCCAAATAGCTTCCTTCACAGCCTCCGTAAGGGCCATATACTTTGCCTCTGTAGTTGAAAGAGCCACCACGTGTTGTAGCGTTGCTTTCCAGCTTACAACACATCCCTGTACTAAAAATGCGTAACCAGTGAGAGACCTACCTTTATCAGGATCCTTAGCGTAGTCTGAATCAACAAAACCTGTTACGTCAACATGGTTGCCAAGATTTGTCCCATACACCAAACCCATGTTTACAGTGCCCTGCAAATATTTCATAATCCACTTCACTTATTTCCAATGGAGTTTACCCGGATTAGCCAAATATCTGCTAACTACACTTACTGCATACGCTATGTCTGGCCTCGTGCATACCATCAAGTACATCAAGCTCCCAACCACATTTGAATATGGCACCCTACTCATTCTTTCAACATCACAATCCCTAACCGGGCAATCCTTCAACGATAGCTTGAAGTGCCCACCCAATGGCGTTTGAACCGACTTCCCATTTTCCATTCTAAACCTTTTTAAAACTTTAGAAACGTACCCGGATTATGACACCCTCAGAATCTTGCGACTCCGATCCCTGACGATCTCCATACCAAGAATCTTCTTTGCTTCCCCGAGCTCTTTCATGTCGAACTCCCTTTTAAGCAAAGACTTGGTAGCCACGATCTCAGCCTTGCTTTTACAAGAAATCAGCATATCGTCTACATATAACAATAGATAGATATACTCCCCTGGTGCATAACTCTTGTAATATACGCAGCTGTCGTAACTGCTACGCTTAAACCCGTTGCTCACCATATACTCATCGAACCTCTTGTACCATTGCCTAGGTGACTACTTCAAACCATAAAGAGATTTCTTTAACAAACATACCTTGTTACCTTGTTCAAATCCCGGTGGTTGCCTCATGTAGATCACTTCTTCAAGATTTCCATGTAAAAACGCCGTCTTTACATCAAGCTGCTCCAACTCATAATCTTTACACACAGTCAATGCAAGTATAACCCGAATAGATGTGTGTCGAACTACCGGCGAAAATACTTCATTGTAATCAATACCTTCTCTTTGTGTGAATCCATGAGCCACCAACCTTGCCTTGTACCTAGGCTTTTGAACACCTTCAATCCCTTCCTTTATTTTGTACAGCCATTTGCCGCTCACCAGCTTTTGCCCAGCTGGATGATCCACTAACACCCAGGTCTTGTTCTTCTTCAGAGAATCCATCTCTTCTTTCATAGCAGCTTTCCACTTAGAACTGTCTTCACAAGCAACTGCTTCCTGGTATGTCAATGGTTCATGAGTATCTTCTTCCTCTGCTGCAGCAAACACGTAAGCAACCATATTACTCTCATCCTGAAACCTTGTCGGTTTCGTTCTTGTCCTTGGCTCTCTATCCCGAACCAATTGATAATCTGTGAGATCTGGTGGATGATCAATTTCTTGAACCCCTGCATCTTCATCATAGCCATCTTCCTGATTTGTCTGGTCTTCCTGATCTGTCTGATCTTCCTGACCTGTTTGATCTTCCTGACATGTCTGGTCTTCCTCAGGCGTATGATTATTTAACCTCTGCAGTTCCACCTCAACCTGTAATTCCTCAACAGACTTATCATTACCTGCACCAGTATCCTTCAACGTATCTTTGTACATGAACCTTTCATTGAAGACTACGTTCCTGCTTGTGACTATTTTAGGTGATTCATTATCAAGTCTATATAGTCTGTACCCCTTCACACCTTCAGGATACCCCAAAAGAACGCATTTTACAGCTCTCGGCTCGAGCTTACCTTGTTTAACGTGTGAATACGCGACACAGCCGAAAACCCTCAACATCCCATAATCACTAGGATGTCCCGACCACATCTCCATAGGTGTCTTCTTCTCAATCGCTGTCGATGGTGACCTATTTATAAGATATGCGGCCGTACATGTCGCTTCCGCCCAGAAGGTCTTGGGCAATCCAGACTGTATTAATAAACAGTGTACCTTGTCCATGAGAGTTCTGTTCATCCGTTCTGCTAACCCATTTTGCTGCAGCGTCCCGGCAACCGTCAAATGTCTAGCAATCCCACTCTCAGTGCATAGCTGATTAAACTCCCGGTTACAGAACTCAAGACCATTATCCGTCCTAAGCTTCTTAACCGTCCTCCTAGTCTGATTTTCTACTAACTGCTTCCACTCTTTGAACTTCCCAAATGCTTCGTGTTTGAACCTGATAATATAAACCCATACCTTTCTGGAATAATCATCGACAATAGATAAGAAATACCTCTTACCTCCCAATGATTCCACCTGAGACGGACCCCATAAGTCTGAATGAACATAGTCTATCACTCCCTGAGTAGTGTGCCTTCCTACACCGAAACGGACTCGATGTGACTTTCCCAGAACACAATTCTCACAAAAATCGAGCTTACCTAGACTCTTCTTGCCAAACAAACCTTGTTTTTCCAGCACGTGTAGTCCCGCCTCACTGATATGTCCTAGTCTTTTATGCCAAACCAGCACAAGACTGTCTTTCTCTTTAACACTAGCATTAAGCTCACCGGCGAATGCATGGCCATCCAAAGAGTACACACAGTTCTCCCTTCTGGTTCCAGATATAATAACCCTAGAAACATTAATCACCTTGATTTTGCCCGACTGCAATTTTACGGTATATCCCTCTTTTTCAAGAGTTCCCAGCGATATCAAGTTTCTTTTCAATTCAGGAATGTACCTGACATTGTTTAACATAAAACTTGACCCATCTTTTAGTTGTACCTTTACCTTGCCAATACCCATGATCTTGCACTCCCTGTTGTCGCCCAACAGTACGCTGCCCCCGTCGCATTCTAGAAAATCAAAAAATACATCTAACCTGGGTGACATGTGATATGAACCTTCTGAATCTATGATCCAATCTTGCAGTCTTTCTGCACTCGTCACCATCATCACCTCAGAATCGTCGTAAATCGAACCACTGGAGCTTGGTTGATCATCTTTCTTGACGTAACCTTTTGACTTCTTGCGATTATTCTTCGGACAGTTTCTTATCAAGTGCTCCTTAGAATGGCAAATAAAGCATTTGAGTCTTCCACCTCGAGATTTCGATCTTGACTTTCTCTTTGACTGATGTGAATTCCTGCGATCAGTTCTTCCCCTCACGTATAACCCTTCACCATCACCCCCCTTCGCCTTGGATCTTTCTTTGATTTCCTTTGAATTTAGTGTGGCCATCACGTCCTCCAAAGTCAAATCTTCCCGTCCATAAAGCAAGGTATCCAGAAAGTGTTCGTATGATGCTGGTAAAGAAGTGAGTAACAATAAAGCAAGATCTTCATCCTCGAATTTTACCTCAATATTTGCTAAATCAAGAACGATTTTGTTGAACTCATCTATATGCTCGGAAATCTTTCGTCCAGTCGGCATGTAGAATGTATACAACTTCTTCTTAAGGTACAACTTGTTGGCCAATGACTTTGTCATGTACAAAGACTCGAGCTTTGACCAAACCCCCGCTGCAGTCGTCTCCACGGTAACTTCTCTCAGGACCTTGTTACCTAAACACAAAATCATGGCACTGTGAGCTCTCTTGTCAAGCTTAGATTTCTCTTCAGCTTCCATATTCGCGGGTAAAACCTCCAGAGCTGCTTCGCATCCGTTCTGGATTAATAAGGCACACATCTTGATTCTCCATAACCCGAAATCGCCAGTTCCATCGAATTTCTCGATGTCAAACTTGGCTCCCGTCATTCTTTATCTTTTTATTAATTTGCTAAACCTTGCGAAAGACCTCACAATCACAAATTAATAAAAAAACCCCTTCGATAATCCGCTAAACTTTGTGAAAACCTCACAATCACGAATTACAAAGTCCCCTTGTGTTAAAACCCTTCAAAGTAATACTATTTTCTTTTATAAACCAAATAAAAGAAAATGTAAAAGATAATAGCCCTATATATTAATCTTGGCCCAAAGATAAAAACCTGGCCCAAAAAAATATATATACGTCTGTATCCCCTTAATCAATCCCTTTGATGTCTAGTATTTGTTTAGTTGACTTTTTAGTAAAATCAACAACCTGTTATCCTTTTCTTCTTCTTCTGTTTTCTTTCCTGCGACAAAAACAAGAAAAGAAGCAGATCGAAACCCCTGCTGTTCCTCGATGTCAAAAAACCCACAACACCGAAACCTTATCGATGAACACCTCAATCGACAAGAAACCCTTCTTCGATCGATCCTAGATAACCAGCGAGATCTTCGTCACCAAAGCTCTTGATACCACTTGTAGGGTTTAATACCTACAACCCTGATTACTAGATGCGGAATATCGATCGTAAAGAACACTCACAAGCAGAATCGACTGAAAAGAAAAGCGACGCCCCACAAGGTAATATCCCTAATCGAATCTCCGATTAGTTATTGAAAGAATGACGTAATTGGTTTGTTCCCCCTCACCTCCTTTTATAGAGATGAGGGGGAACCGACTCTTACAATGACTCCGGGTCGGGTTGGGCTTAGACATTGCCAACCGACCTTTATTCTTAGTTATTAGGCTATGCGACGCTTATTACCCTAGACACGACTTAGGCGAAAATATAAGACTAGATATAAGAGTCAAGAAAAAGGTACATGTTGTGGCAGACATTTTATTACTAAAGAAGGGATCAAACTGACTATTATACTAGAAATCATAATAATATCTCTTCCAAAATCTTAAGCATAGCTTAACACTAATTAGTGAGCAAAAAATAAAAGGTTCACCACCCAAATCTGTGATTTACTAAACAAAATATCCAACAAATAATGATAAATCATATGGTACATATGAAGCAAAGAAGTATACAACTAAGCATTATTCAAACCTTCTATACGCCCATAATTTCACTTCAATCTCCATTTACATTTTCCTGCCTGCTCTCAAAAGTCGTTTGTTCTAGTGGTCGAGTAAAAGTAGCGTTTCCATATAGGAAACCACAAAGTGTAGATCATGTCTCATCGAAATCCCAATATAAGTAAGTTGTTTTCAGTTGGGTTCATAAACATAAAGTGCATCAGATTCAATATGACCTTTTACCACTACAACTATAGGTTTGCCACTCTTGTTAAATCCAAGTACCCTTGTTATCATTGATTCGTCTGGCGGGTTAACGGTGTATAGTTTTGTAAATGATTTCGGATCACCGTTTTCCATCATCCATACATCATAAACTTGCTTCCTAGTTTCAAATATTGATTTAATTTTAATCACAGCAAGAAAGTCCCATAGCTTAAATATTAAAATATCAATTTTTTTACGGGGAAAGCATGTTGCTTGATAGATTCTTAAATAATTCGGAAGGTGTATTTCTGTGAATTGTTAAGTTTTCAAATCAAATGACATAATCATATTGTTAAGCTCCCATCTACCATCCAGATAAAACATGTCAGCAACAGCCCAAAAAATAGTCCCATCTATATCTACGTTATTCATTGAGAACCAAATTGACTTGCGAGGGAACAATATAGAAAACTCAACCACCAATGTAGAAAACTTTATTTAATGTTAAACTTGATAGACCAAATATAAAAAAGACATGACAAAATCAGAAATGCAACATATATAAACTAATTAAGAAATCGATATTTCTCACTTTTAGGGGGGTTTGCAACGGCAGCCTTGGCAGGTGATTGTGATGGTGGTGGTTAGGTGCATACGCGCTAGTGGTGGTGTAGTTGACGGCGGCTGGTACTATGGCTGTTAGGGTTTGGTCGTAGTGTAGATGGAGAGAATAAATTGTGAGTTGAATAGACCTAAATAGATATTACGGTTCAAAATTTTTGCCAAAAATATCCCTTTTCCTTTAGGCGGTAAATTTGAAAATTTTGAAGATAAGTGAAATTAAATCCAACTACAACTTTTTAGACACAAATAGATATCATCGGTTCAAAAAGATGTCTTTTAGACAGGTTGTTTTAATTCTAACCGGCTTAAATATGTTTTTATTATTTAGACCCGTTGTTTTGATTTTTACCGGCCAAAATGATGCTTAAGTGGCTTTTAGACGTGTGCGTTTTGTAGCAGGTTTTTATGGGAAGGTTTAAAAAGCCCTTTTTGTAGTAGTGGCCCCTGGGCTTTCATCTAAACTTAGTTTGATTATTGATGCATGATAATTATTATGAAACAATGTAATTATATACGAATATTATACATGGAGCTCTTTATCATGCACACCTAAGTTAATTCTTCGAAACGATATCCAATTGGGTAAGCACAAATTTTAGTTTTTCAACCAGTTCATTAGCAATCTAATTTCGTTCATACCTCAAGGACTTATAAAATAAAATAGAAGTTAAGATACTCCAAACACACGTGTGTCAAATTGTTATAACACAACTAGAATGTGACGTACAATGTGCAAACTTGAAACTCGTCGGTGTACAATAGTCATTCAAACCTAAATCGACGTTTTATTATGGGTAAAATTTGACGAGAGAGTGCTTGAAATCCCTGTTTATCAATATTATTCTCAAATGAGTTTGATAACTTCTTTACAAGGATTTATCAACTATTTGTAGGCAAATGTTTTTTTCAGTATTTTCTAAAGTAAACTATTAGTGAAAATATTTTGTAGTTAACATAAAAAGAAGTTAAGACTTGATATCAAATTAGTTAAGACTTGATATCAAATTCTCGTAAAGAAGGCTCCAATGTGGTTTTGCCAAAGTTAAGAGAAATTATTAGTAAAAATATTTTGTAGCTGACATAAAAAAACGTAAGACTTAATGTCAAATTCTCGTAAGGAAGGCTCCAATGTGGTTTTTCCAGAACCACACCACCCACACCCTATACCGAAGCATGACACCAAATCCTAGGTTATCAAATGATTTAACAGTTGGATATAAAAATGATACTCGTTTTCCTTCTTTTGTCTATGTAGGATGGGTGATAGCACATACCTTTCTCCCTAGTCATGGTTTTGTTTTATTCTAATGAGTATCAATATATTGAAGCGCTGAGATGACAAGATACCTTTGATGATGGAGATAATCTTGATAATATACACAATGGCGAGGTAATTTTGATAAAGATGAAAATAGAAGGAATTTTGTACTGATCTGTTGATTGCCGAACATTGTAAATTTTCTAGTCAATTAAAATTTGGTGGAGAATCTTGCATGGTTTAAATAGATATGATGCCAACAAGGCAATTTCGACTAGTATTTAATATATTCACAGATAACATGTTTGAAAATGCTTTATGCAATGCTTACAGTAACGTTGGGATCAAACATTTTCAAGATTGTGCAAAAATAGATTATGAGTTGTTGTTGGATAATCTTGTTATACGATTGGGATCATTTGAGAGTGTTAAAGAGCAATTAAGTGCTTGTCCATTGATGATTATTAGTAAAGATGATTTGTAGTTTAGAAAAAAATAAAATTAGAATTAATATCAAATATTTAATATCAAATTTTCATGTTAGATTGTGAGCTTAGTTTTTGACACCCGCAAAAAACCTTTAACACACAACAAATTAGATTTAGTTTTGTCCCTGGTTATGTAAGACACATAAACGGACAGTTTTACGTACTATGTCATTTTTTAGTACTCTGACTAATGAGAAAACAAATGGTATTCCTTTTGTAAATTGTTAAAACGAAAACAAACATTTTCTCATAAGAGTTTCAAATGGAGACCTCTTTGGTACATAGTATCTACCCGCTCGTCGCCCGTGCCCGGCCTCCCGCCCGTTTTGCCATATATGCCAATTTTGGATATTGTTGTCCGAGATTGTATTTTTGATGGAAAGTGGTATATCCGAAATTTATTAGTAAATTTGTAATAAAAAAAATTTATCCATTGTTATCCTTGTGCTTAATATGAAAAGTAGTATAGTCAAAAAAATTTACTTCGTAAATGGTACAGCTCGTCAATGATCAAAAATTCTTATACGGGTAGTAATTGAGCCGTATACCTTCCCGAAGATATCTAATTTTAGGCACCTTGAAATAATAAAGAGACAATACAACAAATACATCCAATTCATAAAGATGGAGCTGCAGGTATCAGGTGCGTACTTACAACATTAAGTCAATTCGTCAAGTGCACATAAATCTTTCTAAGAGTGTAAAAGGTTTTAATTATGGGAGTATATATTTTAGGAGGAGCGCTATAAACAAAAACTTCAACGAAAAAGAGTTGATGGATCGAACCTAGGTTGCCTCACACCCACGACAGCGACGTGTTACATATTTTTTACCAACTCGACTACCATCAAAGCTAATAGAACTATAGAAAAACATGATTCAAGAGATCCCAAAACCTTTAAATTAGATTAATCAAGAGTTTAAACCACAAATCATAAATAAAAGCTAGACTACCAGTGCTAATCACGTGTAGTCCCATTATCTACATGATAATAATTTTTACAAATCAAGAACAAAAAGAAAAGATTACAAACTAGGGTTTCCAAGATCTAAAGAGAACGGAGAGTAACTATGTGTTTCAAACACACTTATTGAATATGAGGTTCTGACCAGTCAATAAGACGCTACCCCAATAATATAAGATGCATGTGGGCTACTATAGCCGTTGGAGGTAAATGGGCTATATATCATGGGCTTTAGAGTCCAGCCATAAGTATCCGAATGAAGCAACAATAGTCCCTCCATATCATAGCAACTTCCTCACCAAGTCCACAGCACTAACTGAAAGAATAAACATAGACATAATTAGTCCCTGAGGTTAAGTATGGGTGACATATTAGGTCTATAAATCTAACATCCCCTTAATCTGACAACCCATACAAATTAATCATCGCAAGCTTGTTAACAAGCTTTTGGTGCAAATCTGTTTCCAACCCCTTAGTCAGAATGTCTACAATTTGATTTGTAGAATCCACCACAGTTTTAACAACACCATTAAGAATTTTTTTTCTCTAACAAAATGAAGGTCAATTTCAAGGTGTTTAGTCCTTTCATGAAAGTGGGTTGACTGATATCTTAATAGCAGAATTACTGTCACAGAAAAGATCCACAAGCAAAAGATTATAGTAATTTAAATCTTTCAAGATTTTGAGGATCCAAATGATTTCACTTGTTATAAAAGCTAGAGCTCTATACTCAGCTTCTATAGAAGATTTAGAGAGAGAGAGAGAGAGAGTTGTTTCTTACTCTTCCATGATATCAAATTATCATTTAGAAAAACACAGTAACCAGTAACAGACCTTCTTGTTACAATGCAAGCCCAGTCAGCATCACAAAAGGCTTTGAGGAACATTCCTGAACCTTTGGCAACCTGAATCCCGAGACCAGGACTTCCCTTTAAATATCTTAAGATTCTAAAACAATTTTTAGATGAGACCTTAAAGGGGAATGCATAAACTGACTTAAACAATGCACAACATAAGATATACCAGGTCTTGTGTTGGTCAGGTAGATCAACTTACCCAAAAGTTTCTGATAATCAACAATATTATCAAGCAAAGGGCCTTTTTTAGATGCCTCATTAGAGATTGACAGTTTTTTCATTAAAGGTGTCTTAGATGGGTTGCAGGCAAGCATACAATATTCAGACAAAAGATCCAACACATATTTTCTTTGATTTAAACAAATCCCTGAATTTGTATAAATGACTTCAATTCCCAAAAAGTATTAAAGTTTCCCCAAGTCTTCGATTTTGAATTTTCCTTTCAAAAATTCTTTAAAACTAGCAATCTCCTTTTAATCATTACCAGTGACAATAATATCACCACCATACACAAGAACGGCAACAAATAACTTGTCATTTTTCTTAGTGTAAAGAGAGTAATCAGATGTTTTGAACAAACCCATTTTCAATAAGCACAGAGGTAAGCTTAGAGTTCCACTGTCTTGGAGATTGTTTAAGTCCATAAATGCACTTCTTCAATCTGTACACAAGGTTTTTATTAACAGTATAAAAACCTTATGGAGGGTTCATGTAGACAGTCTCATCTAACTCACCATATAAAAAGGCATTGTTGATATCAAGTTGGTATATAGGCTAAGACTGGTTAACAGCTAAGTTAATCAAACATCTAATAGTAACCATTTTAACAACAGGAGAGAACGTTTCCTCATAATCAATTCCTTCCTCTTGACCAAAACCCATAGCAACAAGCCTAGCTTTATACCTTTTCTATTTTACGACTGGATTTAAACTTAAGTTTCCACACCCACATAGAATTTAAAGCAGTTCTACCAGGAGGCAATTCAACTAATTCCCAAGTATCATTTTCAAGTAAGGCAGCAAATTCTAGGTTCATAGCATCCACCCATGGTGGTCTTTGAGATGCTTCAAAGAAATTCCTAGGTTTAGTATTCTTATTCAATTGGGTCACAAAACACAAAGCATCACATTTAATCCTAGAATATCCCACAAACTTCTTAATCCCATATTTAACTTTTGAATTAACAACAAAATCATTGTATTTTTTTGGTTCAACAGAAGGTCTAGAAGACCTTCTTAACCCTTGATTTCCTTAAGCATTAGTAATAGAAGTGTCAACCAAGTTTTCTCCCATGTTTTGAACATGAAGAGGAAGACCTGGAATGAAATCTAAAGTTCCCTTAGATATGTGATTATCATCAAGTGTGGTTGACTTAATCCCATATGAGTTGGCATTTGTAGTATCATTGCATGAGGCAATGTCTCCACTGTCACCTAGACTCAAGGGTGGGTTGCTAGCACTTGGTGACCCATGGTCACAATTATGTGCTTTTGTTACTCTCTCATCATCATAGAGAAGCTCAGGGTTATCTAAGTCAAAAAAAAGTCAAAGCTTTATCATTTTGAAAAACATCAAATTTTTCATTATTATTCTTTTTATTAAAATTACCATCTTTTAAGGGAAATATAGATTCAAAAAATTTAACATCTGTAAAAACAAAAAACAAATGTCTATCAAGACTATAAAGCTTGTAACCCTTTTGAGAATTAAAGAAACCCATTAGCGCACATTTTTCAGACCTACTGGACAGTTTATCATGACTATTTAAAATATCAGCAAAACAAAGGCATCCAAAAGTTCTAATATGAGAGAGATTTGGGGATGAATTGTAAATCATCTCATAAGGAGATCTACCATTAAGCACAGAAGAAGGTAATCTGTAGATAAGATAAGTAGCAGTTAGAATGCATTCAGTCCAAAATCTCAAAGGTATTCCCCCTAAAACATAAGGCATCTTGTAACATTTAACAAATGCATATGTTTCCTTTCAGCAACCCCATTTTGTGGTGGAGTGTAATCACAAGAGGTCTGGTGTATAATCCCTTTATCATGACAAAAATTTTGAAAGCTATGATTAAACAACTCAGTCCTATTGTCACTTCTGAAAATTTTGACATTCTTTTTGAACTGATTTTTTAACAGACTGAAAAAAATTTCAATTGAAGTCCCAACTTCATCTTTACTTTTAATCGAGTACACCCAAACAGCCCTTGTGAAATCATCCACAACAGTCAAAAAATACCTATGACCAGTGTGACTAGTCACCCTATAAGGACCCCAAAAACCTAAATGAACAAGATCACCAAGAACTTTAGTTTTATGATCACTTAAAGGAAATGGTTCTCTAGTTTGTTTAGCTCTTTGACATATTTCACACAAAACAGTTTTATCAAAATTAGTCATTTTCAAATGATTTTTAAGGACACTTAGAGCAAGGTCAGCAGGGTGACCTAATGTAATATACTAGTCATGCTTAGAAAAAGAGCAATTAGGCACATTGAAATTATTCATAATCTTAGTACTATCTATATCTAAATAGCAAAGACCTTTATATTGTAAAACCTGTAAATTTCAGGTTTTGACTATGTCAACATTGTGTACGTCACCTCATGATATCTATATATATTTATTCTATCACCTTTGCATGAAAACCTTTGAGCAATCATATGCATCACATGAGCATACATCATTTTAATCATCTGAACAAGGAAACAATTATATCACAACCTTTTATTGTGACTATGAGTATTTTAATCATAAAAGCATGGCCACATTTGTATAACTACATTTCAATAGCATACTGGACAACAAACAATATATTATGAGGGACTTCTAAGTCACCTGAACATATGATCACTTGCATACATCCCATTGAATTCTAAAAATCCAACATCATGATCACAATTAATAAATGGCTGTTTATATATAAATTCTCAAGTTTGAATATTTATATGTGATTCTCACACTATAACTAACTTTAAACTACAACGACAATTATTTTCATACCTAACTTTACCTTAAATCAATTGTGTCTTCTTAACATACTTTTGTTATAATAAAACTCTTACTAATATAAAAAGGACCATACTTTCACCAAAGGCCCTAAACGTAACCAAAATTACCTAAACTCAAACGCACTCACATAATATTATAACCCTAACTCTATTAACTCTCACCTAGACACAAAAATTAAACACAAGCATACCCTAGACTTTTATTAGCCGTATATATTTATATAAATACTTACCCATAACCTTTTAGTACCAAAACTTTTACCTTGTCTTACCAAACATCTAAACTATACACAAAATATAGCACATATGTATACACTTTACACAAACCATTTTCCTTTGACTAGAAACCATAAAACTGACGGTATTACTAACAAACTATGGGGACTTGTACAAATTTGAGCAATTAAGGATAGTACTAGTTAAACTATTTGAGAACCATGTCACACATCCCTTCCTTGTCACCCCTAGACGTGTGAGGAGCCAAAGCCACATACCAAAACCTTGTACAACTTACCATTTAATGAAAGCTTACCTTTTGTCCCTTTTGAAGCCTTACATGCGACGGCTACTAAGACCCAACTAGGAGCTTTATACATTTTTGGGCATTAATGAGATGTCCTTACCTAGTACCATTGTAAATCCTCACAATCTCCTTCATCTCTCTCTTGGACGTGTATCACACCCTAGCCACAACCCCTAATCTCACTTGGTAAATATCTAGCACCCTCACTTCACTTCTCACCTTAAAACACACGGCTATATCCTCTCATATACTACCTTGATATCTCATAGCATTTATTCTAAGTCTTCCTCAAAGCATTTAGTATCCGAATCCTAGTGTATCACATTTAAGGCGCATTCAAGAGTCTTCAAGGGAGAACCCGACGTCTAAGATCACCAAAGCTACCATCCTTACCTCATCTTTTGAAAACAAGTAAGTATGCATCCCTTCCAAGACTTTTCCTTATTCATTTCACGTCTCATGCATATTCATGCTAAGTAAGTGATGTTAGTAATGCATGCACACATTGGAAATTAATAATCACACCCTAAACAACATATAAGCTCACGGCTTATATGAAGTTATGGGAGTTTCTACCTTGAAAACCCTTAAAAACGTGAATATATGAATCTATACAAGCCTTAGTATACCCCTTGCCTTAAAAATGTGTATGAATGTAAAATAAGCCAAGCCATTAAGCATGTATAAGCCCATATTGTTATATAAGCCGAGACATAGGAAGAACTTATATGCTAGTTTCTTTTTAGCCTCATAAGTTAAATAAGCCAAGGCATGCAAACCTATATAAGCCACGTCATTTATGCTTAAATATCTATATAAGCCGAAAGTAGTACAAGAAATAAGCTAACCTTGAAACCTTAAAAATAATATAAGCCGAGACCTAGTTTGGCTTATTTAAGCTCTTAGAAACCTAAGCCATAATCTTATAAGCCTAAATAAATAAGCTCTTAGGATGATTAATATAAGCCGAAATTACATAAGCTAATAAGCCCATTTGGTAAATTAAGCCCATTTGTAAAACTAAGAATTACTTTTACTTACTACATTTACTTAGTAAATTCTTATTAGCCCACTAAGCTTAAACAAATCAAGTCGTGACCCATTATGGGCTAGCTAAGCCCATTTAATTAATTTGGGTAACTTTTTAGTCCGGTTTTGTCAATTGGTGAAAGATGTGTCCAAGTTTGTAAATTAAATGAAGTCCATATTTATTTTCGTGACTATTATATAGTACAAGGGTCGTTTGTGTCATTTTCGAAACTATAGGGTATGTTAAATTCAAACCGATAGCTAAAATAAACCACAAGGACCTATTGTGTCACTTTTGAAACTAAGATCAAGCCCTAATCCCATATTATAAAGTTTCCGTGGGATTGGATGGGGTGTTTGGTCATTTCTCTAAAGATTTCCAAGCCCTAGGGGCGTTTTCATAAAAAGAATTAACTAACAAGGACTAACGATGTAATAAACTTAACGGACGAAAACTTAAAGTTACCTTTGTAAACACTTATACTTACAAGGATTTATTGTAGTTTTATTTAATTTAAAAGAAGTAATAAAACATGTCATTTGTTAAATAAATCACTTTAGTTATTTACAAACTCTACAAATGACAAACCCCGTCAACCATTTTCCTTTGAAACCTTAAAACTTAATTTATTTCTTTATGATAAATTAAATAAGATAAAAAAAACTACTTATTTAATTTACGACCCCTCTTTTCTTAAACAAATTAATATATATATATATATATATATATATATATATATATATATATATATATATATATATATATATATATATATATATATATATTAGAACAAAAATATGTATATGCTTTCATGTCACTATAAGAACGAACACTTGAACCAACGTAACAACTCATAAAATTGTGATCATGCATTTTCATATGCAACATTCATCATGCATTATTATTGTTGCATTCACCGAGACATTTAAAGTACTTAGGTAATTTCTCCAGTCCGTGAATATACTGTGCCAGTCATTCAGTGACATCATCCTCACTACCTCATTATCACTAAGGTGAGTTCATGGCCCCATCTTTATTGTTTTATAACTAGGGGAGAAAACATACAAAACTATTTATATGCAAGCATGCACAGACAACAACAATTTATTTGCCTACTGTTTGCCCTATTCCCGTGGACTGTATTAGTTAATAGTGTAACGCGAAATGTATGGATAGATCTATTCGGGTGTTGACAACACCCGGCATGTCGTGATCAGCTGTCACGTGATGCTTAGGCCAAGCAGCAGGTTTATGTCATTGTCGGATTAAGGGAAACCTCAATCAGGATAGACCCAAATGGGCTTACTGAGAATCGTGTCTAGCTTCTATTACAGGGCAGTAGGAACTACTGTAGCGTTGGGCTGTGATGTCCTGCTATCATCGTGGTGCTTTGCATATTGATACTTTGTTTAATAAATTAAACCTGTGAATTCACCAACCTCGTGTTGACCCCCACATTTTACTTTTATGTTTTCTCAGGAAAGTAAGCAGGTTCATGCATTGGACTCCAGCATTTTAGGAAGCATCATGTTTACCATCGGGCTGGGATATTTATTTCTGTTTTATAATAAATGGGTTTTATTTCAGACAAGATACTAAATGTGTACGATTAATTCATGTAATATGTTTCAAAGTGATATTTATGATCATTTCTCTATATGCTATGTGCCTTCGATCCACCCAAGTAACACCCCAATTCCTTTTCCGCTGCATTTGACCAACTTGGGGGTGTTACAGAAATGGTATCAGAGCGCATAGTTATAGAGAACCAGATCAAAAACTTAAAATTTTTAAAAGAATAAAAGTTTTAAACTGGACTATAACTGAACATAAAAATCAATCTAAAGAAAAATTTGATTTTTGGGGAACCTATAAGTTAGGCATATAGCATTGTAGAGCATGCATATTATGTGAACTAACTTCACATTGATTTATACCCTCATGGTAAATAAATCACATAAGTATCCATCTATACTTTTGACAAACATGGTTGAAAGTTTTTTTTTTAAAACCACATCGCATATGCATCATAAAAATTTTTGAATTGTGTAAGCTAAAAACTTGCTCAACTTTAAAAATGTTACTTTCAGATATCGTGACGACGCCCACTATCGTTACTACCTTCGAGGAGCTTATGGTTCCTACCATCACACCCTTGTCACCGACACCAGTACTCGTTGGACCTGCATCTGACACTGAGTCCAGAGATGACCAGCAGGACGGGGTCATCGTACTCACAGACTCACCTACTCCTTCACCACCTACCGTATCCCCTACTACACCACTGCTTGTAGTACCTGCATCCCCTCCTAGAGAGGTGGACCAGGTCGTACCTTCTTTACCACCCTTACCACCACCTTTTGTACCTCGCACTTACACCACCAGTGTTTTGCCACCTCGTAAGAGGAGACATGACACTATCCCTGACTCGACCTATGAGATTGGAGAGGGATCAGGAGTTGGGCAGGCTAGACTTAGCGCCCTTCAGGCACAGGTCGATGCACTTACGGCCTGACAGGCGCAGGACACCGCTCTTATCCACTCTCTACTACAGGCGGACCAGCAGGGTCGCGCCGTGCTCCAGGAGAGACTTGACTCTCTCTACTGGGCCATAGTCGGCGAGTCATACACCACCCGGGAGACCATACACTGGTTATTGGATGAGGTAGCTTACCTCCGTTACCGTCTAGCTTCGCTAGAGAGTCATTCCTACGAGACTCTAGCCGCCATGTACACGCAGGAGGACACCTTCAGGACCTTCGTGGAGTTGACAGATCTTCGCCACCAGGGGATCACTACAGAGACAGAGCAGTTACGGAGTGCCGATACTGCACGTCAGCATCAGCTACTAGAGGCTTTGAGATACACCCGAGAGACCCGGAGTGCCGTGATCCTCATGCAGGATGAGCGTGCACCACCAGCTGGACCATCTGCACCTGCAGGCAACCATACTAGTGTAGGCTAGATTTTCATTTGTATATCATGACAAGCACTGAGTTGCATCTCAACTCGCATAATTTATACCTTTTGTACTTGTATTCCTTTCAGTTGTATTTGTAGCACCTAACCTTAGTAGGTAGGATATTTTTGGTTGTATTACAAACATATGTACCATTATTTCAGACAGGTTTGCTATGCCCCTGTCTTAGATCGGTTGTACTTGTACTATATTGTTGTTTGCCAGAAATAGCATGTTACCGTCCACTTGTTTGTTTACATTTATATTATTATGAACTCTTAACGGATTATCAAATTTGTTGTGAATTCTATGCATAAACATTACCCATGCAGTTTAATATAACCATCTTGTTTATCAGCTAACAAATCTCAGTTTTTCTTATTAATATAGAAAAATGCCACCAAGGCGCGCACGCCCAAACCCCGCAGAAACACCTGCGACGACTATATCTGATGCACAACTTAGAGTACTGATTGAGCAAGGCATTACTAACGCCTTAGCTGCCAGGGAAAACCGCCCCAGCGGAACCCATGGAGACAGTGAAAACTCTAATAACAGGAACCGCGAAGCTCAAGGATGTACTTACCTTGACTTCCTAAAGTGCAAGCCCAGCTATTACAAGGGCAAGGAAGGGGTAGTCGAGCTCATGCAATGGTTTGAGAGGACTGAGACCGTGTTCCGTATTAGTGACTGTACTGAGGAAAACAAGGTGAAATTCGCCACTTGTACACTCTTGGAACATGCACTCACGTGGTGGAACTCGCAAGTTGCTACCCTCGGACACGATGGAGCCTATGGGATGACATGGACTGCATTGAAGGAAAAGCTTACCATGAAATACTGTCCACGCAGTGAAATCAAAAAGCTGGAGATTGAATTATGGAACCTCAAATGCATCAACTTCAATATTACGGGTTACAACCAGAAGTTCCAGGAACTAACTTTGATGTGTACCCGTATGTACCCTAAAGTGTCAGATAAGATAGAGAAGTACGTTAGTGTACTTCCAGACTTTGTTCATGACAGTGTGCTTGCATCTCGACCTACTACCATCGAGAGTGCCATTGAATTTGCCACGGAATTAGTGGACAAACGCGGTCGTGATCATTTGATTAGACAAGCAGATCACAAGAGGAAAGTCGATGATAACTACCGTCATCATCCCCAGACTCAACAGCCCAAGAAGCAAAATTTAAGTCAAGTCTGCAGTGCTGTTTCCTCAGGATCACCACCATACGTGGGAAACAAACCAAAATGCTTAAAGTGTAACTTTCATCACTACTCCACTGTTGAATGCCGAAGACCAGAGTAGGGCAGCGCATATGCTCCGACCAATAGGAACAACTCTGGTGCCAACTATAAGCCCCACAACGGCAACAGGCAAAACTCCTGTGGGAGTGAATACCAAGGAAGCCGCCAGCTCACTGGCAGTGGAAACATGACTCGTAAGGAGATCCGTTGCTTTGGTTGTGGAGAGATCGGACATATCAGACCTGACTGCCCAAAGCGTAAGAATGAAAGCCAAGGCGGAGCATCCGCCAGAGTTTATGTCATAGGAGAAAACAAGACCAACCCCAACTCCAATGTAGTTACTGGTACGTTTCTTCTGAATAATCGCTATGCAAATATTTTATTCGATACGGGAGTAGATAGGAGTTTCGTATCCACAGAGTTTAGTAGCTTACTAGGCATTCTACCTACCCCATTAGATAACTGTTACAGAGTCGAATTAGCAGACGGAAAAATCATTGAAACTAATACCATCATAAGAGGTTGTACTTTAAACCTTCAGAATTACCCATTTGATATTCAATTAATACCCATAAAACTAAGTAGTTTTGATATCATTATTGGTATGGATTGGTTGGAAAAATATCATGTAACCATTGTGTGTGACGAGAAACTAGTCCGTATACCATGGGGAAACGCAGATCTAATTATCCAAGGAGACGGAAATTCGGATAAAACAGACACTAGGTTAAGTGTGATCTCGTGTACCAAAGCCCAGAAATATCTACTAAAAGGATGTCCTATCTTTTTAGCACATATTTCTAAGACAGACAAAGAAGAAGAACCCAAGAAGAAACAGATCAAGGATGTACCCATCGTCCGTGATTATCCTGAAGTCTTTCCAGACGACTTGCCAGGATTACCTCCGACTCGCCAAGTTGAATTTCAAATCGACTTAGTGCCAGGAGCTGCACTTGTAGCTAAAGCACCCTACCGCTTAGCACCTACCGAGATGAAAGAACTCGCGGAACAACTCAAAGAACTGTCAGACAAAGGTTTTATCAGACCCAGTTCCTCACCCTGGGGAGCCCCAGTGTTTTTGTTAAAAAGAAAGACGGTTCTTTCCGAATGTGTATCGATTACAGAGAACTGAATAAGTTAACTGTGAAAAACCGTTACCCGTTACCACGAATCGATGACCTATTTGATCAGCTGCAAGGATCAAGCGTGTACTCCAAGATCGACTTACGATCCAGGTATCACCAGTTGAAGGTCAGAGAAGAATATATACCAAAGACAGCTTTCAAAACACGATACGGTCATTATGAGTTCCAAGTCATGCCATTTGGACTGACCAATGCACCAGCCAGATTCATGGATCTCATGAATCGAGTGTGCAGACCCTATCTGGATAAGTTCGTGATAGTGTTTATTGATGACATCCTCATCTATTCCAAAAATGAGCAAGAACACGGAGAACATCTGGCCCAGGTACTAAAACTGCTTAAGGAAGAAAAGTTGTACGCGAAATTCTCAAAGTGTGATTTTTGGATCCCTAAAGTGCACTTTCTCGGTCATGTGATTGATGAAAAAGGAATCCAAGTTGACCCCGCGAAAGTCGAATCCGTGAAATATTGGGCATCTCCCACGTCGCCGAAGGAAATTCGCCAATTCCTAGGTCTTGCCGGTTACTACCGACGATTTATCGAGGGATTTTCTAAGATTGTTAAATCAATGACCAAGCTTACCCAGAAGGGCATAAAGTTTGTGTGGGGATAAAAAGAAGAGGTTGCATTCCAGACCATCAAACAAAAATTGTGCAGTGCACCTATTTTAGCCCTACCAGAAGGTATCAAAGACTTCGTTGTCTACTGTGACGCCTCGCACAAAGGTTTGGGAGCTGTGCTGATGCAGAGATAGAAAGTGATTGCTTATGCTTCAAGACAACTGAAGAAACACGAGCAGAATTACTCCACCCATGATCTAGAACTTGGATCCGTAGTTTTCGCCTTAAAAATCTGGAGGCACTACCTGTACGGGACCAAGTGCATAGTTCATACTGATCACAAGAGCTTGCAACATATCCTAGATCAGAAGGAATTAAACATGAGGCAACATCGTTGGATAGAATTACTCAGCGACTACGACTGTGACATTAGATACCACCCAGGAAAAGCAAATGTAGTTGCAGATGCACTAAGCCGAAAGGGAACTGATCCTCCCATAAGAGTTCGAGCCTTAGTCATGACCATCAACTTGGACCTACCCAAACAAATATTAGAGGCTCAACTCCAGGCACAGAAGCCCAAGAATATCGGAAAGGAAGACATAGGAGGAATGCTTAGGATGGACCTGAGCAAGGAAAAGTTAGAAGCTAGAACAGACGGAACATTGTGTTTACACGGAAGAAGCTGGCTGCCATGTTATGGAGACTTGAGGAACGTGATCATGCACGAATCTCATAAGTCCAAGTACTCCATACATCCCGGATCTGAAAAGATGTACCAAGACGTGAAGAAATTATACTGGTGGCCGAACATGAAAGCAGACATTGCCACCTACGTGAAGAAATGTCTGACTTGTGCTAGAGTTAAAACAGAACATCAGCGACCATCAGGTTTGTTAGTCCAACCCGAAATACCAAAATGGAAGTCGGACAATATCACCATGGATTTCATTACCAAACTTCCTACATCGTCCCACGGTTACGATACAATTTGGGTAATCGTTGACCGCCTCACAAAATCAGCTCACTTCTTACCTATCAAGGAAAATGATTCTCTGAGAAAATTAGCCAAAACGTACCTAAAGGAAGTTGTGACGAGACACGGGATACCAGTCTCAATCATCTGCGATAGAGATGGCAGATTTACATCAAACTTCTGGAAAGCTTTTCAACGAGCTTTAGGAACGAACCTGGATATGAGTACCGCGTACCATCTGCAGACCGACGGTCAGAGTGAACGGACAATCCAAACACTAGAAGACATGCTAAGAGCATGTGTGATCGACTTTGGAAAAGGATGGGTCGAACACATCCTATTAGTGGAATTCTCCTACAATAACAGCTACCATGCCAGTATTAAGGCGACGCCATTTGAGGCCCTCTACGGCCGCAAATGTCGATCACCAGTATGCTGGGCAGAGGTGGGGGAATTTCAACTGACAGGACCCGAACTGATCCAAGAGACTACTGAGAAGATCACCCTCATCAGGCAACGAATTCAGGCTGCCCGGGATAGACAAAAGAGTTATGCCGACAAGAAACGTAAACCTATGGAGTTTGCTGTAGGTGATCGTGTTATGTTGAAGGTATCACCTTGGAAGGGTGTTGTACGGTTTGGGAAACGGGGGAAGTTAAATCCACGTTACGTAGGACCTTTCAAGGTGATTGCCAAAATTGGAGAGGTCGCCTATCGTTTAGAGTTGCCCCAGCAGTTGAGTCGGGTACACCCTACATTCTACGTCTCAAACTTGAAGAAGTGCTACGCAGATGAACCATTAGCAATGCCATTGGAGGGAGTCTATTTTGACGACAAACTTCAATTTGTAGAAGAACCAGTGGAAGTCGTGGAGAGAGAAGTTAAGAAGTTGAAACGAAGCCAAATCCCGTTAGTTAAAATACGATGGAACTCTAGGAAAGGTCCCGAGTTTACTTGGGAACACGAAGAATCGTTTAGAGCTAAGTACCCACACCTTTTCACCTGAGCAGTGACGTCGTCTTAAGCTTTGAGGACAAAGCTAAAATAACGGGTTTATGCTGTACGTCACCTCATGATATCTATATATATTTATTCTATCACCTTTGCATGAAAACCATTGAGCAATCATATGCATCACATGAGCATACATCATTCTAATCATCTGAACAAGGAAACAACTATATCACAACCTTTTATTGTGACTATGAGTATTTTAATCATAAAAGCATGGCTACATTTGTATGACTGCATTTCAATAGCATACTGGACAACAAACAATATATTATGAGGGACTTTTAAGTCACCTGAACATATGATCACTTGCATACATCCCATTGAATTCTAAAAATCCAACATCATGATCACAATTAATAAATGGCTGTTTATATATAAATTCTCAAGTTTGAATATTTATATGTGCTTCTTACACTATAACTAACTTTAAACTACAACGACAATTATTTTCATACCTAACTTTACCTTAAATCAATTGGGTCTTCTTAACATACTTTTGTTATAATAAAACTCTTACTAATATAAAAAGGACAATACTTTCACCAAAGGCCCTAAACGTAACCAAAATTACCTAAACTCAAATGCATTCACATAATATTATAACCCTAACTCAATTAACTCTCACCTAGACACAAAAATTAAACACAAGCATACCCTAGACTTTTATTAGCCGTATATATTTATATAAATACTTACCCATAACCTTTTAGTACCAAAAATTTTACCTTGTCTTACCAAACGTCTAAACTATACACAAAATATAGCACATACACTTTACACAAACCATTTTCCTTTGACTAGAAACCATAAAACCGCCAGTATTACTAACAAACTATGGGGACTTGTACAAATTTGAGCAATTAAGGATAGTACTAGTTAAACTATTTGAGAACCATGTCACACATCCCTTCCTTGTCACCCCTAGACGTGTGAGGAGCCAAAGCCACATACCAAAACCTTGTACAACTTACCATTTAATGAAAGCTTACCTTTTTTCCCTTTTGAAGCCTTACATGCGACGGCTACTAAGACCCAACTAGGAGCTTTGTACATTTTTGGGCATTAATGAGATGTCCTTACCTAGTACCATTGTAAATCCTCACAATCTCCTTCATCTCAATCTTGGACGTGTATCACACCCTAGCCACAACCCCTAATCTCACTTGGTAAATATCTAGCACCCTCACTTCACTTCTCACCTTAAAACACACGGCTATATCCTCTCATATACTACCTTGATATCTCATAGCATTTATTATAAGTCTTCCTCAAAGCATTTAGTATCTGAATCCTAGTGTATCACATTTAAGGCGCATTCAAGAGTCTTCAAGGGAGAACCCGACGTCTAAGATCACCAAAGCTACCATCCTTACCTCATCTTTTGAAAACAAGTAAGTATGCATCCTTTCCAAGACTTTTCCTTATTCATTTCACGTCTCATGCATATTCATGCTAAGCAAGTGATGTTAGTAATGCATGCACACGTTGGAAATTAATAATCACACCCTAAACAACATATTAGCTCACGGCTTATATGAAGTTATGGGAGTTTCTACCTTGAAAAACCTTAAAAACGTGAATTTATGAATCTATACAAGCCTTAGTATACCCCTTGCCTTAAAAATGTGTATGAAAGTAAAATAAGCCGAGCCATTAAGCATGTATAAGCCCATATTGTTATATAAGTCGAGACATAGGAAGAACCTATATGCTAGTTTCTTTTTAGCCTCATAAGTTAAATAAGTCAAGGCATGCAAACCTATATAAGCCACGTCATTTAAGCTTAAATATCTATATAAGCCGAAAGTAGTACAAGAAATAAGCTAACCTTGAAACCTTAAAAATAATATAAGCCGAGACCTAGTTTGGCTTATTTAAGCTCTTAGAAACCTAAGCCATAATCTTATAAGCCTAAATAAATAAGCTCTTAGGATGATTAATATAAGCCAAAATTACATAAGCTAATAAGCCCATTTGGTAAATTAAGCCCATTTGTAAAACTAAGAATTACTTTTACTTACTACATTTACTTAGTAAATTCTTATTAGCCCACTAAGCTTAAACAAATCAAGTCGTAACCCATTATGGGCTAGCTAAGCCCATTTAATTAATTTGGGTAACTTTATGGGCCGGTTTTGTCAATTTGTGAAAGATGTGTCCAAGTTTGTAAATTAAATGAAGTCCATATTTATTTTCGTGACTATTATATAGTACAAGGGTCGTTTGTGTCATTTTCAAAACTATAGGGTATGTTAAATTCAAACCGAGAGCTAAAATAAACCACAAGGACCTATTGTGTCACTTTTGAAACTAAGATCAAGCCCTAATCCCATATTATAAAGTTTTCGTGGGATTGGAGGGGGTGTTTGGTCATTTCTCTAAAGATTTCCAAGCCCTAGGGGCGTTTTCATAAAAAGAATTAACTAACAAGGACTTACGATGTAATAAACTTAACGGACGAAAACTTAAAGTTACCTTTGTAAACACTTATACTTACAAGGATTTATTGTAGTTTTATTTAATTTAAAAGAAGTAATAAAACATGTCATTTGTTAAATAAATCACTTTAGTTATTTGCAAACTCTACGAATGACAAACCCCGTCAACCATTTTCCTTTGAAACCTTAAAACTTAATTTATTTCTTTATGATAAATAAGATAAAAAACTACTTATTTAATTTACGACCCCTCTTTTCTTAAACAAATTAATATATATATATATATAGAGATGGGATCAAGAGAAAACTTCATCTCGGTAGAAAACCTAGAAAACTTTCTCTCAACCGTTAGATCAAGGCATTTTCCCTTCCCTTTTTTCGCACAAAACTACAAGGGGCTATTTGTAACTTTCTTAATTATCTAAGGTTTATTCTGTAACACTTCCCAAAATCATACTATATAAAGCCTAAATTTAACATTTTTTTCATTTCTTGATCTTACGATATCCCCAGTTCCACTCTTTTAGTTTTCCCTCTTTTCTTTTTTTCTTCCTATCAACACAATAAACGATCGATCACACACTCCATTCACTTAAATGTCTAGTAATAATTGCTTAAATGGAAGATAAGAGTAAGTTTATTACTGATTTTGATTTTAATTTTGTATGTTTTTCTATTTCAAATTAATTATAAAGCATGTATATCTGTTTGTTGCTGTTAATATGTAACAATTATTGTTCATTATCAGTTAGAGTTTTGTTTTTGTTTTAATTTTCTTCAGTAACGATGCGTTGGTGTATAGATTCAGTGAGTTTTGTGATATTGTGGAACATATATTGTTTAGTTATATTAAGAAAATTTAAGAAAATGCACATAAGGTGTTTGATATAATTCCTAAATGATATTTTATAACTATAATCTGTTGACTTTTAACTGGCATGTGAGGACATATACTGGGTTGAACCCCACGAGTCGTTGGATAAGTGGACGTTTATGATACAAGCAACGAAGTTCACCTATTTTCCCTTGGATAAATTAGACTCGGCGGATTGGTGGATTTGGTTGACTAGCAAACTTTTGTTTCAACGACATAGTGTGTTATTTTGTATTCTGAAACTTAAAGTATATTAAATAGTACATGCCCGTATGATATCATAGAATCCTAGGAATTGATGTTAAGGGAATTGTTGTATAGTAGTGATAAACAAGAGCTGGCGTAGAGGGAAAACAAGGACAGACGTGATTACAAATAGATAAATAAATTGGGTTGCACACATATTATCATCGATATAAGTTGCTTTTTTCTTGTATAATATAGACTGGCCTTTTGACAGTAAAATTGTATTATGTTCTTTTTAGTCGTTCGTATGTCAATGTAATTGTTGTCAACAACATCCCGTTGCCAAATTATAGATATGATTTAGATTATAAGCTGCTACATAGGGAGGTAATATTTCAAATTATGTTTCTTTTAAATTATAAAGAACGTTTTATGTGCGCGTATAAACCTGACGGACCTAAAATATACCAATCAAATATTGCATAACTTTCAAAATCCAGTTATTATTTGCCAACTTCCTGCTACGATTGTATTTAAACCTTCTAATTTCCCACCAGATATGGTGTTGCTGTACTTATCTTGGTAAGCGGAGAGAAGGCGCTTCAGCTTGGGTTGCATGTGATTGAAAATGTTTCTGAATACGCTGATGCAAAACAGGTAACTGATGCATCTAAAATGACATAAAGTGCAAAACCAGTATGCTTAATTAAGATATCATTGGGATTTAGTCAGATTTCATGTTTTGTTGAATGACATTTTATGAGATTGATGTACATGCAGGTACCTGAGTTATTTACAACTACCCCAACCCTTGACATACCAGATGTTATATCAAGAGCCGGTTTGGAAGCTCCTCACATATATTTCTATGAAATCAGTGATGCAATAATGGGTGGAGGTAACTCGATCACCCTTATAGATTCTTGTGAACCGCCGTTTTAAACTGTTATTTCATCAAACTAACAACTTGTGTTCCTTTGTTCGAATTATAGCTCCAATAATATGAGACTTGAGCTGTTACAAGATTGTGAGGATGATAACTTTACGAGCACCTACCGTTCTTCTACATGAGATTTGACATTACTGTTCTTCTTTATTTTATTTACTGTCGTTGTACCTTATAATCAAGTAGTGTTCAACTTTATTTTTAATACAAGTTGTTTATGCAGTTAAGTTTTATGTCTTAAGTACTTGGAGGTTGCGATATAAGCTGGGCGAATTTGGACAAAATATAATAACTTGCGTTAAAGATTTGCCTATTTTGTGACTACTAAGTTAAAGATTTCCAATGCTTCATAACTGCTTTACTTGCTGCTACCATTGTGTTTAAGTTTTGAATTGCTGTCACTTATCTTATATGCATTACATAATCTGAGTTCTATAGTATATGTTCTAGTTTCATGAAACCGTCAATTTCTACACAAATGTGTAGAAGATTATCATTTAATATCTGCTTGAACTGGATGTATGGGGCCGCTTCAGTTCTGGCATTGTTTGGTGATGTGCTCTTTAGAACCCGTTGTACAACAACTAGGCTTCTAATATTTTGCTCAGGTTCACTATGTTCATTCTTTGTTTTTCCACCTATGATTGAAGTAGGTTATAATAGTTCGACCACACAGGTGGATACGTACAAAACATAAAACCAATAAGAATAAGTGGCCTTCTATGATAAATCACAAATAACATATGTAACACATTATTCAACACGATCCTGTCTTAATATTAACACATGCCAAAATGAGTACTAATATATGCCCTAAATTAATACTAACAGATATATCATTCAACATGATCCTATCTTAATACTATTTGTTCTATCTCACTTACATCCTCAACTATCTCCTCCTTGTTAGATGTGCCCTTGCAGATCCACTATTACCCGTCTCTATGGACATGATATAACTAATCACTTCAGCAATCAACTTCCTTGTTTAAATTAGAGAGGCTTCAGCCATTCAACTCTTTGCTGCAGCTACCTATAATGCCCCTGCAACACTCTAGGATTCACCAATCAAAATACCTATAAAAAAATTATTCAATATCAATAAACATGTGTTTAGCTCTCTGACCATTTTCCATGTTCATATTTGATAACCAAAATCAAAAAAATATTCAAATCTTAGAATGTACCATTTTGCACGTTCATACTTGATAACATACAATGCGTCATTTTCTATTACCTGTGCAGAATTGTTCACGTTAAACATAGATCTGGATAGAATGTGAGATGCCAAAAGATGCAAAGAAACACAATCCTAAGTACAATAAACCATCCTGTATGGACTTGCTCTTGATGATGGAATAAAAACCTTCCTCGAAAGTGGTTGGCAAGATTCATCATTTCTTTTACAAGAATAAATGAATCATATTCAGACTTGACAAATTCCTGAAGAACCGATGCCCAATTATAAATTCCATCATAAACATTTAGATTTATCTCTATTGCACTTGTATACTTGAGACATAAAGCGACTAAGTTACTAAATACCTCAAACGGATGCTTGTTGATTTGCTAATCTTGGGATCTAGAACTCTCGGGTTCTGATTGCTTGTTTTTATGTCCAGTCATGACCTGATCATCCACCATATTAAAGTGTATAACCAAGAGATTTGTAATATGTCCAATTCAAGGTATGATGACTAAGCTTTCATCAATTGAGGCTGAAATCACGAGATCCACAGTGACAAGTTAATTCAAAAACTAACAAAAAACATAGCGAACATTAAGGGACCTAACCTTGATATAATGAACAAACATTTTGTTTCCATGCACATATGGGCACAAATAGGCCCACTTATGTCAAAAAGAAGGAAACCTTAAGCTCAACATCAATTTGATCGGGTCTTAATTCCATTGCTAAACGAAGAGCAAGCAATCGACATTGTTCATCTTCATCACACTGACCACCTTCCCCTGTTGGTCTAGAAAATAACAAAGAACCATAAACTTCTACAGGAATATAATTGTTATAGCACCATGTAATCTAGTGTAAATTATCAACAAGTCGACAACCCTACCTGATTTAAAAAAAATTACATGTCCCTTGGTATCTCAGATTCAACATTCTTCCTCCTACTAGTAACAGCCTGATTTTTCCCACTTTCAGATGCTCTATTAGTCCTACCTTGAGAATGACCATCATTGTAATTATCCTTCAGTTCAGGACTAGAATGTGTTCTAGCAAAAGGAGACCTTTGAATGTCATTAACCAAGTGACCTGATTTTAAATTCTTCTGTCCTTTGTTTACATTTCCATTACCCTTCTGGTTCTGTGAGCCAGGAGCTTTAGTACCAGGTTGAGATTTAGTACCATGTTGAGCTTTAGTACCAGGTTGAGCTTTAGTGCCATGTTGACGGGATGAATATTGAGAACGTTTGTCATCAGACTCATTCTCACGACCACTGAATTCCTTGGATTTTTTTCCCCTTGAATTGATATTTGGAATACAGTGACAGGTTGACTGTCGGATATTGACAAGTTCACACGCAGGGAATCAGTACCAGGTACATCAGGGTGGATGCCACTGCCATGCCGATCCCATGTGTTGGAAAAAACTTATTTACTTCAGCAACTATATTGTCCTGAGTACAATCGAGTAATCTAGCCAGCCTTTCCGCCCCGTAAGCAAATGCACTGCGTATTATGAAATAGTTGCCTGAAAAAAGAAACATATATGATAGCATTATACTACATGTTAAGCAAGCTTCAAGCCAGATATACTATATATGAGAAGGGTTCATAGTACTAATAACCCGAAAGGACTAGTTTTTTGTCATCTTGACATACATAATCAATACAAGTATAGCCAAATTACTAAACTAGTTGTGTGCCTTTTTTTGTCATCAGGGTCCTGCATAAATTAAAGAATATTTAAAAACATTACATGAGAACTATGGCAAGTGCATACAACAACACCGTAGAAAATTCACTTGCAAGTGCAGGTCAGATACTAACGCAGCAGTGAGTTACCTCTTTTAACGGATTAGTTATGAGGACAGGCGGGACAACAGTACTTAAAAGCAATCAACAATTTGGTGTCAAGACGTCTACTGTTGTATTCTCATCACTGCTGAAAGATGGACAAAATAAAGCCAGGGATTCAAGGATTGCAAATCCTTTAGCAAAACCTTGAAAAAAGTATAACATAGTCGAACCATTAAAAACATATCACTAATAAATTCCCTAATAATACTTGATTGATGCCCTATGATGTAATGCTAACTAATGATCTAATATATGATAATTATGAGCACAAGCTTAGCACGGTTATGAACGTGATTTCAAATAACCTTTTAGATATCCACATCTTGAATACATGCTAACTAATGAACTAAGAACATAAACTGATGAAGTAGCACCATATTTTATTGCCTTGACATGAATCTGTTGACCTCGTCAAAGTGTTGCAAATTGTGAGCACGGGCTTAGCACGGTTAGAACGTGATTTTATAAGGTCTAAATCCTGCCATTTTTCATTATTTAATATTAATTCAAAGCTTCTTCTAAACATCGAGTTTAAGTCCTACATGTGATAAATAAACGGCCATGATATAAACTGGCACATACTCAATTACCTTGTCTCCTTCCGTTAGATTTCCAGATTTGACATACATGTGAGCAAGTGAACTCCCGACAACCACATTGATTTTGACACACTGAAGGTCTTAATTTTAACAAAATAGATGCCTAGAATAATTTCAAACTGATTCCCTAAAACGTGTTTGCTATGATGCCTGAATATAGTTGTTAACTTATGCTCAAATACAGTTGTGAACTAATGCCTTTATATATTATCGACAAAAATTTCCTTAAAACAAAACAAAAATTTTGCGTTCCAGCAAAACAGAATTCACACCAGATTCATACGGAGATTCTTGATTTCCAAAGAAAACACCTTAATCTAAAGCAAACCTAGGGAAAAAAATATTGTTTGCCATCATTTTGTAGATAGTGGCATATACAGAAGATCACAGTGGAAGTCAAAGATTACTTAAGACAACTACCAGAATACTTGGAGTCGAAGAATAATTAAAAATTAACATCTCAGTCAAATAATTCATCGATTTGACAAACATTACAGGGTTAAATTAGTCAAAATCTTGTGTAACAGAAAACATATGCAAGTATACATAGACCAAACTAAAAAATGAATAGATATTAGCTTTTAAAAAGAATACTAGGATTTTATGATATAACAAGGAACTCAGGTTAATAAGTTTTTAGCCTGATTCCCTAAACAATTTTGAACGGATGCCCGAAAACATTTTTGAACTGATTCCCTAAAACAGTTCTGAACTGATGCCCGAAAACATTTCTGAACTGATGCCCGAAAACATTTCTGAACTGATGCCCTAAAACATTATTAGCAACAAATATCTTCAACAAATAAAGTGACATCTTAAACTCAGGCTAACAAGTTTTTAACCTGATTCCCTAAACAGTTTTGAAGGGATGCCCGAAAACATTTTTGAATTGATTCCCTAAAACAGTTTTGAACTGATGCCCGAATTTTTTTTTAACTGATGCCCGAATTTTTTTTTGAACTGATGCCGTGAAACATTATTAACAACAAATATCTTAAACAAATAAAGTGATATCATAATATAACATTGAAACATACACCATAAATAAACAAACAAACATGACATGTTGTTCCTGTGTTTAAATCTACAACAACTTACTTCTCGGTTTTGCATATTATCTTAGGTCGTCCCACTATCTAAACTTGGCCAATTCAACTATTTAGCTTCTAAAATGTCACTTCGTCTCTACTTCAACATTTCACATATTTTTAAGCTAGTCTTGCACTTAACCACCTATCTTTCTTTAATAGTTAGAAAAAACTCGACATGTTCAACAATACACATTACTTGATAGATTCCCCAATGAAATACTAAACACATTCCCTAATATATCTTTCAAAATATGTCCTAAAACATTTTTGAACGGATGCCATAACATAAATTTGAACGAATGCCTTTACATAGATTTGAATGGATGACCAAAAATAATTTTGAGAAAAAATACCATAAACCAACAAAGTGGTTTCCTAAATAACACTACTATGTTCAACGATACTCTAAATGTATAAATTTATGTCTTAATGTGTCTGATTATCCACTCTCGAACTCACGGATTTCCTAATCATAATAACCGATTCTTTAATATGTTCAAGGATGCATTAACATGTCATATAATTACCTAATAACATAAAATATGCGGCTCGAGCGTATAACTTGATTCTCCAAATATACAAATAGATGCACTAATATGTCATATAATAATCACTAATCTTAACAAACATCGATATTACACATACATACTTTTTGTAGTGATAAAATAACTAAAAACAAGTAAAAATTAACATTGTACTCATAAATATGATGCATTGTACTCATAAAATCTCTTTCATGCATTTAATCAAACACATTGTGTGCAAGATTAATATTGTATATAAAAAATACATGGGATTAATCTTTAAAACTTACTATTATATACAAAAGCATGTGGTTCTATTGTGTTTATATTATACCTGTGTTCTTGTTTGAAAATGAGGGAGCCTTAATGGTGATACCAATACTAGAGATGAATTTACTAAAGTAGAAACGATGTGGTATTGGTCGTAGGTATGGTGGTGTACGGTGGTCTGGTGGTGGTCGGAGACGTGGTTGTGGTATGGTGGTGGCAAGAGACATGATTGTGGTCTCGTGGTGACCAGAGATTTGATTGAGTATGGTGGTGGCCAGATATGTGACTGAATCTGGTGGTGGTCGGATATGTGACTGAATCTGGTGGTGGCCGGAGAAGTGATCGTGGTTTGGTGATGACCGGAGATATAGTCATGATCCAGTGGTCTTCTTTTTAGAACATCGTGGTTTATTTGAGTATTTTTAATATTTTATCATTAAATTATAGAATATTACGTAATCTACCCTCCGCTTTTTTTTATATTTTCATTATTTACCCTGCGGTTTGACATGTTTCAAAACGCACCCTGTAATTTGTTTTCTAAGTTTTCTACCAACACTAGGTTTTCTCTAGAACCCATCCCTATATATATATATATATATATATATATATATATATATATATATATATATATATATATATATATATATATATATATATATATATATATATATATATATATATATATATATATATATATATATATATATATATATATATATATATTTATATTTATATATATATATATATATATATATATATATATATATATATATATATATATATATATATATATATATATATATATATATATATATATATATATATATATATATATATATATATATATATATATATATATATATATATATATATATATATATATATATATATATATATATATATATATATATATATATATATATATATATATATATATATATATATATATATATATATATATATATATATATATATATATATATATATATATATTTAGAACAAAAATATGTATATGCTTTCATGTCACTATAAGAACGAACACTTGAACCAACGTAACAACTCATAAAATTGTGATCATGCATTTTCATATGCACCATTCATCATGCATTATTATTGTTGCATTCACTGAGACATTTAAAGTACTTAGGTAATTTCTCTAGTCCGTGAATATACTATGCCAGTCATTCAGTGACATCATCCTCACTACCTCATTATCACTAAGGTGAGTTCATGGCCCCATCTTTACTGTTTTATAACTGGGGGAGAAAACATACAAAACTATTTATATGCAAGCATGCACAGACAACAACAATTTATTTGCCTACTGTTTGCCCCATTCCCGTGGACTGTATTAGTTAATAGTGTAGCGCGAAATGTATGGATAGATCTATTCGGGTGTTGACAACACCCGGCCTGTCGTGATCAGCTGTCACGTGATGCTTAGGCCAAGCAGCAGGTTTATGTCATTGTCGGATTAAGGGAAACCTCAATCAGGATAGACCCAAATGGGCTTACTGAGAATCATGTCTAGCTTCTATTACAGGGCAGTAGGAACTACTGTAGCGTTGGGTTGTGATGTCCTGTTATCATCGTGGTGCTTTGCATATTGATACTTAATTTAACAAATTAAACCTGTGAATTCACCAACCTCGTGTTGACCCCCACATTTTACTTTTATGTTTTCTCAGGAAAGTAAGCAGGTTCATGCATTGGACTCCAGCATTTTAGGAAGCATCATGTTTACCATCGGGCTGGGATATTTATTTCTGTTTTATAATCAATGTGGTTTTATTTCAAAAAATATATTAAATGTGTACGATTAATTCATGTAATATGTTTCAAAGTTATATTTATGATCATTGCTCTATATGCTATGTGCCTTCGATCCACCCAAGTAACACCCCAATTCCATTTCCGCTGCATTTGACCAACTTGGGGGTGTTACATATATTGCCTACCAGTCCCTAAAAGAGTTTGGGGATTCAAATCCTAATTCACAAAAAAAACATTTGTTCTCATCAAAAACAACCAAGACCTTATTATCCTTAGCAAGTTTATGAACAGATATCAGAGTAACACAATAATCATAAATAACAAGAACATCAAATAAAACTAGACTATTTGAAAGTTTGAGGTTGCCAATTTTGGAAATAATAGCCTCAGTCCTATTAGGATGAGCAACTTTAATATTTAGGTGAGAAATATCAAAAACATTATCCAACTCAGTTTCATTATTGGTCATATGCTGATTTGCCCCAGAATTAACAACCTTCCCATTATAAGCCAGTTTTGATTTGATGTTAGTGTTAGAATAAAAAAACTTCTCAAAGTTGTCATTAAATGCTTTTTTTTGTTAAAGTAAATACCTTCCATGTTGGAATGAACCCCTTTTTGAGAATCATTAGCAGAATTATTATTATCCTTAATAAGAGAGCAAAGTAGTTAATTGTTCATCTATAAATCCGGATGAAGAAGGTGTTCCAACAGAATTGTTGGACACATTTTTCCCTTTGAAATTTTGCGCCCCTTTCTTTTTCCAAAGTCACTTGGGTATCCAATGAGATTAAAACATCTATCAATGGTGTGGTCATTATAACTACAGTTCTCACACACAATTACAGCATTCGTATTACCATTAGGTCTATACACATTATTGTTAGGTGTATTAGGTCTAAATTCAGTGGTGCTAGAACTAGGTCAAAAGTTACCATTGTTACCAAAATTAGGTCTAAAATTACTAGTATGAGTATTCTGAGGTCTTTGAACATTGTTTCTAGCATTCCCATTAGAAAGAAAAGCATAAATTTGAGCCCTTTGAGAGGACCCAGAACTACTACCATAATCCATCCTGTGAGACTCCTCAATGGAAATGATGGCATAAGCTCCCTTAACATCAGGGAGATTCTCTCTAGATAAAATAGAACTCCTAATACTCATATAAGAATCATCCAGACCCATCAAAAATTGCATAAGTTTCAAAAATTGATTATGCCTTTTAAACTCACTAGATGAAGGATACACACAAGTAGGTAATTCAATCATGGCATCATATTTTTTCCACAAAGCATTCAACTTATGATAATAATCAAAAAGATTAGAGCCATTTTGTTTCAAAGTATTAATCTTGTGATGCAAATTAAGAATCACATAACCATCAACCTTATGATAGGTTTCTTTTAATTCCTTCCAAACATGTTTAGCTTTTTTAGAAACAAATCTAACCAAGGAAAGGTTCCTTAGATATAGAGTTAAGAATCCATCCCAAGACATCAGGATTCACCCTGTCCCACTGTTTTCCCAAAACTTCAATTGTAATAGATATTTTACAAGACCCATCAATAAAACCAATTTTATTTGTACCTTCCAAGGCAAGCAACATAGCATTAGCCCAAACCTGATAATTCTCAGTTCCCTTAAGTTTAACAGTGACAACAGTCAAAACAGCCGAATCATTAGGGTGCAAATGTAATGGGTCACTTAAATAAAGCTTACTGATAAGTGTAAGAGGATCAGTTACACTTTCCGTATCAGTGTCACCATGCTCATACATGGTGATGGTCAACAATGGTCAAAAATAACTCAGTCCAATGCCAACAAAGTTCCCAGGCTTCCAAACCACTCAAGGGTGGCAGGTCAAGGGCAAGGCAAAGGGTGAGGATCCAATAAAGGGTAAAATAAAGACTGCCAACCCCAATCAACGAATAATAAACAAATAAAGCCAAAAAACACAAGTAGTACTTAAAGAGAGAGTGTGAGAGGTGTTATAGAGTTAGCAAAAGCACAATCGAATTGTTACTCCTAGATTCACTTAGTCTAGGAAGTAACAAAACATCCTAGTCACAAACCTTAATTTTCCTTCAAGGGAAAATATAGGGAAAATGACCAAAGACACGAACCACCAACAAAATAACCCAATCCACTTACGTAACCACCACCAATCAAGGAAACTTTCGAGAAAGAATGAACCCCTAATTTTTTCTCAAGGAAAATTAGGGAAAATCACCTTTCTTGAAAGGAAATAGCACCAATCGTATAGAACACCAACCAAATGATATAAGTAACCAGATCTCAGAAACCCTAATTTTTAAAAGTAACAATTGAGGTATCAAAACTTTGAATCTATAAGTAATATTAACAAATCCAGCTATCTCAATAGCAGATCTATCAAGAAACATATGAATTATGAAAAAACCCCAAATTTTTATAAAATCCTAAAATAAATTTCAACGATTTTTAACAACCGGTCTCTGATACCATATAGAAAAACATGATTCAAGAGATCCTAAAAACTTTAAATTAGATTAATCAAGAGTTTAAACCACAAAACTGAAATAAAAGCTAGTCTACCAGTGTTAATCACGTGTAGTCCTATTATCTACATGATAATAGTTTTTACCAATCAAGAACAAAAAGAAAAGATTACAAACTAGGGTTTCCAAGATCTAAAGATAAGGAGAGAGTAACTATGTGTTTCAAACACACTTATTGAATGTGAGGTTCTGACCAGTCAACAAGACGCTCCCCCAATAATATAAGATGCATGTGGGCTAGTATAGCCGTTGGAGGTAAATGGGCTATATATCATGGGCTTTAGAGTCCAGCCATAATATCCGAACGAAGCAACAATAGTCCCTCCATAGCATAGAAACTTCCTCACCAAGTCCACATCACTAACTGAAAGAATAAACATAGGCATAATTAGTCCCTGAGATTAAGTATGGGTGACAGATTAGGTCTATAAATTTAACAAGAACACTTCACTTATGTCCTTTTAAACACACATGACTATGTTATTCTTACTTTATTCAATGGATTTGCCATTTATTAAGGATAATGCATTCTTCCAAATACGAGATCTTTCCCGATTTATTTAAAAAGTCCGAACCGAGAACGGGACTCACTCAGGCCTGGTTCAGTCTAGTTTGGTTCGTCGGGTTAGTCCGATCCAACTAAGCATAGTAGTCGGTTGTGCATAAGTTTAGACCAGACCAATGATAAAAATGTGAAAAAAGGGTGAACCGAGGATAGGTTGGAATATGTTTTTTTTAATACACTTCCAGAGAAATAAAGGGAGAGACTATGGTCGGTGTCCATGGCTACTTATGAATGAAATGAATGTGTTTGTTAGATAATCAAAATAATGTAATCATCAGTTCCAGTTACTAATTAACTTACCATTATTATAGGTCATTTTTCATTTTTTAGAGGTTCATCGGTCTTCCTCATTTAGCCTTGGCATCCATAGCAGACCAATATAGACCTATGTTTATAGTCCGGCTTGGTGTACGTAGATTCTTGGTGGCGAGTGATTCGTAGATTTCTAAAGAGATATTCACTGTCCATGATGCATTATATTGGTTTCCAAACGTTTGAAACACCATGCTACCAAAGAATTTGTGACACAACTATGCTTGAGCTAAAAATGCCATCAAAAGATCCCCATGGCTCATATTGGCTAACAAGTACGAAACATCGTCTCGTTAGAGGTATTGTCTGGTACTCGGCTCTAGAAGCTCAAGGCTGGAACAAAACTCAACCATGAGAAGTCCATGGAGAACTACCAAATCCATTGAATTTGATTTGTTCGTACCATTCTGTCATCGATCACTACATGGTCGGTTGGTGAGTCACCCAAAAAAATCATCGAGAACGGGTGGGTGAAATTGTTGCCACTTATGGTGTGACAAAATCAATCCTGATTATTAGAAATTAAATTATTAAAACATGGCTACATAAGTGGGGCCAATGTATATAATTAAAAAAAAACTTAAGACTTCATATCAAGTTATCGTCCTAGACGAGGGGCATGTTGTGGATGAACATGTCCATACATCATATACGAGAGCATGACACTAATCCTAAAACAATAAATGAGTAGAGAATTGGATTTATAAAAGAAAATTACTTTCCTTCTTTGGTCTATGTGGGATGCAAGTTAGCACGCCTTTCATGACAAAAAAATGAAATCATGCTTACTATTTTTCTACTAGTACATCAATAAGCACATGAAAATCGTTAGTCATCTGAATTTACTTTGATTGTTGATGCTAAGCTCCATAATAATCACTAAACAATGATGTAAGTAGATACAATTCTCCGTTGAGTGATCTATCACCCACACAAAAATTCATTATTCTAAACATTATTCAGTTCAAATATACATTAGTATTAAATCACACTACAAACCTAAGATCAATTTTAAGATTCAAAACAAGCGTCAAACATTCTAAGAGCTAAGACGAGGTGATAACATAAACTTTGGAAAAACATGTACATGTCTAACAAAATATTAAATGGCTATTACAGTAGTTTTTTTCCGCCTTACATGTTTCTATCAAATGTGCTTTTATATAATAAGCTACTAAACCCGATATATCAAAAACCAAGTAAATTATGGTATAGATTAGTCAACCTAGCAGGAACATTACTACTAGCTCAGTTAGAGATGGATTTGTCAAGGTCTGATCGAAACCATTGCTATATTAATAAACTTACTTAAGTATTGTGACTAAATAAGGGTATTCAAGAGAACAAAAAAATTTGAGACTTTATGTCAAATTCGCATATTAGAGGGTGGTTTGCTTAGAAGTTAGAACCAACCCATTGAACCAATATGAAAGCATGACACTGGTCAGAACACAATAAATAGTTGATCGGCGTCGAAGTGCCGGTCAAAAATAACCTAATTACCTTATACTAGATGGGGCAAGCGGGTATCGATCCACGAGGACTATGTGGTTTTAGCGCAAGTTTTGAGGTGATCACTGATCAATAAAAGTTTGCTTTTGGAATCTAACGACTAAAATACTTTTGATAATAAAAATGCTGATTAAAAATTAAAATAATTATTAAACAAATAATAAAGCTAGAAAAATATAATAAAGATGTAAACAATTAAAAGAAAAATGTAATCCCTTCCAGCTCCTAATATTTATGATCGGTCACACTTATGGATCATCAAAACTTTTTAGAACCGATTACAAATATTATTTTGACTTAATATGAATGAATTAATGTTGGCATTTATTATGTTTATCAATGACTCGCGATAATAAATCTTATATTAATCCTACCAATAATTATGTTTTAACAATTTATTTAGGTACAATTTATGTTTATTATACGACCATCTTTTTTTTAACTAAATAAAATAAGTATGAATCGTTAACTAACAATAAATTGTCTTGCACAAATAATTAAACATAATACCAAATCAAATAATATAATTTATAAATAAAATTATAAATCGGTGTAACAAAAATATAATAACCCAAAAGTAATGATCAAGCCATAAATAAAGTTACCAGAAAGAATTACAACAAAATTAGCCGGATATCGCGGTGCACTCGACCCGCCTTATACCAAACAATGTCTCCATTCTTTTTTTTAGTAATCTTGCCAGCCCTCCTTTGATTCAAATCCCCACCTCCAAAAGTCAATATCAAATTGATATTTAGATGTTTTCACTCCCCCTTTTGAATTGATTTTTTCTTTATTCTTTTTGTCAAGGTCGACTGATGGTGACCCCCCCCCCCCCCAAGTTGATAATCGGTTGTCTCCAAAGTTGTCCTCACGTCTCCTCTTCTTTGTATATATATTCTTTTTTTTAGTCGGTTCACTATTTGGGCTAATTGGGCCAAAAAAAATTCTTTTTATTCTTTTGGCATATAATAACTTTGACCCAATAAAAAATAACCCAACAATAATTGCTCGAACGAAGCCCGGACAAATAAAAAAATGACCGAAAATATTGCGACGCGCTCAAATCTTTTTCTTCAATATTTTTTCTTCATTTATCGGCGCTCACAATGTCTTTTCTCAAAAAAATTAATTAAACGGCCCTTTTATTTCATTTCGCTCGTAACCTACATAATCACAAAACACGCTCAAAGTACCTATATAACGACAAATAAATATGCAACTAAACTAAATTAACATGCTATTAGGTGTATGAAAAATACACCAATCATATCCCCTCGCACTTAACCTTTTACTTGTCCCAAGTAAAAATAAAATAAAAATATACAAGCATGTTAATTTCATAATTTTTAATCATACTATTGAAATTTCATCAAAAAGATCACATTCAACCTAATATACTAATAACCATCCTACATGACAAATAATCAAAAATGATTACCAATATTTTTGTCCTTCGTAAACACTTAGCAAAACCATTCCCATCGATTCCATTTACTTTATATTTCATATAATTAACCATGTGTCCAACGTACCTAATGCACACCTATAATCAATCTAAACATTAATCTAAAACAAGAGGTGAGAATATCGTACACCTTTTATAACATTTGAGTTTATACACCATAAGAGCGCACCTTAAGCCATCAAACTTTAGCTTAGTTACTTTCACCTCCTTTTTTTCACAAATTTGTTTCTTTTATTCTTTTTTTCATTCTTTTTTCACTTTTTTTTTCTTTTTTTTTTCACATCACACATAAGTCCTTTTTTTAGCCATTCAGGACCGTTTCTTATACAAGTCATCCCGGACGCTTTATACACTCCTTTTAAGGTTGATATAAAGACCAATTATTCAGAAAAATGAATATCTATCCTATGGGTGCATACTAATACACATCGACACATAGGAACCGGTTAATTTTCCTGTTTTAATTAAAAGGGAAGAATTATACTTCGTGCCTACTGGTATATCACATGATGGGATTATCTACCACATAGTATAATTATACAATGCACTAAATTAAACTAATCTTTCTAATTTCATTACAACAATACAAGGATTGGGTTATTTCACATAAAATTGTCTCAGCTAAGTGCAATGCTATCCATCATAAAAATTGGCGTCTGACCCATGCTAACAACTAAAGTATCACCTTGCGCGGGTGACGAATCAGATAGGCAAGCCCAGCATATGACTACCACCAATAATTATGACAGTTCTCCAACTCTTTTCTACGGCCACCGTGCGCGGGTGGCGAGCCGAATAAGATCAATTTCAAGTGTCCTAGCCCAACTATTACATTACTATATTTCATATTATTTATTCAAACTTTTTACTCGATCTAAGCAAAGGTAAGTAGAGGGAATTCAACCGGCGTGGTTTGATCATCTAAATTATACATATGCCTAACTACATGAAACAATCAAATCAATTTAATAACCAAATTATACAATGGAATCGGGTGCACCTGATAATTATGGCTAAATCCTCTAGCTTGCTCCAATAAATCATCCACAAACTAATCTTTAGAATCTGCAAATACTCAACAAACATATATATGTAGAAGAAACTTCCACATCTAATTAGCACAAGACTTTTATAATGTATTAATTTTTTTTTAAAATTTTCATTTTTTTTCCAAAAATCCCATTTTAACCCATTTTAACCAAAATTTCACACAAAAACATGTAACACATGTGCCACCCCCTCAACTTAAAGCATTGCATTGCCCCTAATGCAACAACTTAAAATTAAAAATTTTGGTTAAAAATCAATTTGACAAACTCACACAAAAATAAACCTAACTCACTTTCGTAGGAATCACGGTTGCATTTAACGTATGCAACAAGCCTTTAAACCACTCAGTAGACCGACTGGACGAGTTTTGTCTCGTGAGGGTTTGTAGTGAACACACCCACAAAGTTCCAGAAACCACGGGTTGCCTCCCGCGAAGCGCTAAGTTTACCGTCTTCAGTCAGACATAACTCAAATGAGCTATTGAGACGGTTGGAGTGGTTCTAGGTAAACCACATCCACCGTTTCCATCTTATCACTCTCCAACTCAACATACGGCTTTAAACGGTGTCCATTTACTTTAAAAGGCTCTCCACCCACCATATATTTTATTTCAATGGCTCCGTATGGAGAGACTTTAGTAACAACGATGGACCCGTCTATTTAATTCTCAACTTTCCAGGAAAAAGCTTAAGTCTAGCATTGAATAACCAAACTTTTTGACCAACCAAGAAGGACTTCTTGGTGATGTGTCGGTCATGAAAATCTTTGGTTTTCTCCTTATAAATCCTAGAACTTTCATAGGCATCACGTCTAATCTCATCTAGTTCAGATAATTGAAGTTTCCTAGAACTACCTGCTTTCTCTAAATCCAGATTAACAGTCTTAATCGCCCATTCAGCCCTATGCTCTATCTCAACCGGTAAATGACACGCCTTGCCATATACCAACTTATACGGTGACCAATAGGAGTCTTAAAAGCCGTCCTGTATGCCCACAAAGCATCATCTAACCTCAAAGACCAATCTTTCCTATCACTACGAATGGTCTTTTCTAAAATTCGCTTAATCTCCCTATTAGATACTTCCACCTGTCCACTAGTCTGTGGGTGATACGGGGTAGCTATCCTATGATTAACTCCATAGTGTTTCAATAATTTCCCAAATCTAAAGCTCTTAAAGTGGGAAACCCCATCACTAATGATAGCCTTAGGAATTCCATATCTAGCAAAGATATTATTCTTAACAAACTTAAGAACTACACTATGGTCATTGGTTCTAGTAGCCTCAGCCTCTACCCACTTAGACACATAATCAACTGCCACTAAAATGTACACATTGCCATGGGAAGTGGGGAATGGTCCCATAAAATCAATACCCCACACGTCAAAGATCTCAACAACAAGTATGGGATTCATAGGCATTTGATCACGCCTTGAAATCCCTCCAACTTGTTGGCAACAAATACATGCTTTCACAAAAAATGGGCATCCTTGAATATAGTCGGCCAAAAGAAACCACTTTGTAGGACTTTATGCCCAGTTTTTGTAGCACCAAAGTGACCACCACATGCATAAGAATGGAAATGAGCCAATATGTGTATATGCTCATGGTCAGGAACACATCTCCTAACGACTTGGTCAGGACACACCTTATAGAGCTCCGGATCCTCCCAAAAATAATGCTTCAACTGGGAGAAGAAGTATTTTCTTTGTTGTTTGGACCAAAACTCTGGAAGCTTTTTAACAGCTAGGTAATTAACTATATTTTCGTACCAAGGAATCTTAGAAACCTCAAATAGACTTTCATCCGGAAAGCTTTCCTTAATCACGTCAGAAGGGTTGAACGGCGGAGGGATAATTCTAGACAAATGGTCGGCAACTACATTTTTTGACCCCTTTTTATCCCGAATTTCTAGATTAAATTTCTGTAAAAGCAAAATCCACCTAAGCAACCTCGGTTTTGTCTCTTTCTTAGTCAACAAATGTCTTAAGGCACTATGATCTGAAAATACTATCACCCTAGAATGTCCCCAAATATATGACCTAAACTTATCAAGAGCAAAAACCACAACTAACAACTCTTTTTCAGTAGTGGTGTAATTCATTTGAGCTTCTGAAAAGTCTTACTAGCATAAAAGATCACAACGGGTTTCTTATCGACCCGCTGTCCTAGAACCGCCCCAGCGGCATAATCACTCGCATCACACATGATCTCGAAAGGCTTCGACCAATCAGGTGATTGTAGAATAGGAGCTTCTACAAGCTTTTGCTTAAGCATATTGAATGCTTTAAGACATGATTCATTAAAGTCAAAGCGTGCATCTTTTAAGAGTAGATTGCAAAGAGGCTTTGATATAGCACTAAAATCTTTAATAAATCGCCTATAGAACCCGGCATGACCAAGAAAAGAACGCACACCCTTGACGGTAGTGGGAGGAGGAAGGGTCAAAATTACTTGAACTTTGGTACGGTCAACCTCAAATCCTTTTTCGACACAACATGCCCTAATACAATTCCCTCTCGAACCATGAAATGGCTCTTCTCCCAACTAAGCACCAAATTGGTTTCGGTGCATCTTTTTAACACACTTTCAAGCTGATCAAGGCAGCTTACAAAGGATTGACCAAAGATGGAGAAATCATCCATAAATATCTCTAAAGATTCTCCAACCATGTCAGAAAAGATACTCATCATGCACCGCTGAAAGGTAGCGGGTGCATTACACAGGCCAAAAGGAATTATTCGAAATGCAAACGTCCCATATGGACATGTAAACGTAGTTTTGGCCTGGTCATCAGGATGGATGGGTATTTGATTATAACCGGAGTACCCATCCAAGAAGCAATAGAATTTCTTACCAGAAAGCTTCTCAACTATTTGATCAATGAAGGGTAGTGGGAAGTGATCTTTAGATGTGGCATTATTCAGCTTACGGTAATCTATACAAACTCTCCACCCAGTAACTGGTCGGGTTGTGAGTTTTTCCCCATTCTCGGTTTCTACAACGGTGATTCCGGCCTTTTTAGGCACCGTTTGAGTAGGACTTACCCATTTACTATCCGAGATGGGATAGATGATACCGGAATCTAACCATTTAAGAACTTCCGTCTTCACTACCTCTTTCATATTAGGATTCAGACGCCTTTGCGCATCTCTTGATGGCTTAATATCTGGGTCCGTAACAATTCGATGCATACATAATGAAGGGCTGATCCCTTTTAAATCTGCAATCGTCCATCCTACTGCTGCTTTGTACTTGGAAAGCACTTTTAAAAGTGCTACCTCTTGTGATTCAGAAAGATCATAAGCAACAATAATGGGTAAAGTATTGTTAGGACCTAGAAAAGCATATTTGAGATTAGGTGGCAAAGGTTTTAGTTCAAGAGTTGGAGGCATCTCTAGAGACGGCTTCGTGGCCGTGTCAAAAGTAGAAGGTAAGGGTTCCACTTTATAATACCAAGGTGGTTTTTGATGGTCCGACGAACTCACCAAACACTCTTGAATCTCTTGAACTTCAGCAACATCAAGAATCTCCTCATTATCACCAGTTAGATAAAATTCCAAAGGATCATCCTTAAGCATACAGGATGCATGCTTTTGAACTTCCTCGTCAATCACATCTACATGGTAACATTCATTCATCGTAGGAGAATTCATAGAATTAAACACATTCAATCTTATCTTTTTATTACCGAATGCAATATCCATGGCGCCAGTTCGACAATTAATCCCAGCATCTATCGTGGCTAAGAATGGGCGCCCAAGGATAATAGTTGGTTGAACATCCTTGTATTGTGACTCGGTGTCCATAACAAAGAAGTCAACTGGGTAATAGAAGTCATCAACTTTCACAATAACATCCTCTAAGATACCTCTAGGAATTTTGGTAGATCGATCGGCTAAGGAAATAATGGTGTCTGTCTTACGAAGAGTTCCTAAGTCATACTTATCAACCAAACTAGCAAGAAGGATGTTGATACTGGCACCAAGATCAAGGAGCGCCTTCATAATGGCAATATTTCCGACCACAACTAAAATCAACGGTGCTCCAGGATCTTTGAATTTAGGAGGAAGAGAGCTAGATAAGACCGCACTAACATGCTTAGTTAGGTCAATCTTTTTAGGCAAAGACGCCTTCAGCTTCCTCTTCTGAGTACACAAGTCCTTTAAAAACTTGGCATATACAGGAATTTGCTTGATATCATCAATAAGGGGGAGATTGATTTTAACTTGCTTGAAAGTCTCCCACATATCCTCAGCATGAGGACCCTTTTTAGCTAACCTTGCAGATGTCGATTTCTCCAAAGCCGTAGGGTAAGGTGTGCTGGACACACCACCCTCCCCAACTTCGTGAGATTTAGTAGCTTTAGGATTCGGTGTTGTTGGTTTAGGAAAATCATTTAACAAATCATTTACCAACTCAGAAACGGACTTAACATTATCAGAATTTTTACCTTCAACAATAATTTCGTCATCAGTAACGAAATCCTCGACATCAGGAGAATTTGGAATTCCCTTGTCATTGTTGTAGATTTTACCGTTTCGAAGAGACGTCACCATATTCACGTGCTCATTTCTATTTTTCTTGTGTGCGGGATTCATGGTGGGGTAGCTCGGTAGCCTTCCCTCGTCTCTTTTGCTTAATTGATCCGCCAATTGACCAACTTGTCTCTCAAGAGCTGCAATAGATTTAGTAGTGGTCTCGTGTCTTTGATTAGTAACCTCAAATTTTCTATTGATTGTTGGTAGATAATGAATCCATAAGCTTATCAAACTTTCGGTCAAGGTTCAAGAGACGGTTGTCATCTTGGCCTTGGCCCTGATTTGGATATTGTTGTTGTGGCCTATGATTGTAAGAATTTTGTTGAAAATTAGATGAATCGCCACCCTCATACCTTGGTTTGTAACCATAGTGTTGTTGTTGGGTATTATTAGGGCGATTGTCTTCATCTTTCCAACGGAGATTGAGGTGATTGCGCCATCCAAGATTATAACTTTCGGAGAATAGGTCATTTCGTGGACGACCACCATAGACTCCATTTACCTCCTCATTTGGTGGCGCCCCCAACTTTGACAATTATCGACAGAGTGACTTGGATCACCACACATTGAACACCCACTATGCGATACCTTAGACACATTTGGCACACCTTTTCCTAGATTTTTCAACAAAAGATCAACTTTCTTACTTAACTCGCTAATTTCAGAATTTGTGCCACGTTGGTTAGACACAAAATTGGCGGAAGATGGGTTGTTGTTTCGATACACTGAAGCTTGGGTCTTGGAACCTTTGCTTAGTTTTTCAAAAAACTCCCATTCTTCCTCCATAGGTCGCGAGAAAAACATACCCCCACTAGAGGCCATCACAAATTGTTGGTTGTTATAATCCAACCCATCATAGAAGACTTTGACAAGCTCCCATTTTGGAACATCGTGATGAGGGCATGTTCTTAATAACTCCTTAAGTCTACTAAATGCTTCATGAAACTGCTCGCCTGAGATTTGACGAAAGGATTTAATCTTATTTCTAATGGCAGCAGTTTTACTTATAGAATAAAATTCCTCAAGAAAAGCAGATTGCATTTCAGACCATGAGTTAATACTACCTGGCTCGACAGATGAGAACCAGTCCTTAGCTTGATCTTTAAGAGAAAAAGGAAAAAGACGAAGTCTTACCTCATCCTTAGTAATGTTATTAACCTGATGTGTGTCAGCAATTGAGAAGAATTCTCACAGATGTGCGTATGGCTCCTCGCGACCTCTAAACACTGGCAAAATTGCTATGAGGTTCGGCTGAATCTTGAAGTTACTTGTAACCCCTTTTACCGGATCCGGATAAATGATAGGCGAGGGATCCTCGATGATCCCCGGCCTGTAATAAGAATCAACACCCCGTGGTGGAGATTCTTCTCTGCTACTACTGCCGCTAGCACTTCCGCCAACATCTTCGTCACCTGGCATTTCAGCGAAAAGCTCTGCTAAACCTGAAAAATCAAGATTAGTAGAAAACTGTCGAAACGTCTTCCTTCTTAACCTTGCACTTTTCTCAACCTTAGGATCGTAAGATAACGGTGATGTTCGTCCCGATCTACGTGTGCGCATACACTAACTTGCACACTCACAAGAAACAAAACAAAACAAACAAAACAAACAAACAAACAAGAAAAATAAAAATCTTTTTGTATTTTTGTATTTTATTAAAGGAAAATATTAACCAAAACTTAAACGAAAAGCTCACTGAGTCCCCGGCAGCGGCGCCAAATTTTTTATCGACGTCGAAGTGCCGGTCCAAAATAACCTAATTACCTTATACTAGATAGGGTAAGCGGGTATCGATCCACGAGGACTATGTGGTTTTAGTGTAAGTTTTGGGGTGATCACTGATCAATAAAGTTTTGCTTTTGGAATCTAACGACTAAAATACTTTTAATAATAAAAATGCTGATTAAAAATTAAAATAATTATTAAACTAATAATAAAGCTAGAAAAATATAATAAAGATGTAAACAACTAAAAGAAAAATGTAATCCCTTCCAGCTCCTAATATTTATGGTTGGTCACACTTATGGATTGTCGAAACTTTTTATAACCGATTACAAAGATTATTTTGACTTAATATGAATGAATTAATGTTGGCATTTATTATGTTTATCAATGACTCGCGATAATAAATCATATATTAATCCAACCAATAATTATGTTTTAACAATTTATTTAGGAATTTATGTTTATTATACGACTATCTTTTTTTAACTAAATAAAATAAGTATGAATCGTTAACTAACAATAAATTGTCTTGCACAAACAATTAAACATAATACCAAATCAAATAATGTAATTTATAAATAAAATTATAAATCAGTGTAACAAAAATATAATAACCCAAAAGTAATGATCAAACCATAAATAAAGTTACCGGAAGGAATTACAACAAAATTAGCCGGACATCGCGGTGCACTACAATGTCTCCATTCTTTTTTTTAATAATCTTGCCAGCCCTCCTTTGATTCAAATCCCCACCTCCAAAAGTCAATAGCAAATTGATATTTAGATGTTCTCACTCCCCCTTTTGAATTGATTTTTTTCTTTATTCTTTTAGTCAAGGTCGACTGATGGTGACCCCCCCCCCCCCCCCAAGTTGATAATCGGTTGTTTCCAAAGTTGTCCTCACGTCTCCTCTTCTTTGTATATATATTCTTTTTTTTAGTCGGTTCACTATTTGGGCTAATTAGGCCAAAAAAACTTTTTTTAATTCTTTTTATTCTTTTGGCATATAATAACTTTGGCCCAATAAAAAATAACCCAACATCAATAATTGATCGAACGAAGCCCGGACAAATAAAAAAAGACCGAAAATATTGCGACGCGCTCAAATCTTTTTCTTCAATATTTTTTCTTCATTTATCGGCGCTCACAATGTCTTTTGTTAGAAAAATAATTAAGCGGCCATTTTATTCCATTTCGCTCGTAACCTACATAATCACAAAACACACTCAAAGTACCTGTATAACGACAAATAAATATACAACTAAGTTAAATTAACATGCTATTAGGTGTATGCAAAAAACACCAATCAATAGTTATATTTGAGTTTAATCCAACATTGGTCAGAGATAAAAAACTTTACGCGTATATAAATATATTTTAATTATTTTATTAAAAATCAAATATAATCAAGTGTAAATGAATACAGTTGCCATTATTTGCTTTTTTTTTGTCATGCACGTAACAATTTAGAACGCCAATGTCATTGTGTAGTTTTAATTGTTTCTTAATCAAAACCGTTGCTATGTTAGTATAATTTAGGGTACCCAAGAGAACAAAAAACAATTAAGACGTTATATCAAATTCTCATACCAGTTGTGGAAGGCGGTTTGCTTAGAACCGACCCATGCAACCAATTTGAAAGCATGACACTAATCATAACACAACAAGACATTAAATAGTTGGGTATTTAGATGATCACGGTTTTCCTTCTTTTGTCTATGTAGGATATGAGTTAGTGTAGAAAACCATGATCAAGAGGATATAAACAAGATATATAGCACTGAATCAACACCTTATATTAATAAAAGTGATTAAACGTCAAAAGAAAAAAGAGATCACCACAACTACTCTGATGTGATCTTATTATGTAAGTGATAATAGTTTTACAAAAGATTAAAGAAGAAAAAAGATCTGGGTTACATGATTATGAAAACGAGAGAAAACCCTAAGAAAAACATAGATGAAAATAACGCAGATAACCACAAATGAGAGGGTCGTCTAGGTTATATCGAATGGTCAAAGGAGCCGTTGTAGGCTAAGATGGATATGGGTTGGGCTTGTCATGGGCTTGTAAAGTTTCTACACTTGACAGCTTCAGTCCTTAACATTAGATGTTGGTATCACCAATAGTCCAATAGCAAACCAAAACAATTAAAACAAGCACAATAAGTCCTTGAAAAGTTAGAAAGGTATCTGATTAGGTCTAATAATTCAACATCTCCTTTAATTAGATACCTCATACATGTTAAACATCCCAAGTTTTTTAACAATGCCATTGTGTTGTAATGTATCCAATCTTTTAGTGAGGATATCAGCTATTTGATTAGCAGAGTCCTCTTTACATACTTTAACCACCCCATTTAAAAATTTTCCTTACAAAATGCAAGTCAATTTGTAAATGTTTGGTTCTTTTATGAAAGACTATATTTGCAGCTATTTTGATACCCGAATTACTGTCACAGTATAAAGTTACAGGTAAAAGATTTCCAGCTATTTTGATAGCTATTTTGGAAAGTGAATTGTTCGAAAAAGGCTTGGATTAAATGGCCTGGTGTTCTCGCTTTGTTTTAAAAACTTGCTTGGACTAAATGGCCTAGTTTTCTCGCTTCGTTCGAAAAACAACCTGAACATTGGAACCTTAAAAGCCCTCAACCTCGCTCTCCTTCAAATGTGGCGATAGAGAATACATTCTGATCCTCATGTTCTTTGTGTTAAAGTTATCAAAGCTCTTTACAGTGAGGACGGGGGATTTGACCAACAAGGTTGTAATTTTAATGGTATTTTGGCTAAGTTAGTTGGATACTCCAAATACTTACATTCAAACGGTTTCTTCCACATAACTCTCTTTGCTTTCAACCACGATGTGGCACGAGGATACTTGGCTCAGTGATGCCACACTTTACATCTGCTACAAAAGACTATATCGTTTTAGCCAAGAAAACATTTTTTGATCATTGATCGGATTGAAAATAGTCAGTGGAGTTGGAATTGGTCTAGAACTAACCTCGGTGTTCGTAATTTAGCTTATTTGAGATACACGTTGATTGAAATTAGTCTCGCTGATATTAATACAGTTGAAAGCTCTTTCATATGGTCGGTAACAAACGATAATGTATTCCCTGTTGGAGTGACACATCGTCGTATTGATGATCTTTATCTTCCTTCTTTGGCTACTCCGAGAACTTGGGACAAAACTCTTCCAAAAAAAGTGAACATTCTTTCCCTCGTCTAATGGTATTGAAATCCCGGTGATTTGTTTCCCCTCTTGCGATGGTAATTTGGAATCTAACCATCACATCTTCTTCGGGTGTCATATAGCCATTAGTGTTTGGGATCTTGTTCATGTTTGGCGTGTAGATTCCTTCCCTTTATTCACATCTATCGCTCATTGGAAGGATTGGGTTAACTCGTGGAATGGTTCAAAAGAGAAGATTAACATATTGGCACTCATTATAGCATCTTTGTTGTGGTGGATTTGACGATACTATAATGGTGTCATATTAACTCTCAGACTATGAGGAAAAGTGACCTATTTGACAACACTCGCGTGTATTCTTTCAATTGGTTTAATTTTATATGTCATAAGATTTGTATTTGGATCGATTGGTTAAAATCTCATATGTAATTTTCTAGCTCATTCCTAGTTTTCCTTTTAATACAACCGTTAAAAAACTCCTAGCATTTTTCTTGTGCAACATTTTAAAAAAAAAAATCTTGTGACCGCCTCTTTTTGCATTAGATCTATCGCCTTTACAAGTTGTTATACTTTTTTTTGCCAAACATTAGCGACTTTTATAAACAACTATAACAAAGGTAGGAGATGAACGGAGATTTGTTACCCCAGAGTGTTGCATTTATGGCTACGCTTGGTTTATAATCTCTTTGGGAAAACTATAATTTAGAAGATTACGACTTCGTAACAAATTTCATAATAATTTTAGTGCTTTTCTATCATGCACACCTAAATTCATTCTTCGAAACAATTTCGAAATGAGTAACCACAAATTTAAGTTTTACAACCATTTCATTAGCAATCTAATTTGGTTTATACCTCAAAGATTCGTATAATAGAATACAAGTGAAGATCTGTAAACCTACATGTCTGGAAATCTAATAACACAAGTAAAATGAAAACTTGAAACTTTTATGTTATGGTGTATAATTTGACGAGAGAGTGAATAGAATTCTCATTTATCAATGTTTTTTACATATGAATTTCATAACTTCGAGTACTTGTCAAAGATGATTTATAAAAAATATACACAAAAAGAGTTCTTATAAAATATAATACTTGTCACCTTTTTGTAGTGATATTAAGGTTTTTGCTAGGTAAAAAAAATTTGTTTTCTCGGTGTCTTAACGAATTGATTTCCGGTTCAAAGTGTGACTCAGTCGTTTTTAGTTAAAAAAAAAGGAAGTTTTGATTATCTATTTCTAAGTAAAAGTTAAATGCTAATAGTAATAAAAATAAGCTACAAACAATTAACTAAAAATGACGAAACAATATAAATAATAAAACGTAAATTAAAGCGAAATAATTAATAAAAATAAAACTAAAAGACGAAATTAACTATCGACTCGAAAATAAAGTTTACTTAATGAAAAAGGAGAAAATAAAACAAAACTGGTACTTTAAAGCTAAACGAGGCAAAACCTAAAGCGGGTACTAAATAAAAGATAAAACTTAAACTTTTGGAAAAAATATTAATACTAAAAATCGACGAAAAATTCAACTAAAAATACGTAACTTTCAAAAATGAAAACGGAACAACTTTCAGATAAAACTAAACAATTAGGGAACAATACTAATAAATAAGCAAGCTAGCAGGCAACTAGCTGGAAGCTAGCTGGCTGCTTATTTTTGGCGGGAAAGTAAAGGAAGCAGGCAAGCTAGCTGCTTAATTATTTTGTTCGGAAACTTTATTCGTTCGGAATCTTTTTTTTTTCTTTCGTTCGGGAAAATAGTTTTGTGCGGTAAATTAGTTTTGTTCGGTATATTTTTTTTTTATTTTTTTTAATCAAACCTTCGTTCGGTATTTTTTTTTTTTGAAAAATGCTTCGTTCGGTAAAAAAAAACTGGTTCGGGAAAATCAACTAGTTTGGAAAAAATTGCTCATTCGGGAAAAATACAAAAAAGCTTGGTTCGGTAAAATTTATCAAAAAGCTTGATTCGGAATAAAAAACTGGTTCGGGAAAAATAGTTGGCTCGGGAAAAATCTGAGAAAAATAAACAGTGACGAAAATAGGGGAAACAAAAACACGAATTTAACCAAAATCAACCAAAATAAAACTTAAATCAACCAAAAACAATAAAACTAAAAACAATAAATCACTAATTAAGATCTACCAAGCATTAAAACATCTAAATCATCAAACCTTTTGGAATAAAAATCGATAAAACTATGAAACCCACTTGATTAATCAAATTTAAATCAACCCAATCAATAAACCAAACAAGAAGGGAAGGATGAGAATTAATTAAAAACTTGATTAAAAGTAAAAGATTCAACAATTAAAACATAAAGATTAAAGATCTTACAAATTAATCTAGAGAGAGAAAACATAAACTTAGAGAAGAAAGTAAACTATACTACTCCTAATCTAACCTAACTAAGCCTAAAACTAACCAACCCTCAAATGACAAATGAGGGTGGTATTTATAGGAGAGGGGAGTGGTTGGTGGCTTCCTCCTTTCTTTCTTTCTTTCTCGTCTTTTCGTCTTCTAAGTTCTTCGACTTTTTCGACATTGTCTCGGGATTAGTTTAAACTCGTCTTGTAATTTCTTCATAAATTAGACTTGAGTTCTTCGGCTTTATTAAACTTCCGTCTTTAGACTTTTTATTCGATAAATCTTCATAATAGGCCTTGGACTTCCGTTCTTTTTGCATCCTTGATCTTTTGACTTCGTCTTTTGTCTTTTTCTTCGATAAAAGCCCGTGAAAGCCCGTGTTTTCTTCCCTTTTCACATTTTGATCCTAAATCACAACAAAAACACAAACCACGCATAATTCCGACATTTACGACATAAAATACACGTTATGGTCTTGTTTTTATTATAATTAAGTGGTAAAAGGATGAGTGTTTTCACACCTATCAAATCTCCTACACTTGACCATTGCGATGACCTCATGCAATACTTAGTGACAAAGCAAGATTTACATTCTCCATCATAATCAACCTACCTTGGCATTTATTAAACAATAGATACTAAGGAAAATTTAAAAGATAGAAAATATACAAAACAAGTAAATAAATCAAAAACTTACATTGGGGTTTTGGTTGTCATGAATGTTCATCATCTTCAAGTTTCACGTTCCCCAAACCAAGCTTAAAAACAAGATCATTGTTATTATAAGTTAGCAAACTAACACAAACTCATGTGGGCCAATTACTCACTTAGACTCCCTTATTCCTAGGTGTATCTCTTATATTTTATAAATGTCTTAAATGATCACGAGGGTGCATTGTTTGACTTATTTCGATAGTTTATTAGGCTGAAAATAAAGTGGGACGATCTAATCCATAGTTAGCTAAATGACAAAATCTTTTAAAACTGCTTCTCGGGACCTCAAAAAGTTCATATCTTAGCATAACTCGCTTCACGATTTGAGACCTTTCTCGGATCGATATTTGGTAGCGACTTCATACTTCAAATCTTGAGAGACGTTCATGAAATAATGGTCTTCCCTTCATAATAGGAATTTCTTCACTTGTACTTTTTGAGAGATTCTTCATATTTGGACCACGACTTCTTCATTTTTCTCCAATCATTACTTGGGACTTTGATATACAACGATCCGCCTCCTTTTAGGACTTGGATCTATTTATCCTCATACCTTGTTAGGGTCTTTTCGGATAGACTTCTCCATGATCTTTTGGGGAGTATTTTCTTTTCGTCGTGTGTCTCGATCCTTCATATTGATTTTTGATAAACGATTCTTCACATCACTTTTGGATCTTTAGCAACAAAATGTAGCCCTCATGCCTTGTTAGGACCTTTTTGGACTCGCCAATCTTCGCATCCCGCTTCAATAAGTTATGCCTTGGCTATGAACTCTAATTAATACCGAGCAACTTTTAAACGATCTTGTGCTAGAAGCTAAGTAACTTTTCAAATCGTACAACCTTATTTATTGCAATTAAATTTATTAACAAGCGATGGGAGAAAAAACTCATAATTAACTCACATAAATTCATGAAAGAATACCAAACTTATAATTGACTCTATCATCTCTCGTTCTCCACAATTTAAAATCTCAAGGAATGAGACTCGTGGATGCTTAGCCAATTAAATCAAAGTTTTGGGTTTTCAAGTCATCTATAGGATCTTGCAAAATCTTAGACTTTTTCAAGTTTAGAATTCGCATTTTAAAGTTCCCTTGATAAACGACTATCTAGGATCAGTTATAGGAACTTGCGAAAAGTTCTTGTTCTTAACCCGTGAGAGTTAAGTCTTTCGCGTTTTAAAGTTCCCCGTATAAAAGCCTAGCAAAACTTGACTTAAACACGTTAAGGATACTAGCTAGAGTAAACTTAGACAAGTAAACTCGGGTTGAGTCAAAAGATTCACAACGTTTGAAAATTAAAACCACTTTATTAAACTTTATTGTAGCAACGAAAGAAAATAGCGCTAACAAAGGAAAAACTATTAGGCCAAAATAGATTAAAAATTTTGAAAAATGTCGAAAAATCAAGTTTTTCGGTTAAAATGAGGACAAATACAAGGAAAAGCCCACTTAACTTCGATAGAAGTCCCCCCTACACTTAATATAAACATTGTCCTCAATGTTTAAGCATGTGGGAGTGAACTCCCCTACACTTAGGACATTGTGCACGTTGTTTAAATCTTTCTAAGGAAGAGACAACTAAAGTGATTCCTATTTCAATATTAAAGAATATAAAATAGAGAATCAAAAGAGTTTAGGATAGAACCGGGAAGACAGGAACACGGAATCACGGGTCGTCAAAAGTCATCAAGAATGGATCTTTGATAGCTCGAATCCCTGCACATGATAAGAAAGAAACAACAAACACATACTAGGGTCTCCCCCTACACTTATTAGAAAAACAGAATAAAAGGATAGATAATCGGGTTGCCTCCCGAGAAGCGCTTGTTTTTGTTAACCGAGTCACGAGCCTGACTCGTCCCCGAATTAAATGGTCCATGGGGAAGCCTCGAATGTAATACCGGGATCAAAGACCTTGTCCTCGTTTCCGGAGGAAAATACAACAGGGGAGGCTGGAGGGTAAGTCTTAAAAGGTAGAAAAGTCATCTCAACATACGAAAAGTATGTGAGATCATGATCCACGGGAGGTGGGGTGGGTAAAGTAAGCAAATTGTCATCCCCCAAAGACAATTTATGCTCAAACAGCGGCAAAGCCGTAAGGTTATCAATCATATAATAATCAATGTCACCTCCCAGGTCAAAGCACTCATCCTCCGTAATGGTGTCGAAAGGAGTGGGTGAAAGGTGCTCGGGAGGGGGACTTGGGACAATACCTTCCTGCAGAAAATTATCAAAAATAATATCCCCCTCCGTGTCATCATCATCAATACCCGGAGGTATTGAGTGAATGTCGATTTCTTCGAGCAATGGGTCATTATACTCAACGGGTGTAATGGACTGAGGTAAAGATTCTTTAATAGGAGGAGAATTCAACGCTTCAATTTTAGCAATCAGAAGATGAACTTTCAGTAATTTGTCGCGAAGAATAACGTCTTTCACCTCATCTACAAGACCAAGTTTAGGGGTGAACTTCTCATAAGTCGGAGAGAATAAATCAACATCGCCTTCATCGTCCGGAGGAGAAGGAGAAATTTCAAAAGTGAAATTCTCATAGCATGGAGAAGAATCATCATCATTAAGAGCGACCTCTTCCGTAAGCTCCTCAAAAGTTAGCACATCACAAACCTCATCAAAGAATTTATCAAGACCAAAATCACTAATCTCACTCGATGTATCACAATCCTTAGACGTATTAGGGATATCAAGAGTAGGAGTAGTAATCTCAGAATATGGGTTGAGATTGTAGATATCATCCTCGTCATCATCATCATAATAGACTGGACCATTCCAGTTAGGAGTGATATAGTCGACTAACTCCTCCTTGATAACCTCCACATCTTTAAGTATCTCATGAAGCAATTTCTGTTGATCATCTCCCCGAGTATGTTCAATTAAACCCATTTTATCCCACGCTGCAAGTAAACATTTTGGTGTAGAAAAGAAGGGAAAACGACCAAATTGGCTCAAAAAGGTGTAGGTGGATTTCAAAATTTGGTCACCATCAAGCAAAGGTTGCCTTTCCTGATGTAAGTCAGCTCGGATTTGAGCTAAACCTTCTAGAATGTCATTCAAAGTAGTGAGTTGTTGGTCAAGACTAATTCCCTGAAAGGATTGATGATTGAGGGTGTGATGTGGGGGCTCAAAGTTATACAAACCGGAATCATAGCACGGAATTGGCTCAAAGATATTCATCGGTTGACAAGAAAAAGCGTCGTGAGGGCCCCCACAATAGTTGCAACACGGGTATGGAGAAAAACCCGGTGCTTCTTGTAGATAGCTATTACCATTGTCATAATTGTAACCCAGTTCTTGCTCGCCATGAGGCGGGTATCGAATTGGACACGAAACATGCCAATGAGAATCGCTTCCACAATATATGCAAAGGGGAATAGGTGGTGGATTAGAAAAGGACGAATTAGTCGAGTTGCACGATGGACAAAATCCGAATTGTGAATCGATTGAAATAGGAGGAAGGTCTTTTCCGCATTGCTCGCATGAACACCATTGACATGATTCACACCCATATAATCGTCTCCCACACCCTACGCAATGGACATAAGAATCCATGAAGAACAATAGATAAGCAAGAAGATTATTTTTGGTGCAAAACTTTCGAAAAAGAAATGCTTTTATGATTTTTCAAATGTTTTTGGATTTTTATAATTTTTGTTTATTTTTATGGATTTTTGAAAAATTTTGACACGAAAAATAACGTTCACGAGTGAACGGATCCTAAAACCCAACGCGTCTCTCACAAAAACCGTTAATCTTCACGAAAAGAGCCGGCAACGGCGCAATTTAATGCAAAGATTTTCACTAAGTATCAAAGTTTGTTGTTCCAAGTCTTAACGAATTGATTTCCGGTTCAAAGTGTGACTCAGTCGTTTTTGGTTAACAAAAAGAAAGTTTTGATTATCTATTTCTAAGTAAAAGTTAAATGCTAATAGTAATAAAAATAAGCTATAAACAATTAACTAAAAATATCGAAACAATATAAATAATAAAACGTAAATTAAAGCGAAACAATTAATAAAAATAAAACTAAAAGACGAAATTAACTATCGACTCGAAAATAAAATTTACTTATAGAAAAAGGAGAAAATAAAACTAAAATGGTACTTTAAAGCTAAACGAGGCAAAACTTAAAGCGGGTACTAAATAAAAGATAAAACTTAAACTTTTGGAAAAAATATTAATACTAAAAATCGACGAAAAATTCAACTATAACTTTCAAAATTAAAAACGGAACAACTTTCAGATAAAACTAAACAATTAGGGAACAATATTAATAAATAAACAAGCTAGCAGGCAGCTAGCTGGAAGCTAGCAAGCTGGCTGCTTATTTTTGGCGGGAAAGTAAAGGAAGCAGGCAAGCTAGCTGTTATTTTTGGCGGGAAAGTAAAGGAAGCAGGCAAGCTAGCTGCTTAATTATTTTGTTCGGAAACTTTATTCGTTCGGAATCTTTTATTTAATTCGTTCGGGAAAATAGTTTTGTGCGGGAAATTAGTTTTGTTCGGTATAATTTTTTTTAATCAAACCTTCGTTCGGTATTTTTTTTTTGAAAAATGCTTCGTTCGGTAAAAAAACTGGTTCGGGAAAATCAACTGGTTCGGAAAAAATTGCTCATTCGGGAAAAATACAAAAAAGCTTGGTTCGGTAAACTTTATCAAAAAGCTTGGTTCAGAATAAAAAACTGGTTCAGGAAAAATAGTTGGCTCGGGAAAAATCTGAGAAAAATAAACAGTGACGAAAATAGGGGAAACAAAAACACGAATTTAACCAAAATCAACCATAATCAATCTAAAAATTAAACTAAACTAACCACTAATAATCAACTAACAATAATAAATCAAACCAAATCAACAAAACTAACAATACAAACCAAATTAATCAAAACCCACTTAATAAAATAAAACTTAAATCAACCAAAAACAATAAAACTAAAAACAATAAATCACTAATTAAGATCTACCAAGCATTAAAACATCTAAATCATCAAACTTTTTGGAATAAAAATCAATAAAACTATGAAACCCACTTGATTAATCAAATTTAAATCAACCCAATCAATAAACCAAACAAGAAGGGAAGGATGAGAATTAATTAAAAACTTGTTCGGAAACTTTATTCGTTCGGAATCTTTTTTTTTTCTTTCGTTCGGGAAAATAGTTTTGTGCGGGAAATTAGTTTTGTTCGGTATAATTTTTTTTTAATCAAACCTTCGTTCGGTATTTTTTTTTTTTTGAAAAATGCTTCGTTCGGTAAAAAAAACTGGTTCGGGAAAATCAACTGGTTCGGAAAAAATTGCTCATTCGGGAAAAATACAAAAAAGTTTGGTTCGGTAAAATTTATCAAAAAGCTTGGTTCGGAATAAAAAACTGGTTCAGAAAAAATAGTTGGCTCGGGAAAAATATGAGAAAAATAAACAGTGACGAAAATAGGGGAAACAAAAACACGAATTTAACCAAAATCAACCATAATCAATCTAAAAATTAAACTAAACTAACCACTAATAATCAACTAACAATAATAAATCAAACTAAATCAACAAAACTAACAATACAAACCAAATTAATCCAAACCCACTTAATAAAATAAAACTTAAATCAACCAAAAACAATAAAACTAAAAACAATAAATCACTAATTAAGATCTACCAAGCATTAAAACATCTAAATCATCAAACTTCTTGGAATAAAAATCAATAAAACTATGAAACCCACTTGATTAATCAAATTTAAATCAACCCAATCAATAAACCAAACAAGAAGGGAAGGATGAGAATTAATTAAAAACTTGTTCGGAAACTTTATTCGTTCGGAAATTTTTTTTTTCTTTCGTTCGGGAAAATAGTTTTGTGCGGGAAATTAGTTTTGTTCGGTATAATTTTTTTTTTAATCAAACCTTCGTTCGGTATTTTTTTTTTTTTAAAAATGCTTCGTTCGGTAAAAAAAATGGTTCGGGAAAATCAACTAGTTTGGAAAAAATTGCTCATTCGGGAAAAATACAAAAAAGCTTGGTTCGGTAAAATTTATCAAAAAGCTTGGTTCGGAATAAAAAACTGGTTCGGGAAAAATAGTTGGCTCGGGAAAAATCTGAGAAAAATAAACAGTGACGAAAATAGGGGAAACAAAAACACGAATTTAACCAAAATTAACCAAAATAAAACTTAAATCAACCAAAAACAATAAAACTAAAAACAATAAATCACTAATTAAGATCTACCAAGCATTAAAACATCTAAATCATCAAACCTTTTGGAATAAAAATCGATAAAACTATGAAACCCACTTGATTAATCAAATTTAAATCAACCCAATCAATAAACCAAACAAGAAGGGAAGGATGAGAATTAATTAAAAACTTGATTAAAAGTAAAAGATTCAACAATTAAAACATAAAGATTAAAGATCTTACAAATTAATCTAGAGAGAGAAAACATAAACTTAGAGAAGAAAGTAAACTATACTACTCCTAATCTAACCTAACTAAGCCTAAAACTAACCAACCCTCAAATGACAAATGAGGGTGGTATTTATAGGAGAGGGGAGTGGTTGGTGGCTTCCTCCTTTCTTTCTTTCTTTCTCGTCTTTTCGTCTTCTAAGTTCTTCGACTTTTTCGACATTGTCTCGGGATTAGTTTAAACTCGTCTTGTAATTTCTTCATAAATTAGACTTGAGTTCTTCGGCTTTATTAAACTTTCGTCTTTAGACTTTTTATTCGATAAATCTTCATAATAGGCCTTGGACTTCCGTTCTTTTTGCATCCTTGATCTTTTGACTTCGTCTTTTGTCTTTTTCTTCGATAAAAGCTCGTGAAAGCCCGTGTTTTCTTCCCTTTTTCACATTTTGATCCTAAATCATAACAAAAACACAAACCACGCATAATTCCGACATTTACGACATAAAATACACGTTATGGTCTTGTTTTTATTATAATTAAGTGGTAAAAGGATGGGTGTTTTCACACCTATCATGTAAGAAAATATTTTCTCAAGTATTTTATAAAGTTAAGAGAAACTATTAGTTTTTTTTTTTGGTTAACTAAGAGAAACTATTAGTTAATTAACATAAAAAAATGTTAAGACTTGATATCAAATTATCGTAAAGAACGCTTATGTTTGCTTTTGTCAGAACCACACAACGCACGCCCTATACGAAAGCATGGCACCAAACCACAAAACGTCAGATGATTTAAAAGTTGGATGTAAAAATGGTACTCGTTTTCCTTAGAGGGAAAGGTATCACAAAGAGGTGTTTACCTCTTCACTGCGCCACATCAGCGCCACGTCATACCAACTAATCTCTCTCCTCTTCTCCAAAAACACCTCCTTTATCACAACTAGTCTCTCTCCTCTTCACTTGGGTCCCACCACTCACCATTTTATTTAATTTTTCAATTTTCACACAAAATAAAAATTCATTTCATAAAATTAAAAATTACAAAATACTAAAAAATAAAATACAAATACGAGAAATAAAATTACGCTACGAATATAAAAATACGGAAAAAAAAGACAATACGAAAAAAAAACAATACAAAAGAAAAACATCCTAGAGTTGATATTTTGCCGCGATTTGTAGTTGTTTCCTCATGATAACCGACTTTTGAGGTTCTGGCAAATCGTCGATCCGAATGGAGAGAAACTCCAGCTCTTTAAACTCCATATCGGCATCCACTTTAGCCTTCTCGGCATCGGCTTTAGCTTTCCTCGACTCGTACAGCTCTTTACCTGCGTTTAATTTGCGGAGTAAAGCCTCGTTTATGTCTTCCTTCGAAGTGGTCGATCCACTACCCGTGCTGCTCTCAGTTGTTTCTGATCGTGTCTTCTTGGCGGGTCTCTGTTTGCCGGGTGGTCGACGCTTAGCATCTGGAGCGAATACGTTGCTATGATCAATTTGGTCAAGACCCTCGGGTGCGTTCCATTTTGAGAAGTATCTAAGCACCCTCCACATATGTTCAAGCGTAAATTTTCGGCGTTCGTTACAAGCCGCGAATTCACGTCGTGCAGCTTCAAGCGCGTCGTCTTCGTTTTCACCGCTAGCCTTATTAAGGCTTTTGAAGATAGCGTGAAACTTTTGAACATCGGGGTGCGAACGACTCCATTTCCCGGTCAGCATATTCTTCGTACGCTTGGTTGAGTTACGCCGGTTGAAATCTTCCAAAATCGTGTTCCAAAAATACTCTTCAGTTTGATCATTCCCGCGTTTTTTGTCTTCGGAAGCGGCGACCCAAACCTCGGCCAGTATTTTTTCCTCATCAGGTGACCACCGTAGGGGTGCCGAAAATTCAACTTCCTCTACATCATCGATGTCGTCCTCGTCTGCGGACAAATCAACCGCAACATTTTTTTTTGCCGGCCGTTTCCCTCTGCCACGACCGGTATTTTTTTGCTTTCGTTGTGGCGGTTGAGATTGTGGTACTTTGAATTGAGTTTCGGGGACATTTTGAGATGGTGGATATTGAGATGGTGGATATGGATATTGAGATGGTGGATATGGATATTGAGGTGGTGAATATTGATTTTGGTGAAACGCTAGTTGTTGTTGATAAATTTGGTGGGGTGTTAATGGTGGAAAGTATTGTTGCGAATAGTTTTGACCGTAACCTTGGCCGGATCCTTGGCCGGATTGCGTCGCGGGAGAAGAAGACGACGATTGATTCGGATCCGTGTCGTGGTTGAGGATGTTAACGTAGTTGAGGTAATCGTTTGGGAGGTTTGACATTTTTTTTGTGATTTTTGGAGTGTTTTTTTTATTGTATAATGTATTTTGTGTGTTTAAAAATGTATAAGGTAATGAGTTTATATAGGGTTTAAAAATAATAAATTTTTTTTTTTTTTTTAAATCTAGCCGTTGTAACGGTTATAAAAAAATTTGGGCCCCACCTTCTTTTCCAACGAGCAATGTCACAAAGTGACATTTGAGAACCAACGAGTGAGAGGGTCGGTGTAGCGGCGAAGGGCGGCGAGCGGCGGCGAGCCTGCCACCTAGGCACGGCGAGCCAAGCTCGCTGCCATACCGTTCCCTCTTAGTTTGTGTATGTGGGATGGGTGTTAGCGCCTACCTTTTCTCTCGAGTCATGGTTCTGTTTATTCTCTTGAGTACCATCCATATGCACATTTTATCAGTACAAGTAACAATACATTAAAGCACTGAGGTGAAAAGATACCTTTGGTACTGAGTTGATAACACCCATCCCACATAGACAAAAGAAGATGTAAATTGGTACTTGTTAAAATACACACATTGGCGATGGTAATTTTAATTTGATAATTATTATTGAACATTGTAAATTTTCTTATTTAATCTAAATTGGTGAAAAGTCTTGCATGGCTCAAATAGATATGATGCCAACAAGGCAATTTCGACTAGTATCTAATATATTCACACATGTTTGAAAATGGTTTATACATCACTTAGAGTAACGTTGGGATCAAAGTTTGTCAAAGTATTCTCTAAAATTAAGACAATATTAGTAAAGTCAATTTGTAGTTAAGAAAAGCAAAAAATTAGAGTTAATATCAAATTTTCATGTCATTTTGTGAGCTTAGTTTCTGACACAGGAACCAAGCTAGAGAACTAACATGAAATTATGACACTAACCCAGAACCAACAAATGAGTATACAATTAGAAATATAAGTATGGACGGAATGGGGTGTAACTAACCGGGGGAGTTGATAATTGACGCGTGAGTTTTCACCCCAGTTGGTAGAGCTCGCACGTGACTTGGTGGTAGAAAGGAGGTTTTGTACCTAGACGAGTTACATACTTGTGGGCCTTTTTTTTTCTTTAATTTAATTTTAGAGTTAATTTTAAAAATGGTCTCTGTAGTCGTCCGGGTTTAACAAAAATAGTCCTTTTACTTTTTTATCTCGGGTTTAGTCCTTGTTGTTGTAACTTTTAACGAGTTTAGTCCCTTGACCACATATACCATTTGTTTGACTGTTACGTTAGGGGTAAATATGTCTTTTTATCCTTATATTTCTTTAAATACATATATTATTTTGTCTTTTTTTTACTCACCACTAACACATCCACCCTCTAATTATCTTTTCCTTTTGTTTTCTTTTTATCTTCTTCATCCATCCACCAGGTCCACACTTATCTTAAAATTATAAAATCCATTTTTACTAAAAATGAAAGTTCAATGTATATCAGAACCTACCATAATCATTAATTAAACCTACCAAAATTTATACAACCAAATCCCTTCAAAATCAAACATTAAAAGTGACCAAACCACAAAAAAGTAACGGTTGATTTGAAGAAAGTGGCGGCCGATCGGATCTGGGTAGCGACATGATGGTTGTCTGACATTTGATTTAACCGGATCTGGGTACCTAACCACCCATCTATACTAACACGACACCTCCGTCGCTGTCGTTGCCGCTGCGGCGATCCACATCAAGATCATCAGATCTTGTGTTTATGCATGTATGTGTGGGGTTTTTGAATATGTTCATGTAGTCAAAGTAAAGTGATGCTCATCTTCTTCAATTTTATTTCATTTTTTTGCATAAAAATTTTTACTAAACATATGATCAGGATTGAAGAGAATGAATATGAATGAGGGTTGAATTATGTTTTATGTTTTTGAAATTAGTTGGAATAAGTTGAAAATAAAAATGCATCTTTATGTTTCATGATTTTTTTAAAATGTAACACGAGATCTGCTGTATCAAAACATAGGAATGATATTTTTTTTTATTTGCTACTATGATAAAAATAAATAAATAAATAAATAAATAATTAAAAATAATAATAATTATATAAAAAATAATAATAGCGAGGGTATATTTGTCTTTTTACCTCATCAGACATGAATTTTAACGGTCAACTAGCAGATTTTTTGGTCAAGGGACTAAACCCGTTAAAAGTTACAACCACAAGGAATAAACCCGAAAAAAAAGTAAAAGGACTATTTTTGTTAAACCCAGACGACCACAGGGACCATTTTTGCAATTAACTCTTAATTTTATTAGTTTGTGTTGGGTATTTAGTAGGGAATTTCGTGACAGTGACTTTCTCATCGACAGTAAGGTTGTAAAATGAGTAGAGTGAGTGGATAGAGAAAGCTGAGGTGACACTGAATTAATTAATCGTGGTAAATTCGCTTTCCACTCCTTCAGCCTAAGGCTGGGGGGAGTGGTGATAAAAACCCACGGGTGGGTCTGAGGTGTCAAAAACCCACGCGTGGGTTACCAAGAACCTCACAATCTCACCTTAAAAAGCCACGCGTGGGTTGAGGGTCCCAGTGCAAAAAAACCCGCTACAGGTGAGTTTCTCACCTTTGATGCTAACACAATTTGGTGGGCCCAGCGTATTATATGAACGAAATAAAAGAAAAAGAAGAAAAAAAAATGCAGGTGGGAAGGGGAGGTGTGAAGAAGACGCAGGGGGATGGGGGAGATGAGGGGAGGAGTAATTTGGGCTTATTTTTTTTAATGGGTTATATAATATGGGCTTTTTATTTATATGGGTTACATTTTAATTTATTATTTAAAAAATTGGGCTTTTTTTATAAATATGGATTTTTTCCTTTCTTTTTTATTTGCTTTAAATTAAATTTATACACTAAATGTGTTTATGAGTTTAATATTTAGTTAGTTTTTAGTTTAAAAATTAAAATTAAATATTAAAAATGATAGTGGAAATATGAGGTGGAGATGAGGTGGTGGTGGGTTTTTTTCCCTTAAGAACCTTGAAAGGTGAGTTTTGAGTGGGTTAGTGAGAAGAAAGAGAAAGCTGAGGTGGAGCTGACGTGACGGTGGGTTTTTTTTGCACCACTCCCCCTAGCCTAAATGTAACTAATTTCCTTATTTTGCTTCTCTGGGATAAGAGTTGACATGCCCTTCGTGATAATAACATAGGCTATTGCATAAAAAATATTTTGACACGTTTTGGTGGGGAGTGTTTTGACATCATTAAGTGATGTCGGGGGCAAATAACGACCTTAATGTTTTATATGGTTTACCGTTATTTGATAACTTTCTTTTGGACGAGGCTCCAGATACTGAATTTGTTGTTAACGGTAAAATATACAAGCAAGGGTATTATTTAGCAGATAGAATTTACCCTCAATGGGCTTCTTTTGTTAAGTCGTATACAATTGTAACGGACGAAAATAAAATAAAATTTAAAAGGGTTCAAGAAAGCGCTAGAAAAGATATTGAGAGAGCGTTCGGGGTATTACAAGGTCGGTGGGGGATTATTCAGCAACCCGCACAAAGTTTCCAAGTCAGCACGCTTAAAAGAATCATGTATCGTTGCATTATACTACATAACATGATATTGGAAGACCAAAAGTTTGACATTAGTGAATATGACCATATGTATGCTCCGCCTGAAGCCAATCTCCAACGAACTTGGGTCGAACGGTGTGAGACATTTAGAAGGAAAAATAAGGAACTTCGGGATAGGAAAGTTCACAATTCTCTTCGACGTGATCTCGTTGAGCATTTATGGAACCTTAATCATTGATGTTTTTTTTATTATTGTTATTTTTTTTAAATGTAATTTTTTTTTTCGTGTATTATTTTTTTAAAAATTTGTATTTGTATTTTTATTATGAATGAAATGTGTTTTTAGTTTAAAAATAATTGTTGAAAAAAAAAATTTGTTGGGTGACGACGACACGAGAATTCTCGTGTTAACCAGGGAGGGGGTTGAGCCATCGTGGGGAGTTTTGGTGTCGTTGGAGTAAAAAATGATGTGGCGAGCACGACGGCTCAACCATACCGTGTGCTCTAATAGTGTTTCATCCCACATAGACAAAGGAAAATTAATATCGTTTATATATCCAAGTGTCTACCCATTTATTGTTTTGGGACCGATGTCATGCTCTCGTGTACGATGTATGGACATGTTCAGCCACACTATGTACACACCATCTTAGATGACAATTTGATGTGAAGTACTCCCTCCATCACAAAATTATAATCCATGTTTCCTTTTCGAGTTGTCTCAAATTAATTGTCCAGTCTTAAAACTTCTAAAAATAGGTAGGAATTTTAGATCGAGATTACTAGATTACCCTTAGTTGAAATCATAATTACAAATTTTAAAAAGGTTTTAAATTAATTGGTTAAGGGTAAAACTGTCTTTCTACGAAAGTAAGATAGAGAAAGCTGAAAATGTGGTACTTCTCTTAGATTGTGTGTTTTTTGTCGGGAGAAAATAATTTGGAACGAAAGGAGTATTAATTTTTATATGTAACTCTTTTTAATACTATTATACCTTTAAAAAAAGTGTGAATTCTAATTATATTAATTCTTTAACTTTTCCATTTCTAACTTGATTGATCTTCTTAGAAAAGCACCCTTAAGAGATCAATGACCCCACTTAACTAGCAATTTTTCTATAATTTCATTTATGTTATTAATCAGTGATTGATTCTATCACATCATAAATAGCAACAATTTCACCCAAGCATGGTTGACTTTTGTAAATGTTAACTTATAATATTCATGCAACCTCAATACCTTTTGAGAACTTTTCATCATGTGAGTTGAGTATTTATTATTTTGCGCTTTGTACACTACATTTGCAATTCTTCGGCTATAATTTTATTGAATACGAGATCAAAACATTTGACTACAAAAAAAAATGTTCCAACTTTATAAGGCTGTTGTTTGGTAGAAAATTTTTAAGAGCATTTAGGGGCGACAAATAACAAACGGCAAATACTTTAAATGAGAAGCTTGTTTGACAACATCTCAAAAGTATTTTAATATAGTCAAAATTAGGGTGTAATCGAGCTGAGCTGAGCTCAAGCTTAGTAGGGCTTGAGCTTAGCTTGATACTAAAATTGTAGGCTTAAGCTTGGCTTGATAGCTTGTCAAGCTTTACTAATCCAGGCTTGAGCTTAGCTTGATAGGGCTTGATAAAAGCTTAAGCTTGGCTTGAAAAACTTGAATATGTTTAAAATTATTTTTTTGATAAAAAAACTCATCAATAAACATATGTATAAAAAAACAAATTTGATTATTTAACATTAATAAAACCAATAACAAAATTATCGTACAATCTTGGTTTCAGAATGTGTTTTGCACTCTAATACGATTAAGGTTCCAAAAGTCATTGCATAATGTGAATGCGAGCACAATCTATACACGATGCGTTTAGTATTAATAAGAGTAGAAAAAATATGTGTACACATATTATATTTCACCAAGTACCGAGTAATACAATAATTAAATTTATAAAAATAAAGAATCATTTAAAATACAAAGAAATAAAATATAAATGTAATTAAAGTTAAAATTTCTTCTAAAATATATTATTTATTTATGAAATTAGCCCTTAAAATTAGGTTAATACTCAAATTAACAATTAGTTGCTTATATAAATTAATCATAAAAACACATCTCAGATTTTATACATTACAATTCCACAACATTACAATTCCAACACATTCCCATTCTTTCAATTACAATTACATCAAATTACAATTCCTTCTAAAGATTACAATTCCCTTAAAAACATTCTGTGAACCAAACGGGGCCTAAGGGTGTGTCGCGTATCTATGTAAAGGGTATTGTATAGGTCCCAATTTATCTTCTGTATTAAATTGTTAAATTTATTGCATCATTTTTACATACTTATTTATCATGACTTTTTTTTATCATGATTGTTCCATTTTACATTAACAAACTTGTAATCTTATCTTCCCATATAAGACGATCGAGAACTTCGTGCCGAGATTCGTTGACATTCTTTTACAATAGTTTGATGATGGCGATGATGCTGGTAGCTTTCTTTATTTAAAAGGGGTAGAACACGTCATGTGGTGTACTTATGATGTTCATTTCTAAACATATTTTGCTCTTCTTGAACTCTTTACGAAGATCGAGGTCGAACTCAACATTTAACAGGAATTTGAGAGGGCCGCGTTAGACGTAAGAAAAGGAAAATTTTTATGTTGCGCTTTGTACAAACATTCAGGAAACTTTTATTGTACATTTTTAATTCTTGTGCCATGCCGGAGTAGACACGCAAATAGTTAGCTCCAGAAGTATGGTGTGCGTGACAGAGAGCTCCAAGGACTAACTTTATATCTATTTACATCGTGTGGTGTACTTATGATGTTTATTTCTAATCATATTTTACTCTTCTTGAACTCTTTATGAAGATCGAACTTAACAATTAACGGGAATTGTTGAGGGCTGTGTTGTTAGAAGAAGAAATAAAAGTCAATTTTTTAGTGGATGGAAAAAATCGTATTTGAAACCTCAAAGGAGCGGTTCCGCGTGATCTCGGACCAACCTATGACCGAACAAAAAAGAGTTTGTCACCTTTTAATGGATGAGTCAGTATGTCTTGGTTACATGTTAGATGTTCAATGGATGAGTCGGCATGTCTTGGTTACACCTTAGATGTTCAATGGATAACTCGACATGTCTTGGTTACATGTTAGATGTTCAACGGATGAGTTGGTATGCATTTGTTAAACGTTAGATGTTCAATGGTTACCGAATTAGAATAAATCGAGAAACTAAACGGACTAAATCGGAATAAATTTAGAAATTAAACTGTCCGGGATGATATTATTATTTTATAAATAATAATAATTATTTTATAAATAATAATAATAATTATTATTTTATAAATAATAATAATTATTATTATTATTTTATTACTAATTATAATAATATATAAGTAATAATAAATTTTATTTTGACAAAAATTATCCCTTGCGACATTTGCAACTATCCCTGGCGACGTGTCGCCAGAGATAGTTTCCCTGGCGACATGTCGCCAGGGAAGGTTTGGGAGAAACGACAAAAGAAATTAGGTACGTATATATGCGTTGAAAAGTCAAACGTATCCCTGGCGACATGTCGCCAGGGAAACTTGGTCACCTCCCTCCAAAAAATTTCAATCACGCGCGCTTTTGGTTAAACGACAAAAGTAGAAAGTATCCATGGCGACATGTTGCCAAGGATTGTCGCCTGGGAAAAATGGACCTTTTTGACCAAATCCTCACTTTTCTCATAACACTTTTTCTTATCCTTAAAAATAAAACCCACGCAGCAGCTCCACCATTACCACCTACAATCACCACCTTGTATCACCACCATCTTTATCATCACCACCATCATTATCATCACCACCACCACTCACCACCACTCTTCTCCACACCTGCACACGTGCACTACCCCGCCAACTCCATCCGCCAGCAGCACCACCACCGCCATCTACGTTCACCGGCACCACCACCACTTGCATCTCCGTCCTCTATTAAGGTTTTTTATATAATTTATATTTTAACTGATAGTTTAAGGTTTTTTTATATCATTTTTTTAATTTATATTGTAATTGATTTTTTATATATAACTTATTTTATAATTGATAGTATATTTGGTTTTGTTTTTACATATCCGGTCACCGCAGCCGAGTCCCGACCGTAGCCGAGCCCGACCACAGCCGAGACCCGACCGCAGCCGAGCCCCGACCACAGCCGCGCCCCGACCACAGCCGAGACCCGACGACTCTTTAACGATATGTTTTTTTTTTAATCTTTAATTGTAATTGATAATACATATTGTTTTTTGTTTACTTTTTTTTTAGATTCCCCGGGGACATGTCGTCCGGGATGTTTAAACTTGTTAATTTTTGTTAAACGTAAATCCAAACACTCCTTATATTACCTATTTGATGAGAATAAATTATAATAAGCTTTTTTGGATAAGCTGATTTCAAACAGATCCTGATAAGCTGATCAGAATAAGCTGTTTAATAACAGCTTATCCTAATAAGCTTATCAGGATAAGCTGTTTGAATGAATGAATCTAATTGTTGTGGATTGTTTAAATGTGTATATTTATTTAGATGTGTTGTATTTGGATTTGTGCATGCTTATATTATTTTGTTCATGAATTTGTCTATGTTGTGCTAATTGTACTTGTACAGATGTTGCACGATCACACGGTGGTGACGGTGGTGATGAGGATGAACCTCCTACGCCAAACATCCGCAGTAGTTGTTTCGTCTTATTTAGAAATAAAGGTAAGAATATTTGGATTATTGTAACACAATCATAAATTTGGTGCATATATATGTTGCTTGCCTTGAATTTTTATGACTTTGTCACTCACTTGATTTTTGCAAGCAAAGGCAAAATAAAAGAAAATTTGGGCGGCAGAGAGGCCGGTAGAAAGACTCGGAGCATTACCCGATGTCTCGATTTGTTGGACGAAGTTGATGAGCATGGACCTGTCCTGATAGATTTTGAAGAAGTCTCTTTCCAGCCTCGCGGCGTGCATGCTCAGCATTTAGCTAATTACGTCGGGGATTGTATCAGGAGGCTCGTGCCACTGTACTACCCAAGTTGGAATGATGTCCCTGATGAGATCACGGCGATGGTTTGGGCGAACATAGATGTCAGTTATCATTTTTATGTTCATAACATTATTGTGATTATTTATTTAATGGTGTATATATTTCAATAAATTTGTTTATTTATTTATATCATATAAATAAATAACAAATTTAAGTAAATATAAAAATTGTATCTTATTTATTTATATCATATAAATTTTTTTAAATAAATTTTATTTTTTTTAAATAAATATAAAAAAAATTTAAATAAATATATATTTTTTAAATAAATATATATTTGATGAGAATAAGGTAATAAGTTTTTCGGATAAGCTATTTTCAAACAACTTATCCTGATAAGCTTATCAGAACAAGCTGTTTGAATACAGCTTATCTTGATAAGCATATCAGAACAAGCTGTGTGAAAACAGCTTGTTCTGATATGCTTATCAGAAATAAGCTGTTTTCAAACAGCTTGTTATGATAAGCTTATCAGGATAAGCTGTTTTTAAACAGCTTGTCCTGATAAGCTTATCAGAACAAGCTGTTTTCAAAAAGCTTATGCTTATCAGGATAAGTTGTTTTTATTATAAAAATTTAAACAAATATATAAGCCATTAAATAAATAAACAAAATAATGTATAAATTATATCTTTAACTCTAACTCTGTTTTTGTTTTATTTGTTGTATATGAATGCAGTCTAAGTTTAATATGACGTCCCACAAGAGTGATCCTGCGACATGGAAGGGTATACGTGGCGGCATCAATCAAATGCTTCAAAAGAGTTACAATTCTCGAAAAATACGCTCAAGACAAAGCATTGGCGCCGAGACATCGATACCGGCACGGTAGACATCGGCAGAGTCCGCAACCAGCGTCCTCAAGAAATTACTTCCGAGGACTGGGAAAAACATATCGCACTTTTGAGTAATCCGGATTACGAGAAAAGATGCCTGACGAACTCCCAAAATCGGTCTAAGCAGAAGACACCGAGTCGGCAGGGATCTCGATCGTTAGCACTTCTTAGAGACAAAGTGGTGAGAAATTCTATAATTAATTTACATACATATATGTCTTTGATTATATGTTTTGGTGTTGTGATTTTTTATTTTGCATTTGCTTCATTCTATATATGCGTGTCTATGTATGTACAGACCCAAGCTGCAATTCAAGCTGATGTGCCACCCCCGACTGTCATTGACCAATTCTTCATTACGCATACCGACCCGGATGGGAATTTTCCTTGCGATGCGGACCACGTTATGTATGTAAGTATTTTTTTTTGATATACCTTGGTTTTTTACTATTCCCTGCCGATAAATAATGTACCAACCCGACTATTAAATAATATACTAACTGTCGTTTGTTTTTGTCACTTCATTAGGAGGAGATGCTTGCGATAAAGGCTGAAGGCAAACATACGGACGACGAGATCAACCATATCGTCAGAGGCGGAAAGCAGCGAGGCCACATGCCCAATGTCGATCAGATAGTGCCGAGAAGGACTGCTCGATATATTCCTCCCCCTGTCATCGACCCACGATTGGAACAAGCGTCTCAAGTGTTTGAATTTATGAGAAGTGACTTTAGGTTCGCCGATGCGTTCTCAACATTCCTATCGGGTGGTGCTAGCGAGTGGAACGGGAGGCAGCAGTAGTGGCGCCGGCGGGAGTGGCACGGGAGGCAGCGGTAGTGGCGCCGGTGGGAGTGGCACGGGAGGCAGCGGTAGTGGCGCCGGTGGGTGTGGCGGTAGTGGTAATGATAATGCGGACGGGTAGAATGACAATAATGGTTAGTATGTCTTGTTTTCCCTACCTTAGCATGCAAGTTTAATAATTGTAAACCCCGAATTGCAAGTTTAATAAGTGTAACTAGGAACTTTGTACTCAAGTTGTGACATATGTATTTGTATTGATCGAGTTAATCGATCGAGAGGTTACATGTTATTGTGTTTTGGTACTAGATTCATGGTAGATTTTTAGTATTTGTATCCCCAGGTTTTGTATTTGTATTCCCAGTTTTTGGTAGATTTTTTCCGGAAAAATTCCGGAAAAAATCTGGAAATAGCCTGCTGTGCAGGCTGCAAAAATAAAAAAATGACAAAGTTTCCCCAGCGACATGTCGCCAGGGAAACCTGAGGCTCGCTTGACTTTCTGAAAAGTCAGCAAAGTTTCCCTTGTGACATGTCGCCAGGGAAACTCTGGCAAAATGTTGACTTGTCAACGCGAGGCATTGACTTGTCAACGTAACGAATAGTTTCCCTGGCGACATGTCGCCAGGGAAACTCTGGCACAACGTTGACTTGTCAACGCAACGGAAAGTTTCCCTGGCGACATGTCGCCAGGGAAAAGGAGGTTTAATTAGCATGTTTACTTATGTTTGTTAATCACCCATATTTTCCCCGGCGACATGTGTCGCCAGGGAAACTTTCCCGCACCAAATCTAGCGTGGCACTAATTTTTGAACCCAAGAGCTGCGGGGCCCACTTAGTCGCCAGGGAAATCTAAAAAAGTCGCCATAAAAACTTTCCCGTTCCAGTTTTCTTTGGCGATGTTTCCCTAGCGACATGTCGCCACGGATACATTTTCCCTGGCCACATGTCGCCAGGGAAACACTCGAAATTTTGCCAGGGATACGCTCGAATTTGTAGTGAATATCAAATCAAGTAGTACATAATTGTCAAATGACTACAAAACTTAATTATCATTTTGAACAAGAGAAATACTAAAACCACAAAAGGTTTACAAAAAATTATCCACATAATGATGTGTCTTGTAAACTATCGGTTACACATATGAGAGAGAATTGAAAAGTGAATATGATATACCACTAATCATAAGACACATCATTTTGTAAAACTTTTTGTATGAATTTCTTTGTGACTCTAGCATTCCTCTTTGAACAACAATACTGAGATTAAAAACAAGCGAGAAACTTCAAAGTGCTACAACACCCAGGAACATATACTTTGTAAGAAACAAAAGATATATGTCAAACCAAAAAATGAAAAATTAATAGTTTAATACTACCTCTCTCCATAAACTCTGGTTCATCACTTTCTCCAATTAACAAAGTTTTTGGGGCGCTTCATGAAAATATCATTGAAACCATAAGAAATTACACACTTTTTTAGAGGAGGGGCACGTGCCCACCTTGCCCCATCCCTGCCTCCGCCTCTGGTGAAGATACGTGTGTGTCGACTTTGAGATCGGAAAGTGTTTTCAAAGTGAGTGAATTTAGACGTCTTATTGACTTGAAGATCCTTTCTTCGTTAGTTCCATCGACTATATGGGATAAACTCTTTCCTCAGATATTTAATGTCTTCATATGGAAAACGGTTTTAGACCGTTTGCCTCATATGTTTAATCATTCGTCTCATGGCGTTAACATACCGACAATCACTTGTTCCCCATGTAATGGAAATGAGGAATATTCAAATCACATTTTTTTCGAGTAGGATATAGCTAAGGAGGTTTGGAATCTTCTTCGAAAATGGTGTGATATCCCTTTACCAATTCTCACTTCTTTCGAGCATCGGAATATTTGATCGGGCTCCTGGCACGCTTCAAATGAGAAAAAACAACATCCCTCCGTTGTTTTTGCGTCGTCTCTTTGGTGGATTTAAATGTGTCGCAATAGTATCACTTTTTGTTCACGTACGATGAGGAAAAGTGACTTTTTTTTCTTAGCTCAATAATGGCGGTCATATGGCATGTTATTGGTTAGAATAGCTATGAGACCCTTTGATGCTTGCGAGTTAGTGATAATTTTTAGTAGGAGATTGGAGCTTCTCGAGATTGTTTCGTTCTTTTGTATCATTGTATATTGTTATATCTTCACCCGAGGCGTGTTTGGGTCTATATTTATAACACTCTTGAGTGAAGACATGGCTCGACCTCCGTGTGTGTGGATTTTCTTTTGTCTCAGTAATTGTCAAAAGTTTTTTCATCTTTTTGTAGTCTTTGAAGTTAAAGTCTCATGTAGACTCTAGAATATTCAGTTTGTCTTTATTTCCGTCTTGTTTATGTATTCTGTAGCTTTTAGCGCATTGCTAGTAGCTCTTTTATTTATATAAATTTTTCCGTTATTCAATTTTGTTTTTGATAAGTTACAGTAACATTCCGTGTAATACTTATTACAGCGTTCTATCAACAAATCCAAATGTGTAGCTAAAAGTTGTGAGAAGATTTTGACCAATTTTGAAAATAAGAGAAATTAAATCGAAGATTTGACACCTCTTTGCACAAAAATGTTTTCTCCGATATCTTTTTAATTAATAGAAAATATCACAGTTGAAAAAAAAATACAAGACCGACTAATTATCGCTTAACCACCACAAGGACATCAACCTTGGTTAATGACGGTCAAACTGTGATGAAACAACGACAAGTGAGGTGAAACTTGTCGAAAACCTTCAAATCTTGACAAAAATGCCGGAAACTCACTCTCAACTTGTGTTTATTACTTATATTAACTATTTATATTTATATGTACGATAAGTTAGATTTTAAGAATGATACTGCTGAAAATGCGTAAAACTCTTCGAAATACTCAAAATTTGCCTGGAATACCTAAATTAATCACCAATTAATCCCGCCTAGAACAATTACATGTAACAAGGTGATCGAATGGCCGACCAGGGATTCACGATTTTTTCAACCTCAAAAAATATTGATATATTGGAGTTTAAAAAGATTAGACTTCACATCAAATTTTCATGTTGATGGATACGGGCCGGTTGTTAATAATACATCAACTAACCACACCAGACAACCAACGAAAGCATGAAACTTATACTAAAACATCAAAACACTATACAGTTGATATATATATGCAACTATTTTCCATGTTTTCTCTATGTCGGATCAGAGGTAGGATGCCTTACATGACAATTATTATGTACACCTTTCATAAGTAACAACCATAAGCAGGTCAACTGGTCGAGTCGTCGGATCATAGTATCGACCAACAGGACCCGGTCGAGTCACCAGGTCACACGTTCGATAACCGGGTCGACCCGATTCCGATCGACTAATTGGTTCACTGATTCTACTACCAAGTAAACCCAGCTGAGACAATTAGTACGCCTCTTTTTTCTAAAGTTTATTATTTCATTCATTCGTATCTTATAAAAATATGAAAAAAGAGTCTGAGAGTACGCCTCCTTTTTCTAAAGTTTATACAAAAGTCAGTAATCTATTATAGTATTATACATAGGTTTTATGTTTCTTATATGAATTCATGCTGTTGAGTTATTAGATGAATCAGTAGAACAATTGATCTAAAACCTAATAATCTAGAACTCATATTATTTTTGCAGGTTCTCCGATTGGTCCTAAAACAACATGTAAGTTTTATTTTCATCTACTAAAAATCCACATAGCAGAAAAATAGGTGAGGTACTTCATTTTCTTTGTCAAGAAAGCCATGCTAACTCGTATCCTACATTGACAAAAGAAAGAAAATGGTTATCATTTAAATGCCCTACTATTTATTGTTTTGTTGTGTTAGGATCAGTGCCATGCTTACATATTGGTTGCATGGGTTGGTTTTAAGTAAACCATCTTCTACGCCAAGATGTAAAATGGATATAAAGTCTTAATTTTTTTTGTTCTCTTGGGTACCTTTAAGTAGTCACAATATTTAAGTGAGTATACGAATGTTGCAATGGTTTTTATAAGACCTTGACAATGAATGACATGCAACTCTCTAACTGAGCGAGTAGTAATGTCCGTGCTATTGGTTGGCAATTGTATCCCCTAATTTATCTGATACTCGAAACACATGGTTTAATGGTTTATAATCAAAAAGCACATTTGATAGAAACGAGTACCGCCTAAAAAAACCTAATAACGATTCAACTTTAGTTCTCTTAGAAGTTGCTTGCTTGTTTTTTAATCTCTACATGGCTGTTCAAATGGTTGTTCAAACTGATACTTAAGGGGTGCTACTTTTTTCCCTTGATTCAATTATTAGAAATGGTGTGAGCCCAAAACCACTAATTCGTCTTATTTCAAAGACCCACTCAAACCTCTCTCTCCTCTAAATGCCAATTAATTCATAGAAAAAAAAAATAAACACGCTCAGTAGTTATTTGACAATTATGTACTTCTCCACGGTGGATTGATATATAATTACATCGTCGCTTAGTGATTACCATGAAACTTAGCATCAATAATCAAAGTAACAGGATAAATGTCATAAAACACAAGCACGAGTCGAAAAAAAGTTAAGTACTTCATAATTTTTATCATGAACGTAATGCTAACTCTCATCCCACACAAACAAGGAAACCAAGAGAATTGCATTTATATATACTCTTTTAATGTTTTAGGATAAATGTCATGCCTTCATGTTGGTTGTCTTGTGTGGTTGTGACAACCACGTCGATCAACAAACAGGAAAATTTCATATAAAATCTTAAATTTTTTTTAATGTTCAAAATATCGTTTACCAATATGTTGTATTTATTTTAAAAGATATCTGAAAAATATATGTCTGCAAAAGAGGTGTCAATTTATTAACATGTAGTATAACTTTATAAATTCTTCTCAACAAGCACACTCCCCAGATTATGAAATTCAAATTAGAACAATCTTTTTTCTTTTAGAAGTTTACAAACACGGAATTCCATTGGCTTTCTCATTAGTTGGAGTACTACTAAAAAATGACAACAAGTAAAACCGTCGGTTTATGTTTGCGTGACTTTTTTTTAACGGCAAATTTTATTAAAAACGAACTAGCAAGTAGGTTGGGTCAGTATGCAAATAGATAGCTCTCACAAAAGTTTCAGATTAGCGCCGAAAACAAGCACGATTTGAGAGAAGCTTGGCATTTCTTTGTTCTTGTCATGAAGGTCATACTAACTCCCATATATCCCACATAGCCAAAAGCAGGAAAATGATTATCCTATATATTTTCAGCTGTCTACATGCTTTTTGTTTTAAGATAGTGTCATAACATTTATGTCATAACTTTAAAAATCCTCTTCGACGAGTACTCTTAATTATAAAATTCATATATAAACAACTTAACATTGATAAACGGGAATTCCATTCACTCTCGTCAAAATATAGTCCATAACAAAACGTCGATTTTTGTTTGAGTGACTATTCTATAACAATGGCAAGTTTCAACAATACATATTGCAAGTTACATTCTCTCGTCTTCCAGCCCGATGTTCTAAAAACTTACGATCCTAGGCATGCAATGAATTAATAGAACATGCTACTTATAAGTGGAAAGATTTGAACCCGAAATTCGTGCTTCATGTTACCGGGACGGTGATTTGTTATTTGGAGCCGAGGTATGGCCTGCTGTTTGTGTTGCAAAGGCATACATGGACTTATTTGAATGGGATAATGATTGTTGAATCGAAAATGATGGTTTCCCCGATCAAGCGTGGACAGTTCACGGTGTTAGTGCACATTGTTGGTCCATATGGCTTGCTCCACTTCAAGCAACTGCAGCAATGGCTTAACATTTAGGCGATACTGCAACTGCCGAAAGGTATAAACGTAAATTTTCATCAAAGCAAAAACCACATTTGAAAAAAAATTATGGAACATGTCTTAATCCAACTATGATAATGGGACAATGGATGGGCAGTTTAGGTCACCTGTATACATGAGACTGCTCCCAACTTTGGGTATGAAATGGTCGTTACTCCTGCAAAGGTAGTTTTGCATCCACCTCCGATTAACATGATGGATTGAGTTCATGTTTATCCTTCGATTTCGAAGAGCGAAACAAAAGATGTATAGCTCATAAAGCCAAGTGCTTGAGCGGCTATGTATTCAATTGCACATGCTCACATCATTCGTGTTGTTGTCATTTGTGCTTTCGTGAACTAACCAATAAAAACGAGGTGTTTTTTCATGTAATCTATATGGGAGTCGTCCCTTAAAATGGGAAGATTATGGCTGAATGATCGGGTATGTCTTTTGGTAGTTATGTACTAGCCTAATCTAATTCATTCTTGGACAAACTTATAATCAGTTATAATCAAGTGATCATTTCGGGTTCCGTAAATTTGTTCCTATGTATATGGAATAGAGCATGCACACAAATGTTAGGGTTATTACCTTTTGCATAACAAAATTAATGTTCGAACACTGTTTCAGCTCTTTGGAGTTTGTCATTTTTTTGTCTCATCATTGCTGTTCAAAATGATAATCGACTTTTGCAATCATATCTTACAGTTTTTTATGTTGGAAGAATGAACTTTAGTGTGGGTGCACAGAATACTCCAAGAAGGATTTGTATGTAATTACATCGTCGCTGTTTATCATTGAACTTAGCATTAATAATCAAACTGATTCCAGAAGATAAACGAGCCTTAAAGAGCTTCAGGGCCGTCCTGTGAAATCTTGAGGCCCCGTGCCATAATTTTAAAATAGGCCCTTTACTTTGAATACGTATTTGTTTACCGAATTTGCGATATTGATCAAAGCGACATCTTTTCGTTTTGTGATTTACATTATTTCTTTCCTAGGTGTGACGATTAATTTTTTAAAACATGTTACGATAACCCTATGAAGGCTTATACTAGTTTTCATAAAATATATAACTAACTAGAACTAGATATATATTTCTTTTAGTACAGTGTATGATAGTTAAAATAGATTTTTGGTAATGTATGAAGTTATAGTTGAAAGTAGTACTTCTTAGTTTTATTTGGAAATAATACTGCGTTTTATTTTTACAATTTGAATTTACAAATTTAAAAAGGTTATATTGAAAAGTTTTAAACCTAACGTGAACTAAATAGAAAATGAAAACTAACAAAAAGACATACTATAAAACTAAAGGATCTAAATGCAATCCCTCACACTAAAGTCATCTTCCCGGTCATACATTTTCTTCCATTAAAGCATACTGAAAAGTTTTATTCTACATCTTATATCATCTGGTAACAAGATTAAATCCTCCATAAACAAGTTCATACTAAAACTGAAGATTAGAAAACGGAGGCCCCCAAAAAACGGAGGCCCTGTGCGGTCGCCTATGCCGCACACCCTTAAATCCGGCCAAGAAGAGCTTATGGATCATACTTATTAGAATAGAACACAAGCATGAGTCAAGAGAAAAGGTAGAAAGTAATGCTAACGCTCATCCCACATGGACAAAGGAAGGGAAATAGTTATGATTTATATACCCAACGGTCTAGTCGTTTGTTGTTTTAAGATTAATGTCATGCATTCGTGTTGGTTATGTGGGTTTGGTTGAGTTACTCCAACCAAACGACTTTGTCCAACATGAAAATATGATATAAAAGTCTCAAATTTTTTTAAACTCCAAATATCTTCCATTAGTATTAGAAAATAATGGACCAAAGTGTTATCCATTTTCTTTATCTTAAGTCTTAACTTTTTGGTTATAACTTCAAAAGTCTTACGAGTACCATTTAACTCTTATGAGATTTTTTGTTTTAATAATTTATAACAGGAGTACCATTTCATTTCTCGTTAGTCAGAGTACCAAAATATGAATATAGTACGTAAAACTGTCCATTTATGCATAAGTGACTATTCTACAACATTATCGAGTTTCAAAATCACGCATTAGTGAGTCCAGTGGCGGATCCAGACCTTTTAAACACAAAATATTATTTATAGTAATTTTTTATTAGTACAAAGAAATAATAATAAGAGACCGATATACTTCAGCCATTTTAAGTGATCTAGGTTTGGTTGAGCCGTGAGCAAACAGTGGTGCCACATCACTACCTTTTCCCTATAACACCAAACCCGATCATATTATCAAAAACTGGCTCCCTAGTATAAATGTGGCGCTTTAAAAAAATTGACGACTGCGCGAGTACACCCCAACGCAAGGCACGGTACGGTGCCTTGCGCCGTGGGGTGCCTTTTTCGCTCACCATTTGGGCGATATTTCGGCGCGATAACCCAAAACGCCACACGGTGTGGCTACCTACGTTTTCAGCTCGCGCTGTGGGGAAAAGCATCCCACGACGCATTGTACCGAGAAATCTAAGCATGAATATTACTAAAATATATATTAGGAAAATAACCATGTTAAGCATGTCCAAGAAAAATCTTGTAAAAGAAACAACGAAAACATAAATGCGTTGATTGACAATATCCCATAACCAAACATCTCAAACCTATGTAAACAAAATACTGTACGAGGTTTTCCGTGACTTGAAGTTAATTGGCCCGTTTAGTCATTTGTAAATGAAGGACTGACATTATCAACTAGGTAAATATATTTGTACCTACATGTAAATAAAGTTACAAAGATAAGGGTTATAAGTGAAAATGAGTTAAAGTCATCATCTTCGTACGATTTTATACCTCCATTACAGTTCTGTACCATTCTTTACTATCACCAAGTTAAAAACTATTTTTCCATACAAACTTAAACTGCTCGTAAGGTTTTTTTTATGTGTGGCACGTGCCACATGTGGCCAAGTACTTAGAGGATGACTTAACATTTCATTTATAACTTTATGAATCCCCTCCACAAGTACTCTAAATTATGAAATTCATACGTAAAAAATATTGATAAACAGGAATTTCATTCATTCTCTCATCAAATTATACCCCGTAACAAACGTCGATTTAGGTTTGAGTGACTCTTCCAACCCATCAACATAAGTGTAAATCATAAGAATATATATTAGGAAAGATATTTTGCTTTTAAAAAAAAAGACTTCTTTGCCAAATTTTCACTTTGTAAACGGCGCCTCTTACATTAAGAGGGTAAGGAACCATCACGCCGTGGGGTTTCAAACGAACGGCGTAAATGGCGTGATGATTCCGACGGCCAAGAAAACCCGCGGTGTGGGTGGTGGAAGTGAGTGTAACCACGGGGCGTGGTAGGTTTGTTTTAAAAAAATAATTTCTTTTTACCCCCAACATATTTATTTTTTAAATATGTTTCAATTTACCCCTCCCCCAACTATAAACGACTACTTTTTTTAAAATTCGAATTCTAACGGCTAATTTTTTTTCGAAAAGTCTATAAATATCACTCAAAATCAACCATTTTTCACACACCAAAACACAAACACTCTATACACACGAATATAAATCTCAATTCAGTCATATTTGGAATGAAGGTGACCACGGACATGAAGATGAAGAAAATAAATAACGGGTCGTATGATTTTTTAACTTTCGTATGTTTTTTATTTTTCGTGTGTTTTTTAATTTTCGTATGTCTTTTAAATTATGTATGTTTTATTTTAAAAGTATTGTAATGTTGCTTATGTTTTAATGAAATATTTAAGTTTGTTTAACAAGTGTTTTGTAAAATTCTGAAAAACTGAAAGTCACTCCAAGTGATGACTCTCCTGTTTTTTCCGAGTGAATGTGAGTGTGAGTTTCACTGATGTGGCACCCAAAAAACTCATCACTAAACAACTAATAAGTAAAAAAGTGGATATATAAACGAAAGCAATTTTTCATTTTTTTCTATGTGGGAAGGTTATGTTAGCATGCTTTCATGACGTAAATTATGAAGTACCTACATTTTCTCTCGAATCATATTGGTGCTTTTTTTTTTTTTTTTGGAAAGGCGAATCATATTCGTGCTTAATTCTAATAGTACCATCCATAACTCCATAAACACATTCAAGAGGTCTATCTTTTTACTTTTATTATTGAAGCAAAGCTCTATGATTATCACTTACATCCAAATCCTTTATGGAGTAGTCTATCACACCGAAGTTCGTTTTTCTAAACAACATTGCCGAGATAAAAAAATGCCGAGATAAAAAGAAGTGACAGACTTCTAAGAATTAAATCAGCACCTGGACATAACCTTGATAAGAAAAAAAAGCTAACAACCCTTATATTCTTAAATTACAGCATTTCTTAATTAGGACATGAGTCATATTAACAAGTAGTTATAATTTTTCTTTTCGAGGGAAAAAGTTGGATAACTAATACAAAGCCAACGATAAAACAAAATGTGCTGTCAGAAACCCCTATATGCGACGTACCAAGAATCAGATACTAAAGGTACCCATGATAACAAAGATCAATTTTTACTTGTATCGTGAATGCTATATGTATTTCATGCCATGGATCATAGGTTCCGAGATCATGCAGAACGGAACCTGCTCCTTTGAATTTTCTAATTCTCATTAAAAGGTAATCTAGTCATTCGAACGGAATCTTTACAAAATTTTACATTGCGATAAGCTGACTTCGAGCCGACATTGCTATATGATACTGCTCATTCTTTAGTGATTTTCATGGTGAGCACAAATTGAAGTTTTACGACCATTTCATTAGAAATATAGTTTGGTTCATACTTCAAGGTTTTGTATAATAGAATAGAAGCTAAGATACTCAATGTACAATCTTGAAACTCTAATAATAACATAGCTAGAACGTAAGTTGCAATATGTACAATCTTCAAACTCGCCGATGTTATAGAATAGTCATCACTCAAACCTAAATCGATCTTGTGTTATGGGGTATAATTTGATGAGACAACAAATGGAATTCCCGTTTTATCAATGTTATTCTGAAATGAACTTCATAACTTCGAGTGCTTGTTGAAAAATATTTATAAAAAATATTCTGACAAAAGTTAAGAGTTAGTATAAAAAATATTTGTCACCTTTTGTTGTAGGCAAATGTTTTGTCGAGTATTTTGTAAAGTTAAGATAAACTATTAGTAAAAATAAGTTGTAGTTAACGTAAAAAAATTAAGACTTCATATCAAATTCTCGTGAGGAAGTAGTCTGTGTGGTTTCGTAGCCACATCAAAATGTTAACTCATTTTATGTATGGGAGTCTTTACATAGGTCATGAATGCTCGGATAAGCCCTTCGCTCCGAGTTCTCGAACAGAACCTGACTCTCTTGAGTGATATTGTCACAGAGCGGGCTCAACCTTTGGCTATAAAAAAAGTCATGAAGGCTACTTTTGAAGTGTAACTTATGGTTTTAATAGCTGGGGGAAACACCAGATACTTCACCAGGGCAGACCATGTGATGATTGAAGATGATTTAAATCATTTGAAGCGGGTCTTTTTAACTCACGGGGAAGGTCGGATAACAACCACATACATTTCCAATGCTTCTCATAACTGGACGACCGGGAGGTGGAGCAGCAGTGTCCCTAACATCTAATCACTGTCTCCAATTAGACAGCGATAGGTTCTAGCATTTGGTTTTGGCATCTCAACACTTCACCAAATACAAGGGAGCATACTCTACAAGTCCCTATAGCAATCACCAAGCAAAATGAAAATTTGGGATCACTGCCTTTTATTCCTAAATCAGATAAACTTTGTCTCTGTTCACTAACAAAAGTCCATCAATGCTATTAAAACTCACCTACACGCGTGGATTATCACAATCGTCTAGTGCTGAAGCTTGGAGCATAACCTGGTGGCACAATTTTGCACATGTGGTTTCAAGTCTGTAGATAGTTGAGCAGCATTGATAACTGCCGTGGATGAGGATCTTGAAATCACTTCAAGATCATTGAGATAACGAGACCCATGTTCTTAGACATACCCTATATCGAAATATACATAAAAGTTATATACTAACACATAATTTCATTACAAAAACCACCGAAATAGACATACCCTGTATCGAAATATACATAAAAGCAAATGGTACTCCTTTTGTAAATTGTTAAAATAAAAACAAAAAATTTTCTATAAAAACTTTCATAATCTATAGTGCTTCTCCAAGATTTATAAAGTACTCCTTTTGTAAATTATTAAAATAAAAACAAAAATTTTCTCATAGAACTTTCATAATTTAGTGTGCTTCTCCAAGATTTATAAAGATATACCGAAAAAGTTAAAACTTTATATAAAACAAATTTACACTTCGTTTGTCCGATATTGTATAAAATTGTAGAAAATATTAAAAAAAATCAAGACTTTATACCATATTCTCATTGCGAAGGGTTGGGCTTGGTTCTCGACCAAGCCTACACATCAACATGAAAGCATGACATTAATCCCAAAACAAGAATAAAATAGACAGTTGGATATATAAATCATAACTATTTTTCTTCTTTTGTCCATGTGAGATGTCAGAGTTAGAACATTTTCTTTGTAGTCACAAAATAAGTCGAGCTTTAAATATTTTTGTTGAAAAAGTGTGCTTGTTGAAAAAGTCAAAAGTGTAATATTTATGAAGTTGGAACATTTACTTAAACAATGAATTGCCTACATTTTTTCTCGAGTAATGCTTGTGTTGTATTCTAGCAAGAACCATGCATATGCACATCGTTTTTGAATTTACTTTGATAATTGATGCTAATTTTTATAATAATTACTAAACGACAACGTAATTAAATACAACGATAGTCTATGGAGCTCTCTGTCCCGCACAGCAAAATTCATTCTTTGAAATAATCTATGTCACGCACACGAAACTTTTGGAGCTAATTATTTGTATATCAACCCATCCTACATCAAGACAATGAGTGTTATCTCTTGCATGGCAGAAGAGTTATAAATGTACTGTACATTAAAAGTTTATAAGAATGGTTGTACAAAGCGCAACATAATAAGTACTCAAACTCGCTTTTTGAAGAGTTCCTAAAACGTGTTGAGATGACATAATAAGCGCAACATGATAAGTATTAGCTTAATTTTACCGAAACTTTCACGTTGCAAGAATATTATATATTTGACATTTACAAAAGTCAACCATGTTTGGGTGAAGTCGTTGCCACTTATGAAGTTAATACTTAAAAGGAAAAAGTTAAAACTTCATATATAAAATATCCGACACCTTTTAGATAGACAAATGTTTTTTTCCAAGTATTTTCTAAAACTAAGACAATATTAGTAAAGATATTTTGTAGTTTGGAAAAACAAAATATTAGATTTAATATCAAATTTCATTTGTGAGCTTAGTTTCTGACCACCCAGCCATAGAAGTAACAAATGTTTTTGTCCAAGTATTTTCTAAAGTCAAGATAATATTAGTAAATTTATTTTGTATTTAGAAAAACAAAAAGTTTGATTTAGTATCAAACTTTCATGTTAGTCGGTGAGCTTAGTTTCTGACAAAGAACCAAGCTATAGAAGTAACATGAAATCATAACACTAAGAACACAACAAATGAGTAGACACTTAGATATATAAATGTAACTATTTTCCTTGTTTTCAATATGGGGATAAGATTTGGCATGACTTTCATGTTTAGCAAAACACCTTAGAATGTTCAAGTTCATAAGTATACCAAAGCAAAACACCTTAGAATGAAAAAAAGTTAATATGAGGATTGAGTCTACTAAGGGTGCCCATTGCCCAAGAGAATAAGACAAATTTAATATGAGGATTGAGGCTTAGTATAACAAAATTGATTTTAAAATACTCGAAACCTACAAATTCTAATAGCATAACTAGAAAGAAAACGGTACTCCTTTTGTAATTGTTCCAAAGACAACAAACAATTAGAAAGTTGAATACATAAATGATAGTTCTTTTCCTTCTTTTATCTATGTTAGCATGGCTTTATGACAAAAATTTTGAAGTACTGTCAATTTCTCTTGAGTCATGTTTGTGATTTATTCTAAATCCGGATTCTTCATGGAGTACTCTATCACCCATGCGAAATTCGTTCTTCCAAAAAATATCAGTGTAAGTATCATTTTGAACAGCAATGACGAGATTTAAGGAAAGTGACAAACTTCTAAGAGCTAACACAGTATCGAAACATAAGTTTTGTCAAGGAAAAGCTAATAACCCTTATTTTCGACAACCCAAACATTGAAAGTATGATATAGATATATTTGAGAAAATACGTAGCTATTAAATGCATTAAACCCTTATTTATATTAAGGTCCATGATAATTACTTAAGCAACAATGTAATTAGATACGAAGATCATACATGGAGCTCTCTATCATGCACACCTAAATTCATTCTTTGAAACGATATCGAATTAAGTAATCTACTCATCTGTTCCAAGTCTCTAATTATATTACTTTGTGATAAGCTGCATTTGAACCCACATTTATATGTGAAAATACTACAAGGTCTACTCATCCTTCATCAAATTTTATAGTAAGCACGAATTTAAGTTTTACAACCATTTCATTAGCAATCTAATTTCGGACTTGAAGGACTTGTATAAGAGAATAGACTTTAAGATACTCCAAACCTACTTGTGTCAAATTCTAATAACACAACTAGAATGTAGTGTTTAATGTGCAAACTTGAAACTCACTGTTGTAGAATAGTCACTCAAACCTAAATCGACGTCAGTGTTATGGGTATAATTTGACTATAGATGAATGGAATTCCCTTTTATTAATGTTGTTTACATATGAATTTCATAATTAATAGTACTTGTTAAAGAGGGTTTATTAAGTTATAACAGAAAAGTTAAGACTTCATATAGGAAAATTTAGACACCTTTTTATAGGTATTTTGTCTAGTTTTTTTCTAAAACTAAGAGTAACTATTAGTAAAAAAAATTATAGTTAACATATAAAAATAAATAAAAAAATAACACACAATATCAAATCTTCTCCCTGTTGCTTTAGGTTCGTTCGTAACCCACACAACCTGTACGAAAACATGACACTAATCCTAAAACAAGAATCATGTAGACAACTGAAAATTTAAAGGTAATCATTTTCCTTCTTTTCTCTCAAATCTTTGTTGTTTTTTATTTAAAGATCATTGTCATTTACCTTCTCTACAACATTTGATATGAGTCTTCCAAAAAATATTAATAGTGTAGATTCAGAACTTGAGATCCCTACAAAACTTTGTCAAGAGATATGTGCATTTCAAACAAAATAGAATGGTTTCTTGGTTTTGTTTTACGCAGTACCCGTTTCTATCAAATTTATTTTTACATTACTTTTTAAGCATTTCATCATCACTTTTTCTATTTAGTACATGTGGCCGTACTCTTGGCGGTATGAACTTTATTAAGTTAGTAGTACATTTACGCAAACTTGTGTTCTTACTCGAGTTTGTACAGCCTCAAATCAGGTCAAATTGCAAATGTTAGCTTTCTTTTGTTGCAAGAGTACGTGATACCAATTTCGTTGTCATCAAAATGATGCCTTGTTCGAGGTCTATCGGTTTAAACTTTCAAAATTAGATAAAGAGCACAAAATGATTAAAAAGGAAAACTCAACTACTAAACGCATCATTTGAGATCTTTGATAAGTAGAATTTTATAGTTGAAAAAAATGTTCTCAGATGAATTTCAAAAAAATGTTCTCTGCTAAACTATAGAGGGCGTATATTTTTTTTCGAAAATGTGAATTTTTAATATTTTTTATTATGATTATTCAATATTGATTTTCTTACCTAATATTACCAGGTTACGGTTTGATCCTTGGATCAACCAGGTCGAGTCGATTGACTGACCGGATTAACCCGGTCTGAGTCACCGTTCAGAGGTTCGATCATCATGTTAATCTGATCGAGTCATCGATTTACTGATTCGACTATCAGGCAAACCCGGACGAATTACCAGGTTACCAATTTGATTACTAAATTAAATAGCATGTCTTTAACTATGTGCCGTTAGACAATTTTTTCAGTTATATGCAAATAAACGTTTATAAAAAAAGTGAAAAACTTCATACTAAAAATAGTTGACATCTGTTCTTAAGACGAAAATAATTGAATCAAACTAATCATCGAACAAAATTTGCTAAACAAAACCGAATCGAACAACAAATTCGATCTTTGGTTTGAATACGGATTTGACATCGGAACCTAAAAACAAATTTCTATAAATGTCTTTTCTATATATGTTATTTTAATCCACATATGAGAAAACAACTTTTATATTTAGAAAAATATATTTTTTTATATATCTATATAATTATATATTTTAAGTAAATAGTGTTATTTGGGTCAACCCGAAATTGAATAAAATTCAAATTTAATTTTCGGTTCGGTTAAGTTGTAGTTCAGCTCGATTCGATTTAATTTGAATTCAGTTCAATTTTCAGATTGATAAAAGAAATTCACCCAAATAACCAAAATCGAATAAACTCAACAACCCGGAAACTGAAACCTACTTATTCGTGTACCGCATAACCGCACGAATAATAGCCTCTTTCCTTCTTTTGTCTATTAAAATTACTTTCCCAGAAAACTATCATAAAAACCAGTGATGGCATGAAAATGAATGATAACTACGAAAATAATTGTTTATTTATCAAGTTATCTCATAGAAAGAAGTGTGCTTAAACATTAGGATAGTAATTCATGCTACGAGAGTCTAGAAAAATTTAATAAAACACTTGACTGAATGTATTATTATTTAGGATTTATATTTTAATCTTTTAATTCATTAACGAAATATTGTTAAAGTGAACAAACTCGAACAGACTCGAGATGGTAATTAAATAACTCGTTACATTTTTAATCTTAACAAAGCTGCTGAGTCTGCCACTAACAACCTTGAATTTAGTTGGGAGCTCCTGGCTACAAAAAGATAAAGAATGTACACATATGATATTAAAAACATTAGCTGGTTGCATTTGAGTTTAGTCCCACGTCGGTTAAAAATAAGAAACTTTGCGTGTTTATAAATGGTAATGGCGTGATGCAAATGACATGCAAGTTAACATAAATATAGTTTAATTATTAAAAACTAAGTAGTACATGGTGTAATTTAGTATACTTGTTATTATTTGTCCTTTGATCGTTTATGTTTCTGTTAACTTTTTGTGTCATGTTTAAATCGACATAAAGTTGGTGATGGAATCAATTTTTTTTTGCTTTAGCCACATGTCTCCCACCACTAAACTACCGCCACATGAATCTCGTCTTTGAAACTATAGGTGACAGGACTAAGATGGGATAATTTTTATAAAACTTTTTACATTTTAGACCTTTGAATAATTCTGAAACTTTGATTCATACAGCGATATATTATTTAGTTATTTAAATGATAAAAATTTCCAAGAATGACTCCACATCTTTTTGATCCTTAGGGTCAAAACAGTGATTATCGAAGGTGATTTATAAACTTAAAAAGGAAAAGCTAAAATTTCATATATAAAAACTCCCACACCTTTTACATAGACAAATGTTTTTGTCCAACTATTTTCTAAAATTAAGACTTCATTAGTAAAGATATTTTGTAGTTTAGAGAAACAAAAAATTAGATTTAACGTCAAAGTTTCATGAACTAAGATGAAATCATGACACCTATGTTGCACGGAAACGTCTCTCGGGTGTCGTGCCCGTCCCGGAAACGTTTCGGAAACAGGAAACTGCTGGAAATGCATAGAAACGCGGCGAAAACGTTTCCTCAAAAAGGGAAACATTTCATGAAGATCGGAAACGTCGAGGCCCTAGCAGAAACGCGAATAGAAACATGTCTTGGGCTTCTAATACGTTTCTAGGCTAGTTTTTTTGCCATGGAACATTTTTTGGTCCATTTATGTTGTATATACATGTGGTAGGTCGACATATCTTCTAACAAACTTCTAAAGATTGACTATTAGTATTTGTTTAATGTTAAGTATATGTTATATCTGACTATCTGTATTTATTTTTTCTTGCTCTATGAGTTAAATATTCATGTTTATATAGTTTATTAATAAATATATATATAATATTAAAACGTTTCCAGCCGTATCCGTTTCATGAATATTGGGACATTGACGTTTCTAACTACCCGTCTCCGTCCCTGTTTTCGTTTCTGTATCCATCTCCGTGCAACATAGCATGACACTAACCCAGAAACAAAAAATAAATGTTTAGATAATTAGATATATGAATGTGACTAATTTTCTTCTTTTGTTATGTGGGATAGGAGTTGGCATGACTTTCTTGTTCACCAAAACACTTGAGAAACAACTATTGACATCCAAGCAAGATGTCAGACTAAACCGATACCTTTTAACATAATCATCAATCAAAGCAGTCCTACATTCATGGTCAACACTATACTAAGCATCGTGATCATTAACATCTAAACATGCTATGAAAAAAGCTAAACTCTTCTAATCTGTTCATAAGATGGTGACTATTTAGTCTATTAAGGGTACTTATGAGAATAAGATCAATTTAATACGAGTATTGAGGCTTAGTATAACAAAATTGATTTTAAGATACTGAAAACCTACCCGTTTGTAATATTATAATAGCATAACTAGAATATGACTGACTAATTAATCTATGAATTTTGAAACTCACTAATGTTGTAAAATAGTCACTTATGCATAAACGGACAATTTTATATACTGTAGGTCATTTTGTAGTAGGTTAACGAAAAAGCAAATGGTACTCCTTTTTTAAATTGTTAAAATAAAAACAAAACATTTCCTATAAAACTTTCATAATCAATAGTGCTTCTCCAAGATTTATAAAGTAATCCTTTTGTAGATTATTAAAATAAAAACAAAACTTTTCTCATAAAACTTTTATAATTTAGTGTGTTTCTTCAAGATTTATAAAGTTATAACGAAAAAGTTAACACTTTATATAAAAAAAATGACACCTCCTTTGTCCAATATTGTATAAGATTAATTGAAAATATTAAAAAAATCTAGACTTTATACCATATTTTCTAGTGAAAGAATGGGCTTGGTTCTCGACCAAGCCTACACATCAACCCGAAAGCATGACATTAATCCCAAAACAAGTATAAAATAGACAGTTAGATATATAAATCATAACTATTTCCTTCTTTTATCCATGTGGTATGAAAGAGTTAGCATGACTTTCTACCTTTAGCATTCTAGGTAGGCAAATGTTAACACACAATAAATCGAGCTTTAAACATTCTTATTTTGACTTTACGGATTGATCATGACTCACCTTATCTTTTACGCAGCTACGGCACACACCCTTTCATTTCCTGATAAGAATAATTTATATAGTTATAAAATTAAACAAACAACGATCTCATATGAATTTCATAATCTGGTGTGCTTGTTTAAAAAGTGTAATATTTATGAAGTTGGAACATTTTCTTTATCGTCAAATGTTTCATCCAATATTTTCTAAAAATAAGAGAAAATAATGTATTACTAAAACAATGAATTGCCTACATTTTTTCTCGAGTAATGCTTGTGTTTTATTCTAGCAAGAACCATCCATATGCACAATAATTAACTAAAGATCTTTTTTGGATTTACTATGATAATTGATGCTAATATTTATAATAATTACTAAGCGCTGATGCAATTAGATACAACAATAGTCCATGGAGCTCTCTGTCCCGCACACCAAAATTCGTTCTTTGAAACAATCTATGTCACACACACCAAACTTTTGGAGCTAACTATTTGCATACCAACTCAACCTACATCAAGACAATGAGTATCATCTCTTGCATGGCAGAAGGATTACTCAAACTCGCTTTATGAAGAGTTGACATAATAAGTATTAGCTCAACTTTAACGAAACTTTCAGGTTGCAGGAATATTATCTGTTGAAATTTACAAAAGTCAACCATGTTTGGGTGAAGTTGTTGCCACTTTAGTTTCACGTAAGGCTAAGAAATTTATGTTATGAGAATGACATAAACTTCTAACAATCTTCTTTTACCGGAATCACCGAAACCTTGCACATTAATGGAAAGTGTATTCATTTATTCACCATTTCTTAATCCGTTTCGGCAATTATTTGTCTTGACATCCGTCCATATTATATACCCTAGAGCCATGTCAACCTTAATGGTTTCTTCCATCTGTTTGAGTATAGAAATTACCACGTATTGTAAAAGTATTAAGACCTAATTTTTTGCAAGAGTAAAACGATCGTTATGATGGTTGGTTCGAGGTATATCGATTAAAACTTTGAACTTTGAAAATTAAATAAATATCCCAAAACGTTAGGGATGTTCATGGGTCGGTTCGGTTGGGATAGTTGAAAGATTTTAACTATCCGTCGCGGGGTAATTAATTTTAATACCTGAAAAACCGAACCGTACTAGGCGGGTAACCGGACATGCGGGTACCCGAAGTGAGCGGTTACCTCGGTTCGGTTCGTGGTTAACCATTTGTTTATGTTTAATTAATTTTAACCGTATAGAGAATAACGTACTTAAAACATAATATATCATTTTAGTATAATAAAATGTTATCGAGTAGATAAAAGCTATATAAAAGTAATATAATCGAATTTAATCGTATAAAAGTATTTCGTTTATGTACTAAGATTACATTAATTAATTTTTATACACAAATTATTACGTAAACTTATATTAGGAGCTAAAAAGTTTTTATATAATAAAAGTGGTGCTATAAAATGGTTAATACTTGAACGATTATTTGAATATTTAGCTAAAAAAAGTATGTATAATATCAACGGTTCGGTTTGGTTAACCGCGAATTTCTAAAAGTAAAACCGAACCGACTCATGATGAGCGGGTTTTTTTGTATTTGGTTTCTTCGATTTCGGGTTTTCCGGTTTTAGATGGTTTTTTTAACACCCCTACAAAATGTTTTGAAATAGAAAACTGAACAACTAAATGCACCATTTATAAGAATAATTTATATTTAAAAACAAACGCAAAAAATTCTCTCATATAAAGATTTCTTGTGGAAAAAGCTACAAAACGTTAAAGACTTCATATAGAAAAAAAGTAGACAGCTTAGACAAATGTTTTGTCCACTATTCTTTAGAATTTAGTAAAGATATATGTAAAAGCATTTCTCTTGTTAAAATAATAATTTTATGTCTTCGTATCTAATATTCGTAATGTTTGGGAGGCGTGTTCACAGGGGCGGAGCTACATGTAAGCCACGTGTGGCACGTGCCACACATACTTGTGAGCGACGTAATGTATTTTTTATGTGATTTGTTTTCGGTTTTATGAATGTGCTACACCTAGAGAAACATGGTGCGTTTAGTTTTTGAAGGAAAAGAATGTAGAAGATGAGCAACATGTAAACGATGATAAACAGTAATAGTTTTGTATTTTTTTACTCATTTCTTTTCTGTTTTATTAAATGCAAACTTATTACACTACAGTATTATATATGGAAAGGAAACGATTAGTACAAAAATAAGTCAAGGATGGATTTTAGTCTAGCTTGTATTATGTTTATCCATAAAAAATTAAAAATTACTCCGTACTAAAACTTACTATTTTCGTCTTATACCAAATGTTTTGTGTCTTTTCTATTTAAGTATTTTTTATTCCATTATATAATATTTAATATAAATTATGGCAATGAAAAATAAATTTATAATCCAATCCATTAATATATATTTTGCATCTAATATTGTAAAACACACGAAAACTATTTAACGCAAAAATTATAAAAGAAAAACTCAAAAAAATAATAATTTAGACACTTAATATAAGACGAATAAAGTATATAAAACCAGTTTTACGCTAATAAACGAACAACTAAGAAATAACTACGAAGCGAAGCGAGCCGATAAAGTGCCACACATAATCAAAAAACCTGTATCCGCCACTGCGTGTTCAGTTGGAAGTACACCATGCGACCAATATAAAGGCGTGACACTCATCCCAAAACAACAAACTGCTAGATACTTGGATATATAAATGTCATTTCCTTCTTTTGTCCATGTAGGATGGGACTTAGCAGCTTTCATGACAAAAAGAATGAAGTATCTACATTTTCTCTTGGGTCATTATATATATTAACATAACTAATAGATATTAACATAACTAATATGATCATAGATATTAACAAAACTTATATGAATGAGCGCGGAGATACTTGTGTGTGGACTTTGAGTTCGGGTAGTATTTTTACTGTGAGGGAATCAAGTACTTTAGTATAACTTGTGTCTTGCAGCATATTTTTTTGCGCGGGTGTTCGCGACTTAGTTGAATGTTCGCAAACATTGTAACTTGTCGTTAACAACTTTTGCACCAGCGTATATACGCGAAAGCAAAAAAATAAATTAAAATGAGAAAGGACAAAAGGTAGATGCTCATTCAAGAAGTTGGGCAGAAACTTGAAGGTCACAAGTTGACCAGTTCGTCAATTTATATTCCTATGTTATAGAATCTTTCATTATTTAATTAGGTTTTATATCCAACCGATTGCCATAGTTCACCAATAAACATGACCTTAGCTCAATATTACCCAAACTTTTAGTTGCAAGAATATTATATGTTTGACATTTACAAAAGTTAGCCATGCTTCATGCTTGGGTGAAATTGTTGTTACTTATGGTGTGACAGAATCAATCAATGACTAAGATTAGAAATGATATTATGGATAGACGGCTAGTTAAGTGGTCAAGGATCTTTAAAGGGTGCTTTTCGAAGAAGATCAATAAAGTTATAATGAAAAAGTTAAGATTTCATATAAGGTTTTGTCTAGTATTTTCTACAGTAAGAGATAATAGAAATAAAAAAGACTTATATAAAAAAATTTAGGACTGAATATCAAATAGTCGTCTTATTTGCTGGAAATGTTCATGTTGTGGCTGAACATGTCCATACATCATAAACGACAACATGACACCCAACCTAAAATATTAATGAGTAGACAGTTGGATATATAAATGACAATTATTTTTATTATTTTGTCTATGTGGGATGGGAGTTAGTTTGGCTTTCATGACACAAAAAAATAAAGTCTTGCTTGTGTGTTATTCTAAAAGTGTCATCCATAAGCACATTAAAATCGTTTGTCACCAGAATTTACTTTGATTATTGATGCTAAGCTCCATAATAATAACTAAACGACCATGTAAGCAAATACAAATTCATCATTGAGTACTCTATCACGTACTCACACCAAAGTTCATTATTTCAAAAAAAATCAAATCAAGTAATACATTAGAGTTAAATCACTAGAAAACTTTCGATCATATTGAACATCATTGATAAGATTTAAAAAAAGCGTCAAACTTGTAAGAGCTAAAACGGGGTCGGAACATAAACTTTGGAAAAAAATAGGTACATGTCTAACAAAAAAAATGAATGGCTATTAGTTTTTTTTGTGTTACTCGTTCTATCAAAGGTGCTTTTATATAATAAGCAACTAAACCCGATATACCTAGAATCAGGTAAGTTCAGTATAGATTAGTCACCTAGCAGGAACATTACTACTTGCCCAGATAGAGTTTGCATATTGGCAGAAGATGGCGGTTTGCTTAGAAACAGTTAATAGTTAATAGTTAATAGATAATAGTCGGGTATTTAAATGATCATCATTTTCCTTTTTTTGTCTATGTGGGATACGAGTTAGCATGGCTTTCTTGACGTAGAAAATGAAGTACCATCCATATCAACACAAAATTCATGCTTCCAAACTATATCGAATAGAGTAATATAGAAGTGTAACATCGCTACAGTCTACAAAATCTAAGATAAAAAACCATTGAATCCCTTCGCAATGCCTTGAAGCCCCTTAATGGGAAACTGGATGGCTAGCATGTGATTGATATTCTCTTCGTGAGATGATTCAAACTCGGGCCGAGAGACTTGATGCCTCGGTGGCACGCAAGATACTCCGATGCACCAAACTGCCTTTAAAAAAAAGTATACTTGTCATTATTTTTCGTCTAATAATTTATGTTTCTATTAACTTTTTTGTGTAATGCATCTTAGTGATGTATGTATTCATGTTTAAATCGACATAAAGCCGGAGATGGAGCCAATTATTTTTGTGTTATAGCTACATGTCTTCCACCACTAAACTATCATCACATGAACATTATTTGCACCTCATTGTAACCGACAACCAACCTCGTCGTTGAAATTCCATGTGACAAGACTAAGATGGGATAATTTTTATAAAACCTACAGTTTAGACCATTGAATAATTCGAAAACATGTTCACTAGCACCTTTGAACAATGAAGCTTTGATTATATAGCGCTAAAATATTCAGTTATTTTATAGAAGGATGAAAATTTCCCAGAATGACTCAACATCTTTTGATCCTTGGGGTCAAACAGTGATTGTCGAAGATGATTTATAAACTTAAAACTAAAAGTTAAAAATTCATATATAAATTATCGGACACCTTTTTCCATAAGAAAAATGATAGATGTACTTAATTCGTAAGCTTAAAAAGAGGCCTAATCACATGATCGAGACGAGTGGCCGAAGAAAAAGCTGAGATGAAAAAAGAGAAAATTATAAAATAGTGGGTCCCCTACATTTCACCTATCACACAATGACACGTAAGCTTAGGTCTATTTTTAGGCATGCGAATTAGGTCTATATATCAACGCTCTTTACATAAACAAATATTTTAGTCAAAGTTTTTTCTAAAATTAAGACAATATAGGATACGAACTTTTCGGGTAATATCAGATAGGACGTCAATTTTTGGGGGTGCTGGCTTTTTAAGAATTCGAGACGAGAAAACTAGAGATTTATTGATTAACTTTATCCATCCTGTTTCGCTGTTTGAAATCGAAGGAGAATCATGAACTCTATCCATCCTGTTTCACTGTTTGAAATCGAAGGAGAATCATGAATTCTATCCATCCTGTTTCGCTGTTTGAAATCGAAGGAGAATCATAAACTCTATCCATCCTGTTTCGCTGTTTGAAATCGAAGGAGAAACATGAACTCTATCATAGATGAAGTAAGACATTTTCCATAATTTTTCTTCGAATATGGTTTTTGCTTTGATGAATTTACGTTTATACATTGGGGCAGTTGCAGTATCTCCTAAATGTGAAGCCATTGCCGCAGACTGCACTTGCTTGAAGTGGAGCAAGCCATATGAACTAACAATGCGCACTACCACCATTTTCGATTCAACAATCATTATCCCAGCCAAATTAGTCCATGTATTCAATGGCAACACAAACAGCAGACCATACCTCGGCTCCAAATAACAAATCACCGTCCCGGTAAACTTAAAGCACGAATTTCGGGTTCAAACCTTTCCACTTACTTGTTTCATGTTGTATAAATTTATTGCATGCCATGGATCGTATGTTCCGAGAACATCGAAAACGAACTGCTCCTTTGAGTTTTTGAATTCCATTTTTTCCATCATCTAAAAATTTTGACTTTTATTTCGTCTTCCAGCAACACATGGCCGGAAAGAGTTCAAGTAAACCTAAATAGACGATCTGTAATGGATATATTTTGACGAGAGAGTGAATGGAATTCCTGTTTATCAATGTTGTTTTCATATGAATTTCATAATTTAGAGTACTTGTCGAAAAGGATTTAAGTTATAACAGAAACGTTAAGACGTCATATAGAAAAAAATTTACACCTTTTTTGTAGGCAAATATTTTGTCCAGCTTTTCTAAAATTAAGAGAAACTATTAGCAAAGATATTTTTATAGATAAAAATAAGACTTTGTATCAAATCTTTGCCTCGTACGTTAAAGTTTACAGCAACATGTACGAAAGCATGACACTAATCTAAAACAATAAGCATGTACTGCTGAAAATATATAGGATTATCATTTTCCTTCTTTTGTCTATGGGATGAGAGTTAACATGGTACTTTGATGGAGATAACCTTGTTAAAATACAGATTGGCTAGGGTAATATTGATAAATCTCAGTCCAAAACAAGAACATAGTCAGAAAATATGTTTGGTACTGATTTGATAACTGCTGAACATTGTGAAGTTTCTTGCATGGTTCAAACAGATATGATCCAAGAGACTCAACAAGGCAATTTCGAGTTTCTTGGGACAAGTGTATCTAGATTGTGAGTTGTTTCTTAAAGATGATTATGACAAAAGATTTGGAGGAAATGAAATTACATATGCTCGTGTGAGGTTTCGACCGACCAACTTGTCAACCCGAACCCGCAAACAAGAAATCAACCTGAATTTGCCACCTAGAGTCAAAGAGATGTAGAAATGTTGGAGGAATAATTCTTCAAGGCAAAAATAGGCAATAAAAGAAATATAAGCTCGAGTTCGGCTCGTTAACAGTAAGGCAGCAAACAAGTCTAACTTTTAACAAGCAATTTGAGATCAAACTTGAGATTGACTGGATTATAATCACTAGTTCAAACCTCAAATTAGAACCGAAAAATGATTTTATAAAAAAGTAAAACCGAAAATTGAACCGAAGTGAATCGAGCATAACCGAAAACCGACCAGAACCGAACCAAAAAACTATATTAGTAAAAATAGGAACAAAAACCGAGCCAGAAACGAACCAAAAACCGATGTTATAAAAAATAGGAACCGGAAACTGAAATGAACCAAGCATAACCGTAAACCGAACCGGACTAAACCGAAAACCAATTTTAGAAAAAATACAAACCAAAAATTGAACGAAAATATAAAATTTAAAAAAAATTAAGATTTTATAATCAAATTTTCATGTTGGTCAACGAAGGTAGTTGTCACAACTACACAAGACAACCAACATGAAAGCATGACATTTATTCTAAAACATTAAAAGAGTATACAATTGGGTATATAAACGTAAATACCTTCTTTTTTTTCTATATGGGATGAGAATTTAGATTACGTTCATGAAAAATATTTATGAAGTACAAATATTATGAAGTACCTACATTCTCTTTTGAATCATGCTTCTGTTTTATAATAAGTACATCAATAAGCATATTAATGCCCGTTTATCTCATGTTACTTTGAGTATTGATGTTAATTTGGCTTCAAATGTTTGAGTTCCGAGATCATGTTGTGCGTCTATATGCATTCATTTTATGCCATGGATCATGTGTTCCCGGTGTATGTAAGGGTGACGAACTCCTTTTTGTTCAGTCATAGGTTGGTCCGAGATCACGCGGAACCGCTCCTTTCGGTTTTCAAATTCGATTTTTTTCACGACATAAACATTTGACTTTTTTTTCCTCTTCGAACAAAACATCCCTCGCAAATTCCCGTTAAATGTTGTGTTCGATCTTCGTAAAGAGTTCAAGAAGAGCAAAATATGTTTAAAAATGAACATAATAAGTACGGGTAGGAGAGGGTTCCGACTAGAGGTGGAAATATGGGCGGGCGGACGGGCACGGGCGGCGGGCTAAATGGGCAACAGGCTAAACAGGCGGCGGGTTAAACGGGCGCGGGCTAAACGGGCGCGGGCTAAACGGACACGGGCAAAACGGGCACGGGCGAAACGGGCGGCTAAACGAGCGCAAGCTAAAAAAGGAAAAAAAACATATAAAAACTTACAAGTAAAAAATAAAAATACTTGTATGAAAGCCGGGATAAAAAATTTAATAAAAAAATATTCGTCGAGTATACTAATTTGTATTTTACAAGTGCGCCCGTTAAGCCCATTTAGTTTCTTACATATGCGTCCTTTTAGCTCATTCATTATAAAGAATGGGCAAAAAGTGCCCATCCTTTTTTGAAAATGAGCAAAAAATGTCCATATATATCAAAATGGGCAAGATTTGTCACCTCTAGTTCCGACCCACTCAAGGTTCTGTGTGACAATTTAGTGTAATATTATTTTTTGGGTCTTAAATTATTATTATCTTTTATAATTTGACATGTTTAAAAAATTCGACATTTTCAAAATAAATGTTCATGTTCCGAGTTCCGTCTATTACTTGCTACTTATGATGTGACATAATCACCCACTGATTAAGATTAGAATGGAAATTATGGAAAGATGGCTAGTTAAGTAAGGTCAAGGATCTTTTATGGGTGTTTTTCTAAGAAGATTTAAAATATTATAATGAAAAAGTTAAAGACTTTATATAAATAAAATTAACACCTTTTTTTAGACAAATGTTTTGTCCAACATTTTCTAAAGTAAAGACTTCATATAAATAAATTAACACCTCTTTTGTAAACAAATGTTTTTTTCAATGTGTCTTAAAATTAATAAAGTTTTTACTTTTTCGTCTTAATAATTATATTTTACTGTTAACTTTTGCGTTATTTATTTTGTAACTTTGACTTCATTATTATTTTTGTGTTACATAAAACTTAATTCAAAATATATGAATAGTTTGAGTTTTAAATATATTTTATTAGTATAATTTTCATTAAGACGGAGACACCAATAAATGATATTTTGGTGATTAAAAAAAATTAAGACATTATATCAAATTTTCATCTTGCTAAATCAGAGTGGTTGAAACAACCACATCAGACAACCAACATGAAAGCATGAAATTAATCGTAAAACATTAAAAGAATATATGATTGAATCTATAAATGCAAATATCTTTCTTTTCTTTGTCAATGTGAGATGAGATTTAGTTAGCATTACGTTCATTATAAAAATTATCTAGTATCTTTTCTTTTCCCTTGATTGATGTTTGTGTTTTATAATAAGTACCATCCATAAGCAGCACATCAATGATTGTTTATCTTATGTAGATAATTTGATTATTAATGCTAAGCTCTATGATAACCACTAAGCGACGATGTAATTGGATACATATCTTTCATGGAATACTCTATCACTGACATTAAAGTTCATGTTGTATGCATTCATTTCTTTCCATGGATCATGAGTTCCTGTGTATGTACGGATTACGAACTCCTTTTTTTTCGGTCATAGGTTGATCTGAGATCACATGGAACCGCTCCTTTATGTTTTCAAATTCCATTTTTCCATCGGCTAAAATTTTGACTTTTCTTTCATCTTTGAACAATACAACCTTCACAAATTCGCGTTAAATGTTGAATTCGATCTTCGTAAACAGTTCAAGAAGAGAAAAATATGCTAAAAAATGAACATCATAAGTACACCAGATCACATGATTTTTTCTACACCTTCTAAAAAAGAAAGCTACCAAAATTCATGAAGCTCTCTCTCACGCACACCAAACTTTTGGAGTTATCTATTCGCATACAGACGCAACCTACATCAAGACAATGAGTGTCATGTCTTGCATGGCAGAAGAGTCACAAATGTACATTAAAAGTTTACAAGAATGTTTGTACAAAGCGCAACATAATATGTACTCAACTCGCTTTATGAAGTATTTTCAAAAGATGTTGAGGTGATATTAAAATTGTGGCTGGAACCATGTGTATTAGCTCAATCTTATAGGTTGACATTTATAAAGTCAACCATGCTTGGGTGAAATTGTTGCCACTTATGGTGTGAAAGAATCAATCCTGATTTTTAAAAATGAAATTATGGAAAGATGGATAGATAAGTGGGGTCAATGTATATATTTAAAAAAAGTAATACTTTGTATCAAGTTATCGTCCTAGACGAGGGGCATGTTGCGGAAGAACACGTTCATACATCCTAAAACGATAAATGCGTAGAGATAAAAAAGATTTAAGACATTATATCAAATTCGCATATCGGTGGTAGAGGACGGCTTGCTTAGAACCGACCCATGCAACCAATATGAGAGCATGAAACTGATCCTAAAACAACCAAATAGTAAATAGTTGGGTGTTTAAATGATAACGATTTTCCTTCTTTTGTCTATGTGGGATCCGAGTTAGCATGACTATCTTCACAAAGAAAACTTACATGTAGTTTTGCGTAACTCCTTGTAACATTTATCCATCATGAAGATATTATCATATAATATAAAATTTAGAAAAAAAAGGCGTATTGTAGACCCTTTTTTCATGTTTTTCAAAATTATTAGTTGTGTACAAAATTTATTTACGCAACTTTACTAGCTTAGTTTTTTTATGATATCTTTGATAATCTATATTATATACGTTTTACTAAACAATAAGTATGTTAATTTGGAAATGCATTCGAAGGCTCCCCACAAAGTAAATATAGTCATGTGGCGATTTAACTTAGATAGGTTCCCTCATCGTCTTAACCTTTCAACAATAGCTATCGTGATCCAGGTTATCTCTTGTCCTTCTTGCAACATTAATGTGGAATCTAATTTCCAAAATTTATTCGAGATGCAAAGAATCGTATATATATTATCTTCACAGCTTCTCTTTGGATCATTTGGCGGTACCGGAATAATGTCATTTTTAACTTTCACTCTTTGATAAAAAATGACATTTTTTATTTTGTTCATTTGTACTCATTTAATTGGCTTAACCATAGAGGTAGATTGTCTAGTAGCTCGAGGGATCAAAATCCTCTCAAGTTGTAGACAAATTGATAGGTCATGTTAGCCAATAAGAATTAAGATAAATATATAAAAGTTTTTTTTAGTGAAATTCAGGGGATCTATTTGTATTTATCTTCATTGTGATTGGCTAACTTTACCTATCAAGTTAACTCTAACTTGAGAGGATCATTCTCCTAGCTCGAGTGATTGGTTTAAATTTCTTTTGTAATCTCTAGCGCATTGCTAGTTTTTTTAATAATAATTGCCGTCGTTAAAAAAATTAAGTATGTTGATCTAAAATATGCAATCACAAATTAACACATGGTCTAGTGTTTGAAAGTATACTTATTGAATGTCAAACCCAGGTTCGAATTATGTATTAGATTTATTTTATTTTGTGTTTTTTATTTATTTACCACTAGACGAGTACCCGCGCATAGCGGCGGAAATGCTTAGCGGCAGATAATTAACGATATCCAATATTGCGGCAAATGTTTCATGTAATGTTCAAAATATAACGTAAAAATATCAAAATAAAGTTGAAAATGACATGCGATAAATGTCGTTCTTTGCATAAATGTCGTTGTACAAAAGGTAATTTAGTGTTTTAATTTTCACCATATAGAGCGTTTTCTGGAACATGAGAAATATACAAAAGGGTTCTTGTAGATACTCTTTTATTCTAGTCTTTTTTGGTTTTCTTTTGTTCCTGCTGGTCTTCGGGAAGATGTTTCTTTTGACAACTTTTGTGGACATCTCCGTATGTACGTGTTCTTTCTTTGGGCCTTTCTTTTGGACTGAATGTAAATGTATAATGAACGGCTCTTCTTGAGACGAAAACACACCACGCTTGAGATCAGGTCTCATGTAATTAATCCTACGAAGGCTGCGACCTTTTCCACGCCATTGTAGCCCGACATTCCTGGTAGCATCTGTCACACACGTATTAAACTAATGAGAACCACCATCAAAATTTATTCTACAGAAAATAAAATGTTACTTAAGCTACTCTAGCTTATCACATATTCGATTTAAACTCTCTTAAACTATAATCTTGATGTACTTATAAAGTTACAGCTAATGGTGTGTTCTTTTACCACTTTGATAAGCCATTCAATTTTCAAAAACAAACCTATATTGACAATCTTTTGAGAACATGTTGATCGCACCTGAATAACTATATAAGTAGTTATTGTGTGAAAACATGTATCGAGTAATCTCTTGTCCATGATTTCAAATAAAGGAACTTGCAATATCATATAAAAGGACCCATCATTCACAGGGACCTCATTTTCTAATTTAAACAACTTTTCCCATTAACCGAGTAATTTTCCTGTTTTAACTAAGATTAAAATAATATTATATATTTTGGCTTCTCAAACAGTGGATCGACTCGACCTCTTTAACATGTTCCATCACACGCAAGTACTATTCAGTTTTGATTTATAATTTTCTTTATTGAATCACTATAACAATTACCCTTGCAATACTTAAAACTTCATCCTTTGCGTGATATATAACTTAATAAACTAAAAACCCTACTTATATAACTGAATAAACTAAAAAACCTTCTATTTATTAACAGTGCATCATCCTACGTTCTTAAAAGACTAAATTAAAGGCGTGTTCTGTTAATAATTCGAATAAGTTGATATTTATCTTTCATCTCTGAACAACATCAAATCGCATACCTCGGCTTCAACGTGAGGCTACCAAGTGCAGAAATAACCGAATATAAGCAGGTAGGTAAACCATAACAATACCAAAATTAGAGCCAAAAATACACACCTGACCTCGAGGTTGAAAATCCAAAGCTGCAAAATCTGATACATCCTTACATCCAACGGTAGTATAAAAACCACTATTAGATGGAACCATAAAAGGGTGTCTCGCATCAGCCCCTGACCGAGGCAGAACCATAACCGGAAACACAGGACTGTCGTTGCGACTCCCACCACCCGCAAATACATTGTGAACACCAAAACCTGCATCAAAATCCAACAAACTGTCAGCGCAAAATAGGGGCTCACAACTGCATTCCGACAACGCATCTAAAGTTTGACATTCAGTTGCTATACTTATACGTTGTCGGTCACTTTGGGCATCTAAAGCATGACTTGTACGGCGATGTTCAGTTTGGACATCTAAGGTAGGGAAGACACTTTCGTCGTTCATAATTTTAAGCGAAAGTATGTAGGCGAGCGCAACTATAAAGCAAATATAAATAGGCATCGACAATAAACTCATAAATCAAACAGGCAGCCAACAAAAAGGCAACAACAATATGGGCATTAAGAGAAAGAAAAATCATAAAAGGGCAAGACCCATACAGTCACCGAACTGAATTGTACTATTCTATTACACCTACTTTTCACCCCTGAATCTAACTTATGACTAAAAACTAACAATTAAGAAAACCTTAAAAGCCTTTGCTACTGATGAATCTAAGGGACTCTTTTAGTGGTAAGTTACAAAACCTAGCGCACCCTTTATTTTATATACTGATTTGCATCAAATTTAATGGACGACACACCATATAAACAATTGACTACAACTTGTATTTAAAAACCAAAATTTCAAAAACATATATGCAATTTGAGTATTAATGCAATTTGACTACAACATGAAAACCCACGTGAAAATGCAAATAAGCGAATTAGCCTTCAAAAGTTACCGAAATTTTTTACCATATAAGTGTCAATATGAGGCAACCAAAATGCAAAGATGTAAAAAAAATCCCCAAAAATCACCTATAACACCACCCATATGCAGCAACAACAGTTGTTAATCTTTAATCCTGCTACACCCAAAAAGGACCTGTAGAAAACAAAATCAGTGAAATGAACCACAGCTAACAAATAATTAGTAAAAAAAAAGAATAAAAAAGAAAGGGCAAAAGATTGCCTGTAATACATAAGAAGTTGATCATTGATATATTAAAAAAGATTCTTACATATATTCCGATCATTTAGTAGTTTTGCAGCTTCTTCCAACACCTCTATTATCAGAACACAAACCTCCCCACCTTCACCTGAGCCGACGTATTTGAGCAGACCATCGGCAGCAGCTGAAAAAAATTAGTAGAAAAAATTGATAGATTAATCCATGAATACCGACAAAAATATTCAACAAATGTAGCAAAACAAATTTTTTTGAGAACCTAATTCACTTTCAAACAAATTAATATACCTTTCATTTCTAACATAAGATGCAGTTTATCGGTTGCAATCCCCCAAACTACGCAAGAGGAAAAAAATTCAATCAGTATCACAAAACGAAATTCTTACAGTTATAAAAATCACCAATTAAGAATAACTGGGCCGGAATCATGAATGAAAGAAAAATATTATCTCAAGAAAAGGTCAACTTTCGCATACACAGTTTCATTATAAAAACCTAGATCTGTGATGGTGCCCCTCAACAACAGCGTGAATCCGATGACCGGAAAAGGCGAGTTTGATGATTTGAATCTGGATCTAGGGATATTGAAAAAAGAAATAAAAAGAAAGTGTTGCACACAAAGGTAAGAAATTTGAAAGATTTGTGTTACATTAGCAAAAAAAAAAGCTACACACAGAACAAAAAGAATGGACAAGTTAGATACACTTTTTTGTTATCATCCCTATAACTAAGTACTTAAGAGTTGCTTAAAAGTAACCACAGTGGGTCATCGTATTGGATTTGCTTATTTTGTAATAAAATGCAATAACACTCGAAAACAGTAGTAATAATTCGTTGAACATTTTCAATCATATGAATTTATAACAAGTCTTAGGTTTAATATTAAGTTAAAGGGGATAAACTTCGTTTAAAATAAGCACTTAAAAATGAGAAAATTCCTAGTTGCTACGTTTCTTATTTTACCTCAGAATAACGAGAAAAATATGATAAACAAAAAAACCAATCCCAAACACACTCTAAGTAAATAACCAAACAAACAAATAAACTCACCATCAACACTGCAATGAGCAATTCCTGCGCACCAACAATGTACTGCAAAGAAAAGAACGTAAAACTTAGTATGTATTTTTTTCTATAGCTCAAAGACACTTAAAATAAGCACCCACACTTATTTAAAATCTGTAATTCCTCACAAACCTGTATATATTTTAAAAAGGCAATAAGCTCATTATCAGATACATACATAAATATAATTTCTCAGTCACAATTAGTTCATGAACACTCCCAACATCCAAAATCAAATCATACGAACCACAAAAAAAGACCCTAAACTTTATAGAAACCCTTAAAAAACTGTAATTAAATAAAACCCCCAAATTATGATATTACCCTAATTTAAACAATCAATTTTTGTGTTTATGGATTTTTTTAGCAAAGCAAGATAGCTTTATGTTCAGATTCCATACCATTAAATTCAAAAAAGAAAACCTTCAAAATTGATTGATAATTATAGATATATGAAAAACAACAAATACCTTAAAACGCGAATACCCCCTTTAAGTGGTTGTCAGGTTCTGTGGTGGCGGAGAGATTCTGGCTGCGGTGATGAAAATATTTGATATTATTGTAGGTTAGAGAGAGATATATAAAAAAAGACACAAATTTTGAATATTTTCTCATACCTGCTTTTCATAACTATTGCACCAAAAACACTTAAAACCATCCAAAAGTGATTAATATTTATAAAACACATACCATTGGTCAAATATTGAGATCAAAATAATAATTCCTGGGATCGAATCAATAGCAGCCGACCCATAACCAATTAGTAATTGAATATTTTGGGTGGCGGTGGTGATTTGTGAAAGTAGCGGCGGCAGTGAATATTGATTTAGGGTTTTGGTTTAGAGAAAAGATAAAAAAAATAAAATTGGGTGGATGTATACTTTTGCATTTTGGGTGGTGGTGATTAGTGGGACCCACAATATTTCAACCATGCTAGTTTTTCAACTTTCAACCATTTGTGTTTTTCCTTTATAAAGGAGTAGAGATGAACAACAGTCGTGTCATCGTTTATGTACTATGTCATCTTTTATGAATTCAGTCATTCTCCCACTCATAGTTAGCCTCATAGATATGTTATAGATTATTCGTATAAAAAAGTTGACATCTACTTTTAAGACAAACATTTTATCCACTATCGCCTAGATCAACAAATTAGGACTTTATATCAAATTCTCATATGCATAAACTCACGTAAATATTGTGACTACTTAAAGGTACCGAACATAACAAAAAAAATAAAGACTTTATATCAAATTCTCATAAGGATTTCTTTGGGTATTTAGATGATAACGATTTCCTTCTTTTTCTTATGTGGGATACGTGTTTGCATGTATTTCTTGACAAAACGCACTTGTTGAGATATTTGAAAAGAATAACTAGTTAATGAAAAAGATATTTCTCATATGCATTTTAAAATTTGCGGTGTTTGACGAAGAAGCTACAAATCTCTATCTATATCTCTACTACTCTCTCTATGTCTCATATTAAGTGTCCAGTTTGACTTTTTTTTAATTCTTTTTTATCTTATTTTGACTATAAATATTTTTATTTGTGTCATATAATACTTGATAAAAATTATACCAATAAAAATACATTTTAAAACTGAACCTATTAATAGAACTTTTATCATGATTATATAACACAAATACAAATATTTATGGTCAAAGTTCAATAAAAAAAGTCTTAGAATATTCCATGATGGACAACACTTAATATATGACAGAGGTAGTAAGACATAAAGCCCGTATACTTTTTTTTGTTGAAAATGTGAGTTTTAACATTTTTTATTATAAATATTTGACAATGACATTTTTACGCAATATTTTCACGTGACGGGTTTGACTATCGAGTTAACTCAGTCGTGTCATTGATTATTGATATTAAGTAGTACTCCTATTAGTATATCTTCTAAAATTACTTTGATTATTGATAATAAGGTCCATGATAATAATTAAGCCACAATGTAATTAGATACGAAAATCATACATGGAGCTCTCTATCATGCACACCTAAATTCATTCTTTGAAACCATATCGAACTTAGTAATGTACTCATCTGTTCCAAGTCTCTAATAATATTACTTTGTGACAAGTTGCCTTTGAACCGACATTGCTATGTGATAATACTGTATGTTCTGCTCATCCTTTAGCAATTTGGATAATAGGCACGAACTTAAGTTTTACAACCGTTTCATTAGCAATCTAATTTCGTTTATACCTCAAGGACTTGTACAATAATATAGAAGCTAAGAAATCCGACCGGAACGACCCTACCTCTATCAAATTCTTATAACACCACCAGAATGTAACGTGTAATGTGCAAACTTGAAACTCGCGGTTGTAGAAGAATCACTCAAACCTAAATTGACATTTTGTTATGGGGTATAATTTGATGAGAGAGCAAATAGAATTCCCATTTTATCAATGTTATTCTCAAATGAATTTAATAACTTCGAGTACTTGTGGAAGAATATTTATAAAAAATATAATGAAAAATTTAAGAGTTCGTGTAAAAGAATATTTTTTACTTTTTTTTAGGCAAATGTTTTCTCCATTATTTAAAGTTAACAGAAACTATTAGTAAAATATTTTGTTGTTAACAAAAAAAAGTTATGATTTCGTATCAAATTCTCGTAAAGGAGGAGTCTGCGTGGTTCTGGCTATATGTGGTTTTATGAATGTTATTCTCAAATGGAATTCCTGTTTTATAAATGTTATTCTCAAATGAATTTCATAACTTCGTGTAGTTGTCGAAGAGGATTTATAAGAAATATACTGAAAAAGAGTTTGTATAAAATAATACTAGCCGGGTACCCGCGCAATGCAGCGGCGGGTACCAAGTGACAAATTTCGTAACAAGCAACGTTTTTTCATGACCATTGTTTACATGACTTTGTTATAATATGGTATATTCATATACTTCACCACCTAAACCACAAAAAATATGCCAATTAAACCACCAAGCTCAAAACACCGAGGTGTTGGCGGCGAAATCAGTTAGTGGTGATGGAGATGACCATAACTATGGTGGAACCATTTGGTGTGTAGGGTTGCTAAGAGTTTTTATTTTAGAGAGCAGAAGTGTGCTTTTTAAGAGAGAGAGAGAGAAAGAGATCGTTTTGAAATTAAAATGACTGTTATAATGGGCTGTGTGAATGTTGTGTGAATGTTAGAGCAAGAATGGGCTATATAAATGGGTGGTAGAGGGTTTGGTTTTCATAAATATTGGCAGTTACATACAATCATCTTAAATGAGATATAAACTTTAAAGTTGTTACAAACACACAATTAAAAGCATCTTTTATTTTTTTAATAACTATTAACGACTGTTATTAACCAACATTGACAAAACGCATGCATTTTTGCTATATAATCATAAATCCTTTTAAATGGCTATTATTATCTATTCCTAAAAAATTGTATGCATTAAAATGGACTCTATTCAAAAGTGTATATGGTGAACAAATTTGACTAACCACTTATTAGTTTCTTATTAAGGAAATGTTAAAGGCTTAAAATATTAAGACTACAAAATATAGAAAGGAGTTAAGTCCTTTATAAAGTAGTAAGATTTGCCACCTTTTATATAGGCAAATGTTTTGTCGAATATTTTCTAAAGTAAATAGAAACTATTAGTAAAAATATTTTGTAGCTGATATAAAAAAAGTTAAGACGTCATATCAAATTCTCGTCTGGTGTGTTTAGTGTGGTTTTGTCAGAATCACACCGCATACACCATATACGAAAGCATGACACTAATCCCAAAACATCAAATGAGTGAACACTTGGATATATGAATGATACTAGCTTTCCTTCTTTTCTCTATGGGGGATCACTACTACAAAAAGTGACATAGAGCCCTGTTAGAAAGGGGCATAGATCCCTGTTTTGGTCAAGGACTCAAAGGGGAGGAGACTCTATTTGAGAAGCAAATAGAGCCCTGTTTTAGAAATAGGCACTATTATGTATTATAGATCTGGTTTCCTGTCCAAAAACATGGCACTATGTGAATAAAAAAATTAAAAAAAAACTTTTTATGCTACTAGTCCAGCAACCATTAAATTATTTTTTTTACAACCTGAACAATATATTAAATCAGAACAAGAACAATCATTGAGATTACAACTTGAGTTCATAGATTGAGACATATTTTACACTAATCCAGCAAACAACATATTTGAATAAGCTGGAAACTAACTTAACAACTACTTGAACGAAAGTGAAAGTGAGAATTAAACCATTGCATTACTGTTTTGTCTCGTTATTATGCATTATCGTCTTTTAGTATCCTGACAAAAACAAACCAATTTTTAAACTTGAGAATCAACCCATATGAAGAATACCAGACCAAATCTTGACTTTGCTCATTCTAGTACACACTCTAAACCGCAATAGTAACCAGAAAAACACTGAATCAACCACCTGCAAATGATATTATAAATAAACATACTTAAGGTTTCTTGCAAAGTTCATACGAAGGAGATATATCATTTATGAATCAAACATACTTAAAAAAGGAAAGGAAGAAGACACACTTGTTAAATACCATACCATCTATGCATTAAATTTGACAAGACAACCCACATCTATACACAAGGACTACACTCACAAATAGTGTTGATCCCAAACTTAGATCGATTAAGCTTTGTGTATACGAGATTAGATCAAGTACTACACGTAGAGAAACCTTTGCTTATGAATAAAGTAACAAAGTGTTATGCGGAATTAACACTTGATCTAAAACACAAAGATGTTAAACAAACTTTCACTTGTATTAGAATAAACGAACTTGATTACAATGAAAGAGTTTAACTTGCGAATACTTATGAAAACTGATATATGACTTTAACCTAAAAGACCTTCTTTTATAGAACAAGAAGTCTTGTACAATAAGCTACGAATCAACTATTCTAGGTAAAGATAATAATAGAAAATACAATGTTGTGCTTATCTTTACCATACATAAATAAAGAAACAAATAAACAAAAGATACGTATGAAGATATTCCATCAGTGTTAATCTTCAAGGCTGTCAGCGTTGACTTCTTCAATGTCAACGCTTGGCTGTCAGCGTCCAATGTCATCCTATCAGCGTTGACATTCTTCTTATCAGCGTCTAGTGAACTGACCCATATTTTATTCCCAACAATCCTCCCCTAAACTTGATATCCATTCCAATGATCAAGTTTCTGAATAAAAACTTAAGACTTAGGAGGAATCTTGCAAAAACTTCTTATGTTGGTGATAAACATATCTGATCAAGTCCTTGGCCACGTCACTAGTATAATCAATCTCCAAGGGTGTCTCTAGCATCTTCTCCAACACTTCTTTGGACAAGAAATAGTCAGCATCCACAAGTAAATACTCTGAAAACTTTGTAGAGCTCATATGAAATACACCACAAGTAGAATAAAGCCTCCAATGAAGATTACTAAGATCATCTTCAAGATCCTTCCAAATGGCAGGATCTGCTTCTTTTGGACCACACAAAGTCATAAATGTGTTCCAAAGTCTTATTCCATTTGCTGAAGTAGGTGCTTCAGCTGTATACTTGGCCTCTATTAATCTCCATAGATGCACCAAGTCTTCTCTGTCTATGCTTGCAAATATAGAAATAACTGAAGTGAAAGTATGTACCTCCTTTCCAAATCTGCCAATCTTCCAAAATCCACACTCATCTTCATCAAAACTGATGATTGGATTTCTGTCATCTAGAGGTACTACATTTACCAAATCTGAAGCTTCCAATGGAGAAAGCTTGAGATGCTTCCTTATAACACCTTCAGTTGGAAAATACACATCCATGTCTTTAGGAAATTGGAAAGGATCTCCTTTCTTCACTGGTCTTTGAGCAATCCTCATTTCCTTTTGAATCTGCATTTCCTCAGCAAGCTCTTGTTTCCTTTCTTCTGAAAGAAACTTGTAGACATTCTGTTCTTGCACCTTCCTCCAAATAGGATGTGCCCTATACTCTAGCTCCTCAAAAGATAAGGCCAGCAACTTCTTTGATGTCCAATTAGGCTGATGACATCTAAGCAACTTATAGTACAACTGCCTTCTGTCTCTTTTGAGCCAGGTCTTGACCTCTTGTGCATTAAACCTCATAATCACCTTTATGTCTTCTTGTACCCTAAGAAGTACTTCCAACCCCCAAATTTGATCTAACAAGCTCATCCCTGGGTTGTCCATAACCTTGTCTTCCCAAGCATGGTACATTCTGGTGATTTCTGGTAGGTCCCAATCAATCTGATTCTTCAACTCACTCAACCTTTCCTTTGCAAGCTCATCCCCATATTCAAGCCTTTCTGGATCTTCAATAATTTGAATACTTGAATCTGAGCTATCACCTTCTTTATCATCACCACTTTCTTCCTCACTCTCAGAAACAACAAATGGTGATCTTCTACCCCTCTTCAGATCTCTTTCCACAAGTTGTGCAGCCAACTGTTCATCAAATGCTATTTGTGCTGCATCTTTCTTTGGAACATCTTCTTCAACCAATTTGCCTTTACCTTTGTCTTTTGGATCAATAATAGGTAAAGTAGAAGAAGAAACCTGTGTGGACACATCTTTGATGATTGTTGATGGCTGGAATACATCAACACCACCTGCAACTTTATCAGCGTTCAAGTTACTCCTATCAGCGCCACGATTACCTTTGTCAGCGCTGGATGTGTCAGCGTTCAAACCTGTATCAGCGCCCAATGCTTCTTTGAAAGTTCCTTCCAAGTTTAATGGTGTCACCTTGGATGTATCAATAACTGGGTACTTCTTCAAGTTTGTGAGAGCTTCAGCAACCTGTAAAGATTCACTAAATTGTGAACTCTTCTCTGAACTCTTCTCACTAGCTGTATGAATCAGCTCATCCTCCTCATCCTCTTCATCCTCCCCTTTGGAAGATTCCTCCATTAGACTCCTGCTACTTGGATTCTCCAAAAAATCACACGCTCCCTCAAAACTTGGAGTTCACGTCCCTGTCTGTTGACAATTTGTACAAGGCTGACATTTTGCTTTTGCAAGCTAATGACAGCAGCCGTCAATTCAATGATTGTCATAGGTTCCAATCTGCCCTCAACTAGAATGGGGATTTGACCTCCCAAAACAGAATCATCGGGCATGGATGAGGTCTTAATGATGTTGGGACTGTCTTGACCAGCATCTCAGCCTGTGTCAATAGCCCCAGCCTCACCCTTGTCACCAGCCACACTTGTGGAGGTGGTTCTCTCTGCTACAAGGCTAGGATCACTAGAGGAGAACACTCCAGTAACCCTTTGGCGTTTATTCAACCTAGATTGTAATGGGGTGGAAGATGAAGTAGATGGTGTGGGTGTTGGTTGATTAAGGGGTGTTTGGGATTGTTCAGGGATTGTATCAGTGTTGGGATTGGCTTTGTCAGCGCCCACATTGTGAGTGTCAGCGCTGGGTTGGTCAATGTCCATGTTTTCTGGTGAAGGTAATGGTTCATAAATAGGCTCAAGTTGGGGTTCAGGGTCTGGTTGTGGTTGAGGCTGAGCAGCCTGAATTACTTCAAGCATGGGTTGGGTAAGAGGTATGGATTCATTTGTGGAGCTCATTTTAGCAAAAATGGTTTTCTGTTGTTTAGGGATCTCATAAAAAGTGTCATGATCCCTAGAACAATATTCTTGTAAATCAAAGACCATTTGCAAAAATCTAGGGTAAGCCAAAGTCATTTTACTTCCCTTGTTTTTACACATCCCTTCAAAAATCATTTTTGAAAAATTATACTTAAGCCCACGTGTTATACAAACTAAAGCACTTGCTATTCACCTGTTTATTTCATTAAAAGAAGTACATTTTGGACTTAAGCATTGTAAAAGGACATGTATCAAATATTTCCAGTCAGAGGGAAATTCCTGCTTATGATATTTATTTAGATCACCATTTGTTGTTTCTGAGAGTGAGGAAGAAAGTGGTGATGATAAAGAAGGTGATAGCTCAGATTCAAGTATTCAAATTATTGATCTTCTTCTGAATGCCCTGCACATAAAGAAAACAAATTAGTTTTCTTTGGGAACCCAAGCCTTGGAAGACTTGGATTCATTTGGTTGTTCAACAAGAACAGACTTGGTTGTCATAACAACCCCATTTTCATCCCTGTTTGAATGAAATTCCCAGTTAACCCCGATTGGTGTTGACAATGCCTTTGAAATATAATGAAACCTGTTGCATGTCATAGAAACACCAGTAAAATTAGGGTTTTGGTCTTGTTTTGGTCTCCATGTTAAGCTTGTAGAAGCTTTAGACCTATTTCCCTGTGGTTGCAAATACCTAGGTTTAGCAGTGTGTCTGTCAGCGCTGAAATTTCTCTTGTCAGCGCCCCGATTGCTCTTATCAGTGTTGAACCTAGGGTTTGCTACAGGAACCCATTGCCTATTTGACCAAGTGTTTGACTTTTGAAAAGGTCTTAGGCCTTGTGTGTTAGACCCTCTAGAAAAGAATGGGGCTGGTCTAACAACTTGTGAACTTTTGTTCACAAAGGTATTTGGTCTGACAGTGTTTGACCTATGTTGACTTTTGTCAGCGCTGAAATGATTCCTATCAGCGTTGACATTGGAAGCGTTGACACATTTGTATGCCAAATGTGAGAAGCTACCACATGTGTAACAAGCTTTTCTAGACATAGTCTTAGGTCTAGAAGCAAAGAAGCCCGTTCCATGATTACTAACTTGGCTTTTTGGTGACCTAGTATTTCTATACATCTCAGCATACTTAACACTAGGTTTTCTAACAGTTTGTGGGCCAAGGTCAACAGCTTTGCCAGTGGTAGGGTGTGTGATCTTAATAGGTTTAGGATCATAGGACTCCACAATTGGTATCATGTTTGGTGTGGGCTCATTTGGACTTTCACACAACAACCCTCCCTTAACAAACAAGGTGTGGTTAGCTTTCTTCCACTCATCTAGGTCAGTCAGTTTTTGCTTGTATTCCTCAACTGGGGAAGTCACTCTAGGTGGAGGAATGAATTCCTCCTCTTGGCATTCTGGCAAGCCAGTCCAAGATAAGTCCTTTGATTGGACACCATAGAAATCCCCAGCTGGTGGTGGAACACCAGTATAATTATTCATCCCAATCCCACTCATATCCTTAGAGTCTCTTTGTTTACTAACACACTCTCCTAGGGATTGTGTGGCCTTATCAAATCTCTGGATTTTAAGACTCACATTATCTTTATTTTTGTTAGCCTCCTCTAACTGAGCTATCAAATCAAGATTAACCCTATTTACTATATCTTGAACATCTTTACTCTGATGTAACTCATGTTTTAAGATATTTATTTGATCCTTTAAATCAAACTCCATCTTCTTATACTCAGCTACTGTCTTTTCTGTTTGGGTAAGAGCAATCTGATAATTAGATACTTTGCATCTTTCAGTACTTGCCTCATCTAATAATTTAACTATCTCTTGTTTTAATTTTTCAGTATTTAAACGACAGCCCTTAGAACAGAAAGCATCATCATATACCTCATTATCTGATGAAGAGGAGGAGTGTGCCATGAGAGCATATTCAACATGCTCTTCTTTAACTTCAGCAACCAAAGCTCTGTCCTCTTCCTCATTCTTAGCCATCCAGCTCCAGTCCCATTCTCCAACTCCATCAATTTGTTGAACAGCAACCATGGCCTTGGGATCTGGGCTCTTAATCATTTGGCTTGAAGGCTTCCCAGCATCAGATCTTCTTGGAGATCTACATTCCCTCATAAAGTGCCCCATCCTATGACAGTTGTAGCACTCAACCTTGGTCTTGTCAAATCCAGCAACATCCTTAGCATTAAAGGTCATCTTCTTCTTGAACCTTTTATTGAACCTGTTTGCTCTTAAACTTACAAGAGCCATAGTCCACTTGATGTCCATTTCTTCCAATTGTTCATCACTTATCTGCTCAAGATCTTCATATGTAATCCTTGAATCACTGGGCAAAGAAGCAATGAATGCACACACAGTATCTAGATCAAAACCAGCAGGCTTAATTCTATCAGCGCCATGATTGTGTGTGTCAGCGCTTGAGTATAAAGCGTTGACAGGATATGATCCAGCGCTGACAGACTGAGATCCAGCGTTGACACATTGAGATCCAGGAGCTGAATGTCCATAGAAGTTCATGGAATCAAATTGGCCTTCACTTTGTGAGAAGAAGGCCATGTTGCTGCTGGAAGATTTATTATCACTATCCAATTGCCATTCATTCTCCAACAGTCTTAGTTTGTTGAAGATGTCATCAAACCTGGAAGTCTTGTGGGTATTATTAACAAGAATGGATCTTGTCTCAATCTTCCATACATCACCAAGGCTTTTGAGAAAAGTAGCATTCAATTCAGGGTCATCAATCTGTGTTCCCATGAAGTAAAGTTGACTTGTGATGTCAAGAAGTCTACTTCTCACACTGCTGAGATTTTCATTGGGTTGAGCTTTAAAGACAGCATACTCATGCAAGAGTTGCTTCTTCTTTTCTTCTTTTGTGTCAGCATTGCCACCATGTGCTACTTCAAGAGCTTCCCAAAGCTCTTTTGCAGACTCAAAGCGTTTGTACTTGTGCTGATTCTCATGACCTAGGGCATGTTTCAAGATGTTCAAGATTTTCATGTCCACCCTCTTCTTGGCTATATCTTCAACAGCAACAGCTCTCCCATCTCCAGGCTTTTCCACCTTATCAGCTTCAGGACAATTAGGAACAGCTGTCCTTGTGGCAATTGCAGCAGTAATCTTTGCTGCTTTGTCGAATGTGTGCCCATATTCGATAATCTCCCAAAGAGTGTAGTCATGAATAGCTATATATTGCTCAAAATTGGACTTCCAAAGCTCAAAGTTCCTGGCATCAAACATGGGAATTTTGATACTAGGGTTTGAGGAGTTGTTTTGTAGCAAAGAAGCAGGTTGATCTGTGCCAGACATGATGTTTTTAGGGTTTTGAGAATTTTAGGGTTTTTAGGGTTTTTGGTGTTTTAGGGTTCTTGCGTTACTTAAAGATCAAAAGTTTCTCAACAAGCTCTGATACCACTTGTTGATCCCAAACTTAGATCGATTAAGCTTTGTGTATACGAGATTAGATCAAGTACTACACGTAGAGAAACCTTTGCTTATGAATAAAGTAACAAAGTGTTATGCGGAATTAACACTTGATCTAAAACACAAAGATGTTAAACAAACTTTCACTTGTATTAGAATAAACGAACTTGATTACAATGAAAGAGTTTAACTTGCGAATACTTATGAAAACTGATATATGACTTTAACCTAAAAGACCTTCTTTTATAGAACAAGAAGTCTTGTACAATAAGCTACGAATCAACTATTCTAGGTAAAGATAATAATAGAAAATACAATGTTGTGCTTATCTTTACCATACATAAATAAAGAAACAAATAAACAAAAGATACGTATGAAGATATTCCATCAGTGTTAATCTTCAAGGCTGTCAGCGTTGACTTCTTCAATGTCAACGCTTGGCTGTCAGCGTCCAATGTCATCCTATCAGCGTTGACATTCTTCTTATCAGCGTCTAGTGAACTGACCCATATTTTATTCCCAACAAATAGGGGTTACAATTATGTTGCTCGAGCAGAATATCTGTTGAATAACGGGCTTACTTGTTTCTGGAGGCCCGAGATCGCGTGATGAAGATGGGTTTAGTAAAACGGGTATAACTATTGCATCCTAAGTCCGTTTCAGCCCGTGACCTGTCAAACGGGTTTTTAACTTTCAGTTAGACTTTTTCTCTGGGCTACGGTCTAGCCCGTTGGATTTTTAGGGTTTTTCTTGGTTTGCATTCATTATTTAATGAATCTGTTGTAACTGTAGTTAGGGGTGAGCAAAAGAAACCGAAAAACCGAAACCAAACCGAAAAACCGAAAAAACCGAACCAAAAAAACCGACCGAATACAAAAACCGATGGTTCGGTTTTTACGTTTTCAAAAACCGAAAAGTTTCGGTTAGGTTTCGGTTTTCATCCAAAAACCGAACCGTAAAAACCGAACCGAACCGAACCATTATATATAAAAATAAAAAATATAATATAATATAAATAAGTAATATATCAAAATTATAAATTAATATTCCTTTTTTAGAGAAATAAGAGTAATATATTTATCTTATTGTTTATAATATACGTGTGTTTGATATATATTTGTGCTTACTTAGCAATATATCATTACATATGTGACAATAATCGTTTGTATGCATGTTTACATGCATGTGTGTTTATCTTATTAATATGTGTGTAATTATAGATTAGAAATTTGAGATAAACATTATTAGGCTTAGATTGAAAATAAAGAAAAAAAACTATTTTTTTACGCAAAACAAGTTTTTTAATCTAAATCCGATGTACCTAAATATAAATGGTTTCAAAACCGAAAAAACCGAAACCGAAAAAACCGAACCGCCTAAAACCGAACAGTTTCGGTTTTTGATTTTTTAAAAACCGAATATGTCGGTTCGGTTTCGGTTTTAGCCAAAAACCGACCCAAACAGAACCGTGCACACCCCTAACTGTAGCAACGAAGATACCAGTTTAATAAAAGTTAAATCACTGGCCGTTGTGTTGCCGTGTTTTACCCTAATTTTCGGGCATTCTTTTGAATCAACGATTATTAGCAGAATTGTTTCTGGCTTTCTTTTTGAATCAACAGATCCAATTACTTATCTTTGCTACTTTGTTTTCAGTCTACATCAGTTGGTATCAAGAGCCAAAGTTCCTGATCAAGATGCCTCCAAGGAGAACTAGGCCTATTCAGGATGTGAATGAGTAGGAATTTGAGCAGCGTATGATGGACAGAATGGAGGAGCGATTCGATTAAGTTGTTGATCAATTGACCAACCAAATCAATAATTTGATGAGCAATAGGAGGCCTCATAATCTTCTTCATGAGGAAGAAGATGCAGATCTGGAAGAAAATCCGTTTGGTGATGGTTCGTCTGCTGATGAATAATAAGTAGGGCGGTGAATGAGAGATCACAAGGGGAATAATGATAGGCGTTGGGAGACTGGAATGAGGGTTAATAATCCTGAGTTTAATGGGGACACTTTAAAGCCTGATGAGTTCATTGATTGGCTTGTTGTTGTTGAAGAGATATTTAAATTCGAATATGTTCCAGAAAAAAAAGGGTTTCGCTGATGGCTACCATGTTACGTGGTAGGGCATCCGCGTGGTGGCAACAATTGAAACTGACGATGAACATAGTTGGGAAGTCAAAGATCACGAGTTGGCAGAAGATGAAGAAGGTCATGAGGGACAATTTTATTCCTCATAACTACCATCGAATGATGTACCAACGGTAACAAAATCTGAAACAGGGGGCCAAGTTTGTTGAAGATTATACAACCAAATTTTACAAACTAATTGCAAGGAATGACATTCAACATACAAAAGATCAGCTTGTATCTCGATACACTGGTGGTTTAAGAGTCCAGATCATGGACTCTGTTAACATGTTTGATCCGATAACACTTTCTAAAGCATATCAACGTGCACTGACTTTTGAGAAGCAGAATCGACGAGTGGGGAGTTCGTCTTCTCCTGCAATAACAGGTGCTTCTCGTTCGGGTAATGTGACATCTCGTTTTTCCCCAAGTCAGGCAAAGGCAGTTGGTGAGAATACTGGATCAGTTCCTAAAGTGACCGATAGTGGTGGGTTCAAGTGTTTTAACTGTGGTGAACCTGGTCACCGACAGTCGGAGTGTAAGAAGGTTAGGAAGATGCTGTTATTTATTGAACCTGAGGTAGATGATGATGTGGCTTATGATGATTACGTGGGACACGCAATCTATGATGCAGAACCTGAGTGTGAGGATGAGTATGTGTCTGGAGATGTGTGGGTGAATTTGGTGGTAAGGCGCTCCTGCTTATCACCTAAAGCTGATGGTAATGATTGGCTCAAACACAACATCTTTCAGTCAACTGGTACCATTAAGGTTTGCACTTTTGTATGTGATTCAGGTAGTTGTGATAACTTGATAGCTGAAGAAACAGTCCATAAATTAGGGTTGAAAAATGAAAATCATCCCAAACCATATAAGTTACAGTGGCTTAAGAAGGCTTGGGAGATAACAGTTTCTAATCGTGTCCAAGTTCTGTTTTCTGTAGGAATAACTTATAAGGATAATCTTTGGTGTGATGTGATACCAATGGATGCTTGTCACTTGTTCTTGGGTAGAACTTGGGAGTATGATCGTGATGTAACTTACCATGGGAGAACTAATACTTATAGTTCCCTGTTTGAGGGTGGAAAGATTATTTTGATGCCAAATAAACCAAAAGAAGTAGTTAAAAACCCACTGGTACTTTACTAACTCTTTCATAGTTCAAGACGAGCTAGAGGTGGGAGGTGATGTTTTTGTACTAATAGGGAAGGAGGTTTCTGAAGAAGGTGAAGTTCCTGAAGCCATGATCCCTTTACTTGAGGAATTCTCTGATGTTTTCCCAGATGAGTTACCTGATGGTTTGCCACCATTAACATACAACACTATATTGATCTAGAGCATGGGTCACAGATGCCTAATAGGCCACATTATAGGATGAGCCAGACAGAACATGAGGAGTTGCGCAGGCAGGTTGAGGAGCTCCTTTTCAAGGGTCATGTTCGTGAGAGTATGAGCCCGTGTGTTGTTCCTGCCCTATTGACTCCAAAGAAGGATGGTACATGGCGTATGTGTGTTGATAGTCGAGCCATCAACAAGATTATTGTTAGGTACAGGTTTCCTATTCCTCGCCTTGATGATTTGCTTGACTAGATTAGTGATGCTACCATTTTCACGAAGCTAGATTTGAAGAGTGGGTATTACCAGATTCGTCTTAGACCTTGTGATGAGTGGAAGACCGCTTTCAAGACCCGTAAAGGGTTGTATTAGTGGTTGGTCATGCCTTTTCATTTATCAAATGCACCAAGCACATTTATGCGTGTGATGAATCAACTACTCAGGCCTTTTATTGGCAAGTTTATGGTTGTTTATTTTGATGACATTCCTATTTACAGTGCTTCTCATAATGAGCATGTCAATCATGTGAGGAAAGTTTTGCCTTGCTTTGGAAGGACAGTTTTTATGCAGCCACGAAGAAGTGTGTATTCATGACCACTAAAGTTTTGCTTTTAGGGTATGTTGTTTCTGGTGATGGCATACAGGTGGATGAGTCTAAGGTAGCAGTTGTTCAGGAGTGGCCAACTCCAACTACCATTATTGAAGTTTGGAGTTTCCATGGTCTTGCTTCTTTCTATAGACGGTTTATCTTCCATTTAAGTTCCATTATGGCCCCTTTAACAGACTGTATAAAGGGGAAGTCATTTGTGTGGATGGAGGAAGCAGAGTTGGCTTTTTAGGTTGTCAAGGAAAAGTTACTACAGCGCCAATCCTGGTATTGCCTATTTTTCTAATGTTTTTGAGCTTCATATTGATGCATCTAAGGTTGCAATTGGTAGAGTTTTTAGTCAAAGTCGGCGACATGTTGCCTATTTTAACGAGAAGTTGATAGGGTCGAATTCCAAGTACTCTCCTTATGACTTGGAGTTTTATGCAGTGGTCCAAGTTGTGAAGCATTGACGCCATTATTTGTTTCATAAGTAGTTTGTTTTGTTCACTGACCATGATTCCTTAAGGCATATTCGTACTCAAGATATGGTTTCACATAAGCATGGGCGTTGGTTGGCTTTTCTTGAGAAATTTACTTTTGTGGTAAAACACAAAACTGGTGCTTCTAATGGTACTGTTGATGCCTTAAGCAAGAGGAGTAGTTTACTTGTAACCATACAGGTTGATGTTCCAGGACTTGATGTCATTCGTGACATGGTGACTGTGGATCCATACTTTTTAGTGGGTTTGCAGGATTTGCAATCCGGAGAGAAAAATGATTTTGTTACGCATGATGGGTTCCTATTCAAAGGGAATTAACTTTGTATTCTTGATTCAAGTTTTCGCTTGCGAATTATTAAGGAGCTGCATGGTGAATGACATGTTGGCCGCGATCTCACTTTACAGTTGGTTCAAGCTTCTTATTTTTGGCCTACTATGAGGAAGGAAGTGGATCGTTACGTCATGTTTCAAAGAGGACGGCTACTAATACAGGACTTTATATGCCTTTGCTAGTTCCTTTGCAGCCTTGGGTAGATATTAGCATGGATTTTGTGTTAGGGATACCTCCTACTCAAAGGGGTAATGATTCAATATTTGTTGTTGTTGATCGTTTTTCTAAGATGGTTCATTTTATTCCTTGCAAGAAGACAACATATGCAGTTAATGTAGCCCAACTTTTCTTTAGGGACGTGTACCATTTACATGGTGTACCTTCGTCCATTGTTTCTGATCGGGACACCAGGTTTTTGAGTCATTTTTGGTTTAGTTTATGGAAGATGGTGAATACTCAACTCAATTTTAGTAGTGCTTATCATCCTCAAACTGATGGGCAAACTGAAGTTGTTAACAGGTCCCTTGTTAACCTGTTAAGATGTTTGGTGGGTGATCCTGTGAAGGAATGGGATCAGAAGTTGTATCAAGCTGAGTTTGCTCATAATCATGCTGTTAATCAGAGCAATAGGTTCAGTCCATTCCAGGTGGTTTATTCTGCTCAGCCACGTGGTCCTCTTGATCTTATGAATCCTTAGGTTTCTAGGTCTATTCCGAAGAAAGTGTAGGATTTTTTTGAGGGGTTGTATGATGTTCATAAATCTGTCGTGACAACTTGGTTCGCGCTAATTCGAAGTACAAGCAAGATGCAGATCAAAAGAGGAGACATGTTGACTTTGAAGTAGAATACTTTGTGCGGACTGTTTTGACTAAGGATCGTTTTCCAGTTGGTGAATATAATAAGTTGTCTGCTAAAAAGATTGGTCCAGTGGGAATTATGGATAAGATAAACTCAAATGCTTATCGTTTGAAGTTGCCAATCCATATTCATTGTTCTGATGTTTTTATTCTGAAGCACTTGTTGCCTTACCATGGTGATTCTTTAGATGATGATACAGCTGGGAATTCGAGGCGCATTTTCTATCCATGGGGAATGATGGAGGCCCAAGTGTTGAAGAACGGCCTGACTTGTTTCTGGAGGCCCGAGATCGCGTGACGTAGAGGGGTATAGTAAAACGGGCATAACTTTTGCATCCTAAGTCCGTTTTCAGGCCGTGAGCTGTCAAAACGTGCGTAAAAAGGAGGCGGACGATGCAGTAACCATCTTTTTGTTGGTTAGGTGTATTTCATGGCCCGAAAAGACTTTTTACTGTCAGTTTTTTACATATTTATGTTTTTTCACTTTCAGCTGGACTTTGTCTTTGGGCTACGGTCCAGCCCATTGGATTTTTAGGGTTTTTCTTGGTTTGAAGTCATTATTTAATGTATCTGTTGTAACCCTAGCAAGACAGTTATCTGTTTAATAATAGTTAAACCACTGGACATTGTGTTACCATGTTTTACCCTAATTTCTGGGCATTCTTCTGAATCAACGATTATTAGCAAAATTGTTTTTGGCATTCTTTTTGAATCAACAGATCCAATTACTTATCTTTGTTACTTTGTTTTTTAGTCTACATCAGTTGGTATGAAGAGCCAAAGTTCCTGATCAAGATGCCTCCAAGGAGAACTAGGCCTATTAAGGATGCGAATGTGCAGGAATTTGAGCAGCGTATGATGGACAAAATGAAGGAGCGATACGATCAAATTGTTGATCAATTGACCAACCAGATCAACAATTTGATGGGCAATAGGAGGCCTCGTAATCACCGTCATGAGGATGAAGATGCAGATCTGGAAGAAAATCCGTTTGGTGATGAGGAAGTCATTTGCGTGGACGGAGGAAGCAAAGCTGGCTTTTCAGGTTGTCAAGGAAAAGCTTACTATTGCGTCAATCCTGGTATTGCCTGATTTTTCTAATGTTTTTTTAGCTTCACACTGATGCTTCTAAGGTTGCAATTGGTGGAGTTCTTAGTCAAGGTAGGCGGCATGTTGCCTATTTTAGCGAGAAGTTGACAAGGCCGAAGTCCAGGTACTCTACTTATGACTTGGAGTTTTATGCAGTGGTTCAAGCTGTGAAGCATTGGCGCCATTATTTGTTTCATAAGGAGTTTGTTTTGTTCACTGACCATGATTCCTAAAGGCATATTCATACTCAAGATAAGTTTCACATAAGCATGGGCGTTGGTTGGCTTTTCTTGAGAAATTTACTTTTATGGTAAAACACAAAACTGGTACTTCCAATGGTGTTGTTGATGCCTTAAGCAGGAGAAGTAGTTTACTTGTAACCATGCAGGTTGATGTTCCAAGACTTGATGTCGTGCGTGACATGGTGACTGTGGATCCATACTTTTTAGTGGTTTTGCAGGATTTGTAATCCGGAGATAAAACAAATTTTGTTATGCATGATGGGTTCCTATTCAAGGGGAATCAACTTTGTATTCCTGATTCAAGTCTTTGCTTGCAAATTATTAAGGAGTTGCATGGTGAAGGACATGTTGGCTGTGATCTCACTTTACAGTTGGTTCAAGCTTCTTATTTTTGGCCTACTATGAGGAAGGAAGTGGATCGTTACGTCAAGAGGTGTCATATTTTTCAAGTTTCAAATGGGACGGCTACTAATACAAGACTTTATATGCATTTGCTAGTTCCTTTGCAGCCTTGGGTTGATATTAAAATGGATTTTGTGTTGGGGCTACCTCCTACTCAAAGCGGTAATGATTCAATATTTGTTGTTGCTGATCGTTTTTCTAAGAGGTTTCATTTTATTCCTTGCAAGAAGACAACAGATGTAGTTAATGTAGCCCAACTTTTCTTTAGGGATGCGTACCGTTTGCATGGTTTACCTTCCTCCATTTTTCTGAACGGGACACCATGTTTTTTAGTTATTTGTGGCTTAGTTTGTGGAAGATGGTGAATGCTCAACTCAATTTTAGTAGTGCTTATCATCCTCAAACTGATGGGCAAACTAAAGTTGTTAACAGGTCCTTTGGTAACCTGTTAAGGTGTTTGGTGGGTGATCATGTGAAGGCATGAGATCAGAAGTTGTATCAAGCTGAGTTTGCTCATAATCATGCTATTAATCAGAGCACTGGGTTCAGTCCATTCCAGGTTGTTTAATCTGCTCAGCCACGTGGTCCTCTTGATCTTATGACTCAACTAGTTTCTAGGTCTATTCCGAAGAAAGTGCAGGATTTTGTTGAGGGGTTGCATGATGTTCATAAATCTGTTCGTGACAACTTGGTTCGCGCTAATTCGAAGTACAAGCATTATGCATATCAAAAGAGGAGACATGTTGACTCTGAAGTAGGAGACTTTTTGTGGGCTGTTTTGACTAAGGATCATTTTCCAGTTGGTGAATATAGTAAGTTGTCTGCTAATAGATTGATCCAGTGAAAATTATGGATAAGATGAACTCAAATGCTGATCATTTGAAGTGACAAGCCATATTCGTTGTTCTGATGTTTTGTTTAGTGTGAAACACTTGTTGCCTTACCATGGTGATTCTTTAGATGATGATACAGCTGGGAATTCGAGGACCCATTTTTCCTATCTAGGGGGAATGATGGGGGCCCAAGTGTTGAAAAACGGGCTGACTTGTTTCTAGAGGCCCGAGATCGCGTGACGAAGAGGGGTTTAGTAAAAGGGGTATAACTTTTGCATCCTAATTCGTTTTCAGCCCGTGACCTGTCAAAACGTGCCTAAAAAGGAGGCGGGCGACGCTCTAACCAGCTTTTAGCTGGTTATGGGTTTTTCAGGGCCCAAAAAGCCTTTTTACTATCAGTTTTTTTATATATTTATGTTTTTTTTTTACTTTCAGTTGGACTTTGTCTTTGGGCTACGGTCTAGCCCTTTGGATTTTTAGGGTGTTTCTTGGTTTGCAGTCATTATTTAATGAATCTGTTGTAACCCTTGCAAGACAGTTGTCAGTTTAATAAAAGTTAAACCAATGACCGTTGTGTTGTCGTGTTTTACCCTAATTTTCAGGTATTCTTTAGAATCAACGACTATTAACCGAATTGTTTCTGCCGTTGTTTTTGAATCAACAAATCCAATTATTTATTTTTGTTACTTTGTTTTTTTAGTTTACATCAATATCATACCGGTATAATTTAAACAAATTGAAATCTCACCAGAATGTGATTGATATTGATCCCGTCTCACCTAGAACCAACAAATACGCTCGCAACTGAATCATCACAAGAACATTTGTATAAATAAATGTGCCATAGTAAAATGTAGATACATGGAACAAGGTAAACAAGATAAAGTGAACATTTTATTGAATAAATGTGCACAGTACATATACAAATAAACAAAATGATAAGAAAAAACATGTCACGTAAAATATCTTTAAAATGCTTTAGCTTTGCAAGTTAGTCTCTATCTAAAATGTATTCATTGAACTCCACAAGAGGTCTAAGAACTCAAACATGGTAACAAAGGCAATTAACTAAGATGACAAGCATACTAAGATCACTGAGCTTTTATTGACACTAAATGTGTTCTAATCTGAAGTTAAAATAATGGTTAATAGACCTTTTTATTTTGAGTTATTCTAGTGAGTCTGAAATAAACATACTTAGAGGCAATAAGGGTAACTTTAGTATATCCATGCATAATTACGATTATAAAAGTATAGAATTAGATACTTAACTTTTATCACTAAATGTGTTCTAATCTAAAGTTAGAGTAATGGTTACCAGACCCTTTTTTAGTTAATTTTAATCTAGTAAGCTATAATTTAAGTACTGTACCATGTAAGCTATAATTTACAAACTTTTTTTAAGAACACCTGAAAAGGTGAATGATATTGTTAAAATTATAGCTTTATACACCTGAAAAGGTGAATGATATTGTTAATAGATATTATAGCTTTATAACAGACGCGACAATCCAATCACAAAGGCGGATTTACCAAAGCCGATTCTAATCGTTGTTTAAGATGCCCGTTTTCATTCACTGTCAAAGGTGAGCAACTTGGTGGCTGCTAATCGTTGTTTAAGATATTTTACTAAAGCCGCTACTAAAGGTGCTGTTTTGAAATTGCTTATTAAGATGTAAGCTTATAATGGTGTTTCAGATATCAATGCTTAAGAGGTTTTTGGATTTCTATATTCTTGATAAGCAACCCAAACCAAGGTTTTCAAGATCAGGGATCTCACCTAGGATCGTTTTCGTCTTTGCAAGATCGAGATCGTAAAGTAGGATCGGGATCGTAAGATCCTACTATAATGTAATTTTATTAGTAGTGTTTGCAATATTTTACAAAGTTACAAATTAATATACATCGTAAACACAAATTTATACGAATATTTCATACTATATGGTCCTAAATTATGATTAAGAAATGTATAAGAAGATTTACATGTTATTTTTTAGTTTATACAAAATAGAACTTATAAATTTGTAGTTTTTTAGTTTGTCACTCGAGAAAAAGTAAGATCGGATCATAGTAGATCCTAAGATCCAATAATCAAGATCGGGATCCTATAAGATGTTAAGCGTGTAAAGATCCTACGTAAGATCTGGATCGTTTTTTATTTGCAGTATCGTAAAATCGTAAGATCATAAGATCAAGATCGGAATCTTGACAATCTTGACCCAATGCATCCCCTATAAGCGACGTAAACACCAATTCCTAAAAGCCCTATAAGCAGCTTTGGTAAGCAATTCTAAACAGGCCCTTAAGATGTAGTCTAAGTAGCTAATCCCAAACAACCCAAACCGCCTCTAACTTAAGTTAGCTACTTTGAACATCATGTTTTCAATTTGAACACTCAAAATAAATTAATATGATTCTAGCCACAACCCTAATTTTTATAAATGAAATAAGTAGACCGGAACACATATTATTTAGTGATGATCTTGGCATCTACTTTTTCATAAGAGTGTAAACAGATAACAGAAACTCCCACCTTGTTTGTTGACAAGTGTGGGAAGAACATTTACCTTTGATTGTCTGTGTGGCTCGGTCCAACAATGTCGGTGTTGGAGGTTCTCCGGGATGGTAAATCGGGGTTTGACATAGGTTTTTGATTCTCGTATTGTGAATAGAGGATGCACATAGAGGTTCCACTATAAAAAATAAAAGTAAACATAGTTAGACATTATTGCAAGAGGATGAAAAAAATAACACATAAGCTTTCTTAACATACATGTGAGAAGCTTTTTTATTATACTAAAATAAAATCACAATCACATCTCCATTAATCTTACAAAATAGCTAATGTGAAACAAAACATACATCCATTAAAGCGGATAAGGAGTCTAACATAAATAGGTGAGGGTTCAAAGAAGACATTCTTCCGCTTGGATGTCATTGCACGACTTAACCCACTAACATAAATAGGAAAGTTTTTCTTCCCTTCCCTTGCCTCCATAAACGACGGCCCAACACCCCTTTTGAGGTGTTCGGAATCTTTCATCCTTCTTTCTATTTATCTTACTTACTATGAATTTATTTAACGCTCGTTAATACTTAACTCTTAATTATTTAACGACCGTTAAAGTTACATCTCGGTTTAATTTAATAAATACATAAATATATATTTATTAAATAAATTAATAAATACAATAAATATATTTGTTAAATAAATTAACTCTTTACGTATTGAGTGCAATCCCGTAATCTCGAGTTCGCTCCTATCACACGAATATTAAATATAAGTCCATAAACTTTCATCTCCCACTTGGACATATTTCGAATATCGTGATTACATTGACTAACGTCTAGTTACAATTAGCAATTCTCTAGTACAACTCGAGTAAGGTCTCCTGGATAAAACCTTTTAATGATTCATCATTATTATTATCCTTCTATTTCTAATACAATGTTAATAAGGATATGGATCTCAGTCATTCCTTTCATTAACCATTCTGTTTCTCGTTCACAGATTCAACAAGATTAGAAAAACAAATTTGGGTGTCGCCACACAAGCGTCTTACTAATCCCACTAGGGGCCCAGTTGTATTAAACTTCAAAACGAAATTGGAGGAAACAAAATCCCATATTGACTACGAGAAAAAGTTATAAATTTTGCAACACTTCCGAAAATAATCCTTATAGCTACCAGTTACGTTTAGCGTTAGATTATTCCATAGAGATGCACTAGATTCATAACAGTTTCCTGGTATCTCAAGTCTAAGGATAACTATTTATGATTTATTTGATGACAAAGACACACAAAATAAAATCATATAGTTGGGATAAGTCCAATATTCGATTCATAAAATATCATCCAAAATCGATCAATATACTTTCAAGTATACTATATCGCTATTTTGATTTGTCTAAACTTAATAATATTCCCATATTAATAATCGACAATGGACATTTAGCATAACATTTATTCATGGATTAAAACATGTAAAATAGGATACAAAATTAAATAATAAGAATAAATAAAACCCAATCTTTATTTTATCAAATAATAATGTCATAACATCCTTTATCCAAATACTAATCACATATTTTCTGCATGAGTTTGCTAGCTAGTTACAGCCCAATCGCCTTGGCATGCTTAACTACCTTTAGTCTAGGCAAAGCCTTAGTTAAAGGATCAGCTACGTTATCATCTGTGTGAACTTTTATTACTTTGATTTCACGAGCTTCAACTTGTTCTCGGACGTAGTGATGTCTATGCATAAAGTGTCTGGCGCCTTTCATGATTCCAACATCATTGGCGAATATGATTGTGGCAGAATTATACCAATACATATTTATTAGGTTATTTTATTGCAAGCATCATCCCAAGATCTCCAATAAAAGTCCTAATCCAAACCACATTTAGTTATGTATATGGCTACCCTCCGAATACCAAAACATTTCTTTTCGTATTCCTCAAATACTGTAGAAAGTGTTTAACAGCAACCTAGTGGAGCTTCCCTGGATTCCGTTGGTATCTACTGACCAAGTTCTGAGTAAACGCCACATCAGTACTTGTGCATCTTACATCATACATAATAGATCCTACAGCTCAAGCGTAAGGCACCTTCTGCATGTATGCCTCCTCTTCAGGAGTTGATGCATCCATCTCATGACTCAGATTATGCTTAACTTCCATAGTTTGAAAACCTTTCTTGGAATTATGCATGTTATACTTCTTCAATATCTTATCTATATAAGCATCTTGACTTAGACCGATTAACCGTCTTTTCTGTACCTGATAGATTTTAATTCCCAGAAAGTATGCAGCTTCTCCTAATCCTTCATAGAAAAACATTTACCAAGATAATCCTTAACAGCTTTAAGTCTTAGAATGTTACTTCCCATGATTAATATGTCATCAACATATAGGACTAGGAATACTACATCACTCCCACTAGCTTTGCGATATACACATGGCTCCTCACGATTTTGAATGCATCTAAACTTTTTGATTTCTTCATCAAATCGTCTATTCCATTGACGTGATGCTTGCTTCAAACCCTATATGGATCTTTGAAGTTTACACGTGTGTCCTGGATTCTCAGGATCAACATACCCTTCTGGTTTCTATATATAGATGTCTTCATCTAAGCGACCGTCCAGGAAGGCAGTTTTAACATCCATTTGCCATATCTCATAGTCATAGTATGCTGCTATAGCTATGAGAATCCTAATAGCTCTTAAGTATGATACAGAAGAAAATGTCTCCTCATAGTCTATGCCAAAAGTTTGAGTAAAACATTTAGCTACTAAACAAGCTTTATAGGATTGTATTTTCCATCCATGTCGGTTTTCTTCTTGTACATCCACTTATGTCTCACTACTTTAGTATTTTGTGGTGGATCTACAAGAATCCAAACATCATTAACTTTTATGGATTTCATTTCCTCATCCATAGCAACCATCCACTTATCCTTCTCAGGATCAAGCATGACGGATTTATAATTAGCAGTTTCACCAAGATCCCCTACTTCATCATCTTCCTCTATGTTAAGACATATATTGTTATTTGCGTTTTTAATCCTTGCGGATCTACGTAGAGGAACTAATTCCGGTGGAACCGCCAGACTTTCTAGTTCTACAGGAATTACATCGCTAGCGTTTTCAGAAGGTAATGTATCTATATGACTCTCTTCAAGATCATAATTTCTCCCATTGAATTCTTGATTTACAAGATCACTTTCAAGGAAGTCTCCATACCTAGCAACAATCATTTTGTTCTCAAGTGTATAATAAAACTAGTAACCCATAGTTTACTTAGGGTATCCTACAAAGATACATTTCATAGATCGTTGTTGGAGTTTGTCACTCGAGTCACGTTTCACATACGCCTCGCAACCCCAAACTTTTATATAAGACAAATATGGCTTCTTGCCATGCCATAGTTTATATGGTGTCTTATCGACCTTCTTTGTGGGAACCATATTTAAAATGAGAACAACAGATTCTAAAGCATAATCCCAAAAGGATAAAGGTAAAGTTGTAAGATGAAACATAGATCGTACCATATCTAATAATGTACGATTTATCTTTTCGGATACACCATTTTGTTGTGGAGTATAGGAAGAAGTAAGATGATGAACAATTCCATTCTCACTTATATAATCTATAAACTCTTGACTTAAATATTCACCACCTCTATCAGAACGAAGAGATTTAATCTTCTTTCCTAGTTGCAGTTCTACTTCTGCTTTAAACACTTTGAATGTTTCAAATACCTCATGTTTATGCTTAAGTAAATAAACATAACCATAACGGCTATAATCATCCGTAATTGATAAGAAGTAGCTAGCACCTTTCCTTGACACATGTCTAAGTGATCCACACACAACAGTATGTATTAATCCAAGTAGATCAATAGCTCTTTCAATATTGTTATTAAAAAGTTTCTTGGTCATCTTCCCAGAGATACTAGACTCACATTTATCAAATGATTCATCATTGATATTTTTCAAAAGACCTTCATGTTGAAGCTTTTGTATACGAGTCTTCCCAATATGAGCAAGTCTACAATGCCAAAGATAAGAAGAGTTCTTGTCAAACTTTCACTTCTTATTCATGCTAAAAACAGAATTATGATTATTCTTGGATTCACTATCATGCATGTCTATTTCAAACATACCATTCACAGAAATTGCATTAAAATAGAAAATACCATCTTTCAAAACAGAAATTCCATTATCATCAATCGTGTGAACGAATCCATTAGTCAACAAACAAGAAAAGGAAATAACACCCCTAACAATTGTAGGTTCATAATGACAATCATTTAAAATCAGTACTAAACCCGAAGGTAAAACTAAATTAAATGTTCCTATAGCTTCAACCGCTACTTGTGCGCCATTGACCACTTGTAGAAATTGTTCCCCATAGGAAAGCTTCTTTTCTAGATTAAATCCCTGCAGCGTATTACAAATGTTAATACTGCATCCCGTATCATATACCGAGGAATTTAATTTGTATGATAAATTAAATAAATTGATCATAAATAAAGTACGTGAAGCTGCAGCGCTCTGCTTAGACTTCTTCTTTATTTCTCGCAACTTTTTGAGGTAAAGAGGGCAATTCCTCTTCCAGTGACCACTTGCCTTGCAATGGTGACAAGTCTCATCCTTCTAAGATCTATTCTTCTTAACAAAGTTTTGCTTAGGATTTGAGTAAGTCACAACTTGTTTGCCCTTATCACCCTTGTCTTTGCCTTTCTTTTTGTTCGCTTGCGGTTTTAGCTTACTCACTCCACCCTTTTGTATGGTCAGTATAGGAGGAGTATAAGTAGATACCTTGTCTTTTAACCCCTTTTCGTAGTCAATGAGCATTGCATGCAAATCATTAACTGTCTTCCCCGTGCAATGCATATTATAGTTTCGAACAAAATCATTGAAGTCCTTGTTAAGGGACCTATTGATCAAGTTGATGGCCATATTATGACTATAGGGGTGTCCTAGTGCAATGAGGTGTTCCATATAACCCCTCATTTTCAAGTATTGGGCACTAACAGACTTTCCAGGAGTTTGCTTGTAGCTATGCAAAGCATCTACTAAGTCGTAGATCTCCACAACTTGCGGCTTCTCGAACATAGTCTTGAGCTCATCAAGCATTCTCTTAGGTGAAAATAGCTTATACTTCTGTTGAAGTGGAGGAGCCATTTTTCTTAGCATTAAGCAAGCCACCTCTGAGTGCTTCTTAACATTAATATCGTGTTCAAGCCTTTGCGCTTAAGAAGCTCCTTCATCAAGATCCTCTGGATAAGGAGTAGTCAAGATATCAATAGTGCCCGCTACTCTCAAGACAATTCTTAGTGAGCGGTACCAATCATTGAAGTTTGGGACAGTAAGTTCAGGACGATCAAAGAACTCTTTGAATGCAGAACTTATAGTGTTATTGTCGGTTTGATCCATTTCTACATAAATAAGTTCAAATATTAGTATTTTCGATAACAAAATACTTTCAAGAAAATAAAATTACCCCGTTATATAAACCATAGTATTTTCCTTGAATCCTAGAACTATATTGACATAGATCCATTACATCGGTTGATATGCTAGTAATGAATGTACTCAATGTAGCGACTTGTCGAACAATTCAATTGACAAACAATTTTCAATTTCTAGATATTTAAGGGATTTACATCGCCAAAAGAATGTTTTCCATTGTAAACATGTTTCATCCCTTCTGAATGCCTTAAGTTTCCAGATCTCACTGAGTAACTTAATTAAGTCCTCTAATCCGAGTAATGTAAAACCATCATACGAATTCTCATTCTATGAAAGTTTTTTGTCCATTACAACATCATCCAAAAATCTCATTTGACGGCGTAGCAATTTCAAGTGTTCGTCAATTAGGAGCATTCGACTTAAATTTTAAGGGTATAAATTTGATGTAAAAAACAATGTATGGAGAAGTATGCATACAACTCTATAGAATAAGTTTAATAAACATTTAGTAAACTTTTTCACGAGACTAAATTTCTACATAAATTATCTTGAGGTATTGGATAAACAATTCAAATAATTTTACCCACAACGATTGACAACGTACTTTTTCTAGAACTCGGCTAAAGCAAAAAGCAATAACCTTATTCATTGTGTTTCGGATGTGAATTTGAGGTAAATCAACCTAAAGGTATAATGCAAATATAATAATCGTAGGTAATTTCAATTTGACGCACATGCGAGCCGAGAATTTGATTAGCGCCTAATGGCTTAACACCTCATTCCTTAACCGGGTACATGACCAGTGGTGCATTATACCCACTTTCTCGTTTGTCAAAAGGAGTAGGCCGTTAGATTATTATTGCAATTCATGAATCAACGTAATCTTATGTAATTTAGATCTCTAAGAAATCTTTATTTTAATATGAATTAGTCCATATTATTTCTTTTAAAAAAATCCTTGTTTACAATAATTCAAACAATTTTTTTTTAAATTCGACCAAAAACCATAATTTATTTAAAAACAAAACCCTAATTTAAAAAACCTAAAAAAACATGTAGTTTTAACTCAAAACAATTATTAGTTAAAAACTTTAGATTTTCGATAATTATAACATGCTAAAACGGCTCTTTATGCCACTAAAGGTTTATTTACATCATAACAATTATATAAAACCCTAAACGAGATCAAAGCACACATAGCGGAAGCGATTGAATAAGATCATAATAATAACACAATTATAATTAATCGAATTAGGGTTACATACCTTTACGCTAAAGCAAATCCACAAGACGAATAACAAATCACCAATTCGGGCTTATACCATATATAACCAAGATATAGTCTAAAGTAAGACTATATTACGATCTTGTATACACGTAATACAACGAGCTAACCGTGATTCTAGCACGTGTAAACCAAGCTATAACGTTTTTAGAAAATCTACCCAACAACCCTAGAGAGGGGCTAGGACTAGATTATAAGTAAAATTGGTCAAACAAGAAAATCAACCATAACCCCCTTTGTGGGTATGTCTTGCGATCGCAACAAGAAAGAGGGGAGGGAGAGATTTTTTAGGTCTTGAATTATAAGGCGAGGGGTTGTTTATATAGGCTTAATTCTTTTAACTTAAAACAAATAAATGGAAAGTTTTTCTTCCCCTTCCCTTGCCTCCATAACCGACGGCCCAACACCCCCTTTGGGGTGTTCCGGAATCTCATCCTTCTTTATATTTATCTTACTTACTATAAATTTATTTAATGCTCGTTAATACTTAACTCTTAATTATATAAGGTTCATTAAAGTTACATCTCCATTTAATTTAATAAATACATAAATATATATTTATTAAATAAATTAATAAATACAATAAATATATTTATTAAATAAATCAACTCTTTACGTATTAAGTGTAATCCCGTAATCTCGAGTTCGATCATATCACACGACTATTAAATATAAGTCCATAAATTTTCAAAAGGCTCAATAAACGGGGTTTTGATATTTTTCTAAACCTAAAACGCAAAAGGAACAATTAAAGGCAAATCATTCTATTTATAAAGTCAATCTAAAAATTATAAACACAATTAAAAAACATATGCAATTAAAAACTATTAAAAAAATTAAAACAAATAACAACTAATTAAATCTAATTAACTAATGAAATATAGATTTATAAAAACTCTTTGAATCAAAAAATATAAAACCTAAATAACTACTAATATAAATTTATTTTTATAAAAGAAATTATTTTTAATATTTAAAACTATTTTTATAATTAAATGAATCTAAAACAATTTTAACAATATTTTAATACTAAACCTTAGCTATAAATTTTGAGAAAAAACATTAAAAATACTTAACACTATTTATGAGGGTTTACAGTATAAAAGTTTTGAACATGCGCTTAAATACAACTCCAATCCACTCTTTGAAAAAAAATTCCTAAAGGCAAACGGATCATGATCTCTATTGTCTTTGTTTTTCAAAAAATATTTTACGAAAAACATCTATGTTTCCTTTGTCTAAAGCGGTCATTAAATGGATCAAAATAACACATTTTTGTTATAACATATTAGATGTATAAGGTTAGAAAAAGACAAGAAATTGTATAAATTTAGGATACCGAAGGGTATGCAAGGTTCAATCTTTTAACTTCGGACATGAACCTCACTGCCAATTTTATATCCCAAACATAATACTCTTTCTCAACACATCCCATTGTTACGCACAGTAGTATATAATTACATAACATGTTCTTTCAACCAATGTGGGATGCAAGGTTAGAAAATAAATTTTTCTATGAAAATATGATAAAGTATGTACTTTCACATTAGCCCGTGACTAGTTATGTAAGACACACCTCATGAAGATCAAAACATCATTACGCATGGTCATTTTACTTTTATCACTTGTTCAAAACTAACTCACAACAATAACAATATAAACATTCTCGATTATAGCTTATTTAGATTACTACTGAATACTTGCATCCATCTGAATTAGCTTGCAAATTAAGCATTTGATCATCAGTGATTTTCAAATTTGTATCCGAACTTAAGTCATCCAACTTAATAGCTTTTCAGTTTTAGGGTGTAACATATAAAACATTACGTTTTAAAATTGAAACTTAACGAAAATGTTGTTTATTTTTATTAAAAACATTGATAGTAAAATTTATAGAAATTAAGGTTGCAATATAAGAGGGAAATATAAAGATAATGATTAATATAAAGATGTCGAAGATGATTTAAAAGTTTTAACGAAAGTTAAAACTTCGTGTAGCAGATTTTGACATCTTTTTAGACATATGTTTTGTTACGTACATTCTAAAATGCTTAGTATTACTTTCATGACGAATGCATACCTAGCTTTTCCTTCTTTTCTACCTAACAGTTCATTAACAACCTAGCTACTAGCTTAATATAAAAACTAAGACTTCCTTTCATATTCTCACATCCGTCATGACGACTGGTACTCAGAGAACCAGACCTTGCAACGAATGTGAAAGCATGACACTAATCCTAAAACAATAACAATTTAAACCGTTAAATATATATATGATAACCCTTTTTATTGTTTTGTCCATGTGGGATGGGATTAGTATGGCTTTCATGACACATACGTTTTCTTTCTTTTCTATCTAATAGTGATACTAACTCGGTAACATAGCTATTGCGGACTAAAGTTGTTGAATTGGTATTATCACTGGTGCATACCTCCTCCGGCATAATTGGGTTGTTTTACAGTGCCTGCGATACATTTTATAGGTTTGGATTTAAAAAATTAAGACTTAAATCAAGTTTCATAGTCTTATTAGTGCTTTCTAAGAAAATGGTACATAAAGTTAAGTTAAATTTCCATATAGATGATTCACAGTTGAAGAACCACAAGACCTCTAAGTGAAAGAATGTGAAACAATAGCTAATAGATATTGTGGGATTAGTTATAATGTCTTTCGTGACAATGAGTTATTATCCGGATGCACATTAATTATAGCTTGTTTATCTTCTAAACTTATTTTGATTGCTAATACGTTGTAATTAGATACAGAAATGGATCTTCCATGGAGCTCCTATCATGCTCACCTAAATAAAACAATATCGAATCGAGCAATATATATAGAAGTATATAACCACTACAAAAGCTAAGACCATATTAAAAACAATGACAAGATTAAAAACAAGCGAGGAACTTATATAAAACAAAAGATGCGTAGAATGTTGGATATATATGATAATTATTTTCCTTCTTTTTGGTATATGGGATGAGAGATAATTAACATGAATTTCAGTAGGACTAACAAAATATGAAAGAAGTAAGATGACATGATACTTTGATGGAGATAACCTTGTTAAAATATGGTAGGGAAGATGATAAATCTTAGTCCCATACAAAGAACATCTATGGTCCGAAAATATGTCAGGGAATCGGGACTTCTTTTAGCGAACATTGTAATGTTATAGATGTCGCTGTGATTGACAAAAACAGATGGAAGTCTGGTACTGATTTTAAAATTGCTGAACACTGTAAAGTTTCTTAAAATTGGTGGAGAATTTTGCATGGTTCAAATAGATATTTCGACATATATAGGATAATCATTTTCTTGCTTAAAATACGTGAATTTTGAAAATTACTAATATAATTAGTATCGATATCATAACTTAGTAAACATTTAAAAATAAAAAATAAAGTAAGACTCCATACCAAATCTTAGTACTGTACTTATGGTTAATTCGAACCGTACCAACCCATGCAACCTGTACGAAAGCATGACAATAATTCTAAAACGAGAACCATGCAGACAGCTGAAAATATTGTAGGAAACGGTGTACATTTTTATTATAAAATCGAATTTACAATAAAATAACAGAAATTAAATTGACAGAATTTAAATGACAGAAAGTAATTAACAGTAATGAAGAAAGCAGTAAAACAAAGACGAGGCACGTGTTTAACGCGCTTCCCTTAAAACAGATTCGCCGTCTGTTTCCCAGGGTACAACGTCTAAAGCTGTTGTACTGCCAGACTTAACAAACTTTCCTGAAAGATCACGGAAGCCTTGCGTGTTTCTGATCGACGAGCTGCTGGAAAACTGTCTGATAATGGAGTAAGGAAAAAGCTGCGTTTTTTCTGATGTGAAAACTGAATGAGAATGGGGTATATTTATACTGAAAACTTTACTTGTTCTCAAAGAAAATATATAGCACAGACTAAAACAGATTTCCTGTCTGTCTTTTTAACACAAAATATTCTGTTTCTGTATCTATTCCTAAAATAGATGTACATAATTTTCTGGAAAAACAAATCGAATTCGCAGCAAAAAAGATACCGAAATTTGCCCACACCCAAGCCAGTTTTCGGAGCTGCATTCGTGTACGCAGGTCGCGCGCGCTCGTGCACAAGTTCAGTAGCTTCGAACCCATTTTTGGCATAGAAATCCCACTTTCTGTGCCCCCCTGCGCGCGCGTAGGCGTGGGAGTAAAACCACACAAATGAATATTGTAGGGTAGAAACTAGGATTTCCTTATAAACATGTTTTCACTTCATGTTTCAAGCGATGTGGGACAAATATTTTTCCAAATATTGTGTTTCACGTGACTCACTTTGAGACACGATATCTCATTCATATGAACTCCATATTGGACATACTTTAGCTCGTTGCGAAGCTCTCTTCGAGGAGAACGCAAAGCTAATAAGTACTACGAATATATATAACATATACATATATAAAATTATGTCCAAAGTATTACAAAAACCATATTTTGCAAAACATTTTCCAACAAATATATAGGATAATCATTTTCCTGCTTTTGTCGGATGGGAATTAGTATGACTTTCATAACAAGAACAGAGATCATTTGTCATTTAATTTAATCGAATAGTGTAAATTTGTCATTTAACTTTAGTACAACATTTGAATTCAGTCTTCCAAAAAATATCTAATAGTGTAAATTCAGAACATGAGATCACACAAAAGTTAAAACTTCATATATGATATATCCGACACCTTTTACATAGAAAAATGTTTTTGCATGTCCAAGTATTTTCTACAATTAAGACGATATTAGTAAAGGTATTTTGTAATTTAGAAAAACAAAAATTAGATTTAATATCAAATTTTCATGTTAGTCTGTGAGCTTAGTTTCTAACACAGAACCAAGCCATAGAAGTAACAAGAAATCATCACACTAACCCGAAAACAACAAATGATTAGACACTTAGATATATAGAGGTAACTATTTTCCTTCTTTTGCCTATGTGGGATAAGAGTTGGCATGACATTCGTGATAAGAACAATGAAGAAGTCACCTTTTCTCTCAAACTCATGATTGTGTTTTATCCTAAGTACAATCTGTTGGTTTATATAGTTCATAACAATTATTCAAAACCCTAATATGGATCAAAGAACGCATAGCGGAAGCGATTAACAAGATCAATTAGTTTAACACAATTATATTAATCAAGATTAGGGTTACATACCTTTATCCTAGCAAGATCCACAAGACGACGGAACGGACGGCAACTAAGGTTTATCACGAACACCACCAAGAATATAATCTAAAGGAAGATTATATCACGCTCTTGTACACACATAATACAACGAGTTAACCGTGAGTCTAGCACGAACAAACCGAGCTTCAACGCTTATGGAGTATCTACCCAATAACCCTAGAGAGGGATAAGGACTAGATATTAAGCTAAATTGAAAACCAACCGAAACCCTAATTGGTGAGGGTGTGACCGGCGATCAAGAGAAGAGAAGGAGAGAGATGGGTGAAAAATTATGAAGGCTTTAGGTGTTTATATAGGCTTGACAAAACTTGGTCTCCAAGTAAAACACCAATTAGGAAAGAAAATCTTTCCTCCTTCCTTTTTCCCTCCTTAGGCCGACGCCCCATAAGGCCCATCTAGGGCTTCCGGAACTTTTCCGTTTTCCTTCTTTTAGCTTATATTTAATTCCATAACGGTCGTTATAACTTAACTTTTATTTATCAACGATCGTTAGTTAAGCTTTGGTTTGATTTAATAAATATATATATAATATATTTAATAAATAAATTAACTCTTTACGTTATGTGTGCAATCCCGTGATCCCGAGTTCGATCCTATCTCACGACTATTAATTTTAAGTCCATAAACTTTCAGCTCCCACTTGGACAAAATTCTAATATCGTGATTACATTGACTAGCGTCTAGTTACACTAGCAATGTCACTAGTACAAACCGGGTAAGGTCTCCTGGACAAGAACCTTTTAATGATTACATCATTATTATTATCCTTTCATTTCAAATACATTGTTAATAAGGATATGGATCTCAGTCATTCCTTCATTAACTATTCTGTTTCTCGTTTACGGATATAGCAAGATTACCAAAACACATTTGGGTGTGGCCACACAAACATCTTACTACTCCCCCGAGGGGCCCAGTTGTATTTATACTTCAAAATAAATTTTGAAGGAAACGAATCCCATTTCGACTACAAGCAAAACACATGAACTTCGCAACACTTCTGAAAATAACCCTTATGACTACCAGTTACGTTTAGCGTTAGGTTACCTTACAGAAATGCACTACATTCAATGCAGTTTTCTGGTATCTCAGGTCTAAGGATAACTATTTATGATTTACTTAATGACAAAGATCCATAAAGTAAAATCACATAGTTGGGATAAGTCCAATATTTGATCCATCAAATATCATCCAAAATTGACCAATATACTTTCAAGTATACTCTGTCACTATTTTAAATTGTCTTAGTTTAATAATACTCCCATATTATTAATCGACAACGGACATTTAGAAACATCAAAATGCTCATGGATTAAAACATGTAAAATAGGACACAAAATTAAATAACAGAAAAACAAACGAAACCCAATCTTTATTTCATCAATTTAATAATGTCTTACATCCTTTATCCAAATACTAATCAACAGATTTATTGCATGAATTCGCTAGCTAGTTGCAGCCCAATTGCCTTGGCATGCTTAACTACCTTTGGCCTAGATAAAGCCTTAGTAAAAGGATCAGCTACGTTATCATCTGTGTGAACTTTTATCAATTTTATTTCTCGAGCTTCCACTTGTTCTCGAACGTAGTGATATCTACGTTTAAAGTGTCTGGCGCCCTTCATGACTCCAGGGTCATTGGCGAATATTATTGCCGCAGAATTGTCGCAATATATATCAATAGGTTCTTTAATTGAAGGCATCACTCCAAGATCTCCAATAAACTTCCTAATCCAAACAGCTTCCATTGCAGCTTCTGAAGCGGCCATGTACTCAGATTGAGTCGCATGCATAGCAATGGTTTTCTGCTTACTGCTCTTCCAGTCAACTGCTCCTCCATTGATGACAAAAACGTAACCCGTCTGAGACTTCGTATCGTCTTTATCACATTGCCAGGACGCATCACAGAACCCTGTTACATTCAGTTCTGTGTCTGGTTTACCCCTGAATACCAAAAACATATCTTTCGTACTCCTCAAATACTTCAGAATATGTTTAACAGCAGTCCAGTGGAACTTTCCTGGATTCTGTTGGTATCTACTGACTAAGTTCTGAGCAAACGCCACATCAGGCCTTGTACATCTTACAGCATACATAATAGATCCTACTGCCGAAGCATAAGGCACCTTCTTCATGTAAGCCACCTCTTCAGGTGATGATGCATCTTTCTCATGACTTAACTCACGCTTAACCTCCATCGGTAAGAAACCTTTCTTAGAGTTATGCATGTTGTATTTCTTCAATATCTTATCAATATAAGCATCTTGACTAAGACCAATTAACCGTCTACTCCTATCTCGATAGATTTTAATTCCCAGAATATATGCAGCATCTCCCAAATCTTTCATAGAAAAACATTTACCAAGATAATCCTTAACTTCCTTAAGTCTTGGAATGTTACTTCCCATGATTAATATGTCATCGACATAAAGAATTAGGAACACTACATTACTCCCACTAGCTTTGCGGTATACACATGGCTCATCACGATTTTGAATAAATCCGAACTTTTTGATATCTTCATCAAATCGCTTATTCCATTGACGTGATGCTTGCTTCAAACCATAAATAGATCTTTGAAGTTTGCACACGCGCTTTGGATATTTAGGATCAACGTACCCTTCTGGTTGTTGCATATAGATATCTTCATCTAAGCGACCGTTCAAGAAGGCAGTTTTAACATCCATTTGCCATATCTCATAGTCATAGTATGCTGCTATAGCTATGAGAATCCTAATAGCTCGTAAGTCTGCTACAGGAGAAAATGTCTCCTCGTAGTCTATGCCAAAAGTTTGAGTAAAACCTTTAGCCACTAAACGTGCTTTGTAGGATTGTACATCACCATCCATGTCAGTTTTCTTCTTATAGATCCACCTATTTTTCACTACTTTAGCATTTTTAGGCGCGTCTACAAGAATCCAAACATCATTGATTTCCATGGATTTCATTTCCTCATTCATCGCAACTATCCATTTTGACTTTTGTGGATCAGACATTGCGGATCGATAGTTAGCAGGTTCACCAAGATCCCCTACTTCCTCCTCATCATCCTCTATGTAAAGACATAGTTTGTCCGGCGCACGTATAGTCCTTTGAGACCTACGTGGAGGAATTAATTCCGGCGGAACACTCAGACTTTCTGGTTCTACAGGAATTTCATCGCTAGTATTTTCAGAAGGCAATGTATCTTCTTGAATTTCTTCAAGATCATAATTTCTCCCACTGAATTCTTGATTTACAAGATCATTTTCAAGGAAGTCTCCATACCGAGCCACAACTACTTTGTTTTCAGCCGGATAATAGAAGTAGTAACCCATAGTTTCCTTAGGGTAACCTACAAAGATACATTTCACTGAGCGTTGTTGAAGTTTATCTCCAGAGTCACGTTTCACATACGCCTCACAACCCCAGACTTTTAAATAAGACAAATATGGCTTCTTGCCATGCCATAGTTCATATGGTGTCTTATCTACCTTCTTTGTGGGAACCATATTTAGAATACGAACAGCAGATTCAAGAGCATAATCCCAAAAAGATAATGGTAAAGTTTTAAGATTAAACATAGATCGTACCATATCCAATAATGTACGATTTCTCCTTTCGGATACACCATTTTGTTGTGGAGTATACGGAGAAGTAAGTTTCTGAACAATTCCATTCTTACTTAAATAATCTTTAAACTCTTGACTTAAATATTCACCACCACGGTCAGAACGAAGAGCTTTAATCTTCTTTCCTAATTGTAACTCTACTTCTGCCTTAAACGTCTTGAATGTTTCAAATACCTCATGTTTATGCTTAAGTAAATAAACACAACCATAACGGCTATAATCATCCGTAAACATTAAGAAGTAGCTAGCACCTTTCCTTGACACATGTCTAAGTGGTCCACACACATCAGTATGTATCAAACCAAGTAGTTCAGTAGCCCTTTCAATATTGCTATTAAAAGGTTTCTTGGTCATCTTTCCAGAGATACAAGATTCACATTTATCAAATGATTCATCATTGATACTTTCCAAAAGCCCATCACGTTGCAGCTTTTGTATGCGAGTCTTCCCAATATGGGCAAGCCTACAATGCCAAAGATAAGAAGAGTTCTTGTCTAACTTTCTCTTCTTATTCATGCTAAAAACAGAATTATTTTTTCTCTTGGAATTTTCATCATGCATGTTAATTTCAAAAACACCATTCACAGAAATTGCATCAAAATAGAATAGACCATCTTTGAAAACAGAAATTCTATTATTATCAATCGTGTGAGTAAATCCAAGATCCAACATACAAGAAAAGGAAATAACACCCCTAACAATTGTAGGTGCATAATGACAATTATTTAAAAACAGTACTAAACCCGAAGGTAAAACTAATTTAAATATTCCTATAGCTTCAACCGGTGCTTGTGTGCCATTGCCCACTTGCAGAGATTGTTCCCCATAGGATAGTCTCCTCTTCAACTCAAATCCCTGCAGGGTATTACAAATGTTAATACCACATCCCGTATCATATACCCAGGAGTTTGATTTGTATGAAAGATTAAATAACTCTATCATAAATAAGTTACCTGAAGATGGTGCTGCAGCAACTTGCTCAGCCTTCTTCTTGTGTTCTGCCATTTCATGGAGATAGAGAGAGCAATTCCTCTTCCAGTGTCCAGTCATCTTGCAGTAGTGGCAAGTCTCATCTTTCTGAGATTTCTTAGCAAAGTTCTGCTTCGGCTTAGATGTAGTCGCAACTTGCTTGCTCTTATCAGCCTTGCCTTTGCCTTTCTGTTTCTTATTCCCTTGCGGTTTAGGTTTAGACACTCTACCCTTTTGTACATAAAGTACTTGAGGCGTAGCATTGGATGCCTTATCTTTCAAACCCTTTTCGAAGTCAATGAGCATTGCATGCAAATCATTCACTGTCTTCCCCGTGCAATGCATATTATAGTTACGAACAAAATCACCGAAGTCCTTATTAAGGGACCTATTGATCAAGTTAATAGCCATATTATGATCGAAGGGTTGTCCTAGTGCGATGAGCTGTTCCATATAACCTCTCATCTCCAAGTAATGTGCACTTACGGACTTTCCAGGAGCTTGCTTGCAGCTATGTAGAGCATCAACTAGATCATAGATCTCTACAGCCTGTGGCGTTTCATACACTGCATTAAGTTCCTCAAGCATTGCCTGAGGTGGAAATAGCTCATACTTCCTTTGAAGTGCTGGAGCCATTCTCCCTAACATTACAGCAGCCACCTCATGGTGCTTCTTAACGTTAGCGGCGTGTTGAAGCCTTTCCGCATCAGATGCTCCTTCAGCAAGATCCTCCGGAAAAGGAGTTTCCAAGATATTGATAGTACCCGCTGCTCTCAGAACAATTCTTAGTGAGCGGTACCAATCATTGAAATTCGGGCCAGTAAGTTCAGGCCGTTCAACGAAAGCTTTGAACGCCGAGCTTATTGTCAGATTACTTTCGGGTTGAGCCATTTCTACAGAAATAAGTTCAAACATTAGTATTTTTGATAATACAATTCAAGAAAATAAAATTACCCCGGTAATAAAACCATAGTATTTCCTTGAAAAACTAGAACCCATATTGACATAGATTCATCACATCAGTTGATCTGCTAGTGACAAATGTATTCAACATAGTAACTTGTCGAACAATAATTGCCTAAATCAAATTGCAATTTCTAGATATGTTAGGGATTTACATTGCCAAAATCATTTGCATTGTAAACATGTTTTATCCCTACTTTATGCCTTATGTTTCCAGTTCTCACTGAGTAACTTAATTAAGTCGACTAATCTAAAGAACGTAAAACCTTCATGTGCAATCTTATTCAATCATGAAGTTTTCTCTCCATTACAACATCGTCCGATATCTTATATGACGACAATTGTAACTTCAAGTGTTCGTCAATTAGAGGGCATATGACTTAAATTTAGGGTATAGATTTTGGTGTCAAAATCATGTACGGAGAAGCATGCATACATCTCCATAACATAAGTTTAATAAAACGTTTAGTAAACTTTTTGGTGAGACTAAAAGTTCATCATATACTTGCAAGTTGAGGTATTGGTTAAACCAATTAAAGATTTTACACACAACTAAATTCACACCGTACTTTTTCTAGAACGTTAGTTATAGCACAAAGCAATAACTTTATTCATTGTGTTTCGGATGTGAATTAATGTAGTTAAATCAACCTTAAAGAATTGTACCAATAACAACCGTAGGTAATTCCAATTTTGACGCACAGGTGAGCCGAGAATTTGGTCAGCGTAAAAGCATAGCACCTCCTTCCTTAACCGGGTACATGACCAGCGGTGCGTTATACCCACTTTATAGTTTGCCAAAATTGAGTAGGCCGTTTGCTATTGCAATTTTAATCAACGCAAATCATATGTATTTTACATCTCAAAACAATTCATTAATTTTGATAAGATTTAGTCCATATTATTTTTCTTGGAAAAAATTACCCTTGTTTACAACATACAATAAAAAAACGTATGAAAACAAGTAGTACAAAAAAAAACTAAATCAAATAGCCACATGCAAACCAATTTATTCAAAGAACATCAAATCTAGGGTTTTTATAAACATAAAAAGTCTTCCCTAATTTTAAAACTTTGAATCAAATAAAGCAAATAGCAATCAAAATTATATGATCCGTAAAAAACATGTATGTTCATTACGGATCTCCCACATTCTCTTAACAATTAAAAATTACGGATCGTAACCACACATGACATAACAATTAATTCATGCAAAACATCTAAAGTCAATTACCATGTAATTTTAGGGTTTACAAAAAAAAAAAAATTTTTATAAAAAATTCGACATAAGTCGATTTTAATAATAATAAAAAACAAAACCCTAATTTTCCATAAAACCTAAAAAACAACATGTAATTTTTAACACAAATCATTATTAGTTAAAAAAACTTTAGATCTTGATAATTATAATCATGTTAAAACGGCTCTCGATGCCACTGTTGGTTTATATAGTTCATAACAATTATTCAAAACCCTAATATGGATCAAAGAACGCATAGCGGAAGCGATTAACAAGATCAATTAGTTTAACACAATTATATTAATCAAGATTAGGGTTACATACCTTTATCCTAGCAAGATCCACAAGACGACGGAACGGACGGCAACTAGGGTTTATCACGAACACCACCAAGAATATAATCTAAAGGAAGATTATATCACGCTCTTGTACACACGTAATACAACGAGTTAACCGTGAGTCTAGCACGAACAAACCGAGCTTCAACGCTTATGGAGTATCTACCCAATAACCCTAGAGAGGGATTAGGACTAGATATTAAGCTAAATTGAAAACCAACCGAAACCCTAATTGGTGAGGGTGTGACCGGCGATCAAGAGAAGAGAAGGAGAGAGATGGGTGAAAAATTATGAAGGCTTTAGGTGTTTATATAGGCTTGACAAAACTTGGTCTCCAAGTAAAACACCAATTAGGAAAGAAAATCTTTCCTCCTTCCTTTTTCCCTCCTTAGGCCGACGCCCCATAAGGCCCATCTAGGGCTTCCGGAACTTTTCCGTTTTCCTTCTTTTAGCTTCTATTTAATTCCATAACGGTCGTTATAACTTAACTTTTATTTATCAACGATCGTTAGTTAAGCTTTGGTTTGATTTAATAAATATATATAAAATATATTTAATAAATAAATTAACTCTTTACGTTATGTGTGCAATCCCGTGATCCCGAGTTCGATCCTATCTCACGACTATTAATTTTAAGTCCATAAACTTTCACAATCTATGCACAATAAACATTGTTTTTGGATTTACTTTGGTTATCAATGCTAACCTAAAAAGGTGACAAACTTCTAAGGCCTCTTTTAGCAACGCCATGAGGGAGTCACAATTGATCTCATGAGTACATTTCTCACTCGTGAGCTTGATGTGGAAGAAATAAGTGTTGGGATTTTGAATACTAGTTAACCATTACTACGAGTACGCAGCGGAATGGATCTAGTATAACATACATGATTAAGCACATAAGAAAAACAATTTAAAACCAACCTTTAATTAATTGAGTAAATCAATTAATACGTCTTGATCTTGATCTTGAACTTTAACGGTTAAATTACCGTCTCCATCGTTTGCTCACACGACACGTCAAACGAACATCACTACGATGCTAATAGTAACTTCACTTCTCAAACAACAAGAGTATAATCTTGTAACTAGTAACCCTAGATCCAAAACCCTAGTTGGGATTACGTAAGGATCGGTTTATAGAACGTTACAAGATTGATTACCCAAAATCACATAAACCCTAATTAGGGTTTATGCATGTCGAACCACCAAGGGAAGAACTAAAACCTAGATTTAGATATCTAGGGTTTAGTTATAAAGCTTAAGACTTTATAAGAAAACCACCAAAAAGGATTGATCTTATAAAGGTTTAACCTTTATGTGATTTTAGGGTTAAAGGAAAAATCGTTTGGTTTTGGTGTCGGGTGTGGGTCGATCGGACGCAACAAGGAGGCAAGAGAGAGATAAAAATTATGAGGGGTATGAGATTGTATTTATACTAATCCTTGCACCTCCTCAAAATCTTTAAGGCCCAACCTAAGAAACCAATTAAGGAAAAGATCACCTTAATCAAATATTCTTGAATATTTACTTACCAAAAAACCAATAACCAAAAATCTTCTAGAACCCCCTATATACACTATTCGGCCGAATGGCCTTAGGGTTTCTAGAAGTCGATTTCCTTCAAAATTTTAAATAACGCACTCATATTAAATTAATTAAATCTCGTTAATTAATTTATCCATCGTTAATTAAATAATAAGTGAAGTTTTTATTAAACGTTTAATTATAAATAATAAAACGTAAATAAAAGTGTGTTCTCCGTATTGAGTGTGTGCCCCCGATAGGCTTACGTATTTCCGATGGCTAAACGATCGCATATCCCAACAGCTCCCACTTGTGAGAGTTTAGACATACAACGTCCATAATAAAGTATCTAGCAACACTTCATTATAACCGGAAATGACTGAGGTATAGTTTCAAGAAGAATATCTCAAAAGTATTAATGGTATACGATTATGTGACTTGCTAATAATCATTCCTTTGTTACTAGTACCGTTTAAACTATGAATATGGATCCTAACTCATTCCATGAAGTTTAAATTTTAGTTTCTCGTTATAGAAGTTAATTTAGATATACCAAATGTAAACAAGTATCATCTTGACTTACTCTTTGGGTGCGGCCACATAATTATCTGATTAATTCTGGAGAGGGCCCAGTGGTACTTCACTGCACTATATCAAGTGGAGGAACAAATTCTTTATTGACTACAAGTGTCTGTGGATGCTGCTTCACAACACTTCCAATTAGAGTCTTTATAACTAGGTCTGGCGAACTAGCGTTGGACATAGAATCAAGAAGTGATATTCACACATGCACAAACTTGTTTGCATCTCAAGTCTAAGGATGATGACTTAATCACCATTTTCTAGATCCTACTCATGACAAGGATCCAAAAGTAACGATTCGAAAGTTCGGGGTGTCCAATACGCATTCCTTATGAATAACATATGAGTTTGGCGGGACCCGTCCATATATTCAAAGAATATAACCAACACTCACATTTGTCTTAATATAGACAATATTCCCATATTGCTAACCGACAATGGACATATTTAGAATAATCAAATATTCAAAGATTTAAACATATAAATATAGGACAACAATAATTATATGAATGAATAACAAATACCAACTATCTTTGTTCATCAGAAAGTAATTATTGTCTTACCATCCCAATTATCCAAATACTAAAATAGATATGCATGAAACTTAATTTAACAAGTTGAAGCCAAATGTTTCCAACATTCTCAACTATTCTTTACAAGAATGCTAAATAGTCATCTAAGTAAAGTTTCTGAATACTTGTTTCAAATTTCTCAATTGTGAAAGATTTGGAAAACAAGATGAGTGTCTTTTCTTACATGCTCATACTATTACAAGTTTCATAGTAGGGGTTATCGTCAATCCTTATATAAGGTATTTAACATCAACGATATTCTAACTGTCATCTTTACAGTTTCTTAAAATATAAAGTATTCTTATTCCTTAATGTGTAATGCAACAATGCTCATTGTGAGCATATCTAGTTAGCAGATTTATCATCAATAAGAAAATCTCGCTTTACTAGAATTGATTATCCTCTAGCATCAGTGTACACATACATCACTATGCTTTATAATTCGTAAACATTTGTATTTAACAATAATCTAAATACTCTTAATTAGATCTTGTTTTTGTCATCTCAGTTTGCTCTTGTACAAAAATGACAACAAGTCATATACACAATATAATATATACATAATGAATCCTTAGTTAAAAACATAAGATTTCCATTCATGTTATAAATTATGTCAAGTGAAATATATCAATCAAGACTCGCTTCAATGATGTATTACATTGTGTTGGACTCAATTACCGCATATGCTTATATCAATAAACATTTATTCCAAAGTCATTTGTTTTATTCTATAAATTCTCAAATGAAGTTTCATTCCAATCTTAAGGATCACATCTAGCTTAAATGGAATGATGTCTTCAATATGTTATACAACATATGAATTTTAAAGAAAAACATAGTGCTCCCACTCAATGTCAAGTGTACTCCAACTCATCTAAATTTAATCAAAATCATATTGAATTAAATTCTAGATTTAGTTTCTAGATGCATGATTTAATCCGTACTTGGATTATCTATCTTGTATACTTAATAAAGATTTTATAGACTCATTAATCCTTTTGATTATACACCATCCTCGCTAAAAGGTAATCATAAAGGGAAACTATAAAGTTTAATTGACATATACCATTTACACAGAAACATATATGACAATCAACTATCTTTATTTAATTAATGCGTGCATAGAAGGATGATTTAAAAGCTTCATACTATTAGCCATGCATTAATTATGTATACCATTTTGTACTTGCGAGTCATTCTTCAAAAGAAACTCCATCCATCCTCATAGGTTTATAATTAGGAGAAACATCAATCAAATTCAAAAGATTGATTTTCTCTTTAAGGACTGCATCTTATCACTCATATTTCTAAGACATTTATCAAATTCAAGATATGATAATATTCATTAGTAGTTAGTAGATTACAAAGATCTCCTAACTTATATTCCTCAGCATTGATATTAAAATATCAATCAAGTGATGAGGTATCTTTGCAGATTTATGAATGAGAGTAACAATTACTTTGGTTTGACATTTCCATGCTTAACCAAAATGTGACATCAACAAGTGGATTTTGAAGGTTGTGTATTTTGCTCTTGAATATCTTCAAGATTTGTTATAACTCCCACTTACTTTTGTAAGTAGAGATCATTCTCTAAATACTAAGTATTTAAGCAACAATAAATTGTTATTAATAGAGAGACTACAAAACACATTTTAAATTTTTATCTCAAGTTTGTTAATAGTATGCTTCATAAGATATTAACAGATTAAATAATTTAATCAAGACATATTGGTATTTCTCCCAAGAACCCTAATTAGGGTTTCTAGTAAGAACCCTAATTCTTGTATCACTCTTTTAACCAATAACCTTCGGAAAGGTTTATGTTACGTCAAGCTAGGAGGAACACCAACACTACAATCGTCAAGCACGGAAATGTAGGAAAATCGAAAAAACCCCAAGAGATTTTAAGATTAGATTGGTTTGAGTGGAACAACCGAAAGTCCCTAATAAATTAGGGGTTTTCAATTTGTGGGTTGTCTTGAATACCTTCTAGGTTTGAACTATATTGAGTGTATCAATGACACACGCAATTTTCTAACCTTCATAGATCCCGGAGGTAGAATAATTAAAGCTATCATAAATTAAACTATATAAATATAGTTTGTTTCAACCCTTTAGACATACCATGATAATTTGGTATTCTACGAGTATTGGAATTATGAGACTTCATCAGAATTCCATAGATAACTTAATACTCTTTGGATTAAATACTTGTTAATTGGGTCATGCCAAATTATAATATCCGTATTTTAAATCCAGGTGCATGTTATAATATAAATTTCTTGAACAATGCGAGAACCATGTGTTTACAAGAAGACATAGCAGTTCAAAAATTATATGTCCATGTGTTTACAAGAAAACAGAACATATCAAGTATACATTATAAGTCTTTGAATAATTCAAAGATCTAATGTTTATGTGTTGACACGAAGACATAACTATTTTACTACATACTTTATTGTATAAGTCGGTGAGTAATTCAAGGACTTTATAATTATGTGTTATCAAGTAAAAACATAATTATACTAACTAAAGTAATCATGAACGCAAACTCTTGAGTTCAATAATAATTTCAAGTTAATTTTATACTTCAAAAATATGATTATAATATCTTAACCATAATTGTATTTACTAAACATGTAGTAAATTATCGAAGTATCTTTCCACTATATCGTGACATTTGAATATAGTAGGACAACAAACATCTTGTATGTTCAAGTCCTAGTAGAATTGATACACGAGATTTTCTATGGTGAAAAAGTTCGTTAATTCTCGGAATCCTCTCGAATTGATCTAAGTTAAAAGTGGAATGATTTGTTCTTGGTGACAAAAAGTGGATTTGGTTTTCTATTCTACTAAACAGGCAAGTGAATAAAATGGTAATGAAGTAAACTTAAAACAAACAACAAATAAAAAACAAAACTTGAATCAATACTGGAAAAATACCCTTACAGAAAAATACCCTATGCGGAATGTAACACCATTCGGAAAGACATGCCTATGCGGAATGATGCTCTACTCGGAATGATAGATGCTATTCGGAATATAAATCCTATTCGGAAAGAATGCTTATGCGGAGAATATTACCCTATGCGGAAAATAATGTCTACTCGGAAAAACCAGTCTATGCGGAATAATTGGCTTACTCGGAAAACTAGCCTTATGCGGAAAGTACTCTATTCGGAAAAATGAACCCTATGCGGAATAATATGATCTATGCGGAAAAATTAGCTTACTCGGAAAACTGGGCTCATGCTGAATATAAGGTCTATTCGGAATGTCTGAGAAATTCCGAATAAAGGAGAAAAACAACCTCTACTCGGAATAATTGAAATATTCCGAATAGAGGCAACCCCAAAATCCCTATTCGGAATCTGGGAAATTCAGGTCTGATGAAATGCGAAGAACAAGGAGATCGTTTAATCCACAATCAACTCCAAAACTTAAAAAGGTTTTACCAAATCAAACACACATCATTTAAATACAATAAGTAATAAATCCCACCAATAAAAACACTAAATCAACAACTTTTTGAAATCAAACTAGAATCAAATAAAAACTTAAGAACTTGCAATAGATGATGATGAAGAACAAGATGAATGAAAAGATGGAATAGATTGATTAATGTAAAAGAGTAACAAGATTAATGATTAAGGATTACAAGATTGAAAGAAAAAGATGAAAATCACCAAACTCCCTAATGGAGTTGGTGATGGAACGAACAAAGACCTGGGAAAAAAGAAAAAATGAACTAACTCCCTAATTGTGTGAAGGGAGTATCTACTTATACTCCTAGTGGTTGGTTGGTGAGTGGTCTTTCTCCCTTTCTTCTTGTCTTCTCGTCTTTTCAGAAAAGTTGACGTTTTCGATTCTGATTCGGGATTTGTTGTCGATTAAATCCAACTCGTCTTTTAATTTCTTTGTTAAATAGACTCGAGTTTCTTCGACTTATGAAAATCTTCCGTCTTTAGTCCTTTTCTTCGATAAATCTTCGAATAGGCCTAGTGACTTCAAATCTTTTGCATCTCTTGGACAATAGACTTTATCTTGAGTCTTTTTCCTTGATAAAACCCGTGCAATCCCATGTTTTCTTTAATATTCATCCGGTTAGCTCTGAAAACACAATAAACACAAAAACCACGCATAATTCCAAACAAATGATATTAAATACGTGTTTTGGTCTAGTTTTAGTCCGAATTAAGTGGTAAAAGGATGGGTGTTTACACACCTATCAAATCCCCTACACTTAACCATTGCCATGCCCTCATGCAATGCTTAGTGATAAAGCAATTTTACATTTTTCTCATAATCAATCAACCTTGGCCTTATTTAAATTCTACTAAACAACAATTAAAACACTAAGAGAACTTAAAACATTTAAAATAAACAAAAGGATGGAAATAACTTGTAAAGAAATCAAGGACTTACATTAGGGCTTTGGTGTTGCGAAGATTTATCACCCTCAAGTTTCACGTTCCCCAAACTAAGCTTAAAAACGAGATCATTGTTATTATAAGTTAGTAAATCAAACACTTACACACATGGCTTAATTAAATGCTTAAACCCCCTTATTCCTAATTGTATCTCTTATATTTTATTTTTGTCTTAGAATGATCATGAAGATGCATTTTTGGACTTATTTCGATAGTTTATTAAGGCTGAAAGCAAAGTAGGACGATTTGATCAATAGTTAGCTAAAGGACAAAATCTCTTAAAACTGCTTCTCGGGATATCAAAAAGTTCATATCTTGGCATAACTTGGTTCACGATTTGAGACCTTTCTCGGGCCGATATTTGGCATGTACTTCATACTTCATATCTTCGAGAGACGTTCTTGAGATAATGGTCTTCTCATCATAATAGAGTTTCTTCACTTTGGAGACTTTTGAGGGGTACTCCAACTTTGTTGACCACGACTTCATGATTATTTCTTCAATCTCTAATTGGGATTTTGAGATACAACGATCCGCCTCCTTTTCGGACTTGGATCTATTTATCCTCATACCTTGTTAGGGTCTTTTCGGATAGACTTCTCCATGATCTTTATGGGAGTTGATTGCTTTTCGTCGTGAGTCTTGATCCTTCATATAGATTTTAGGAATAATGCTTTTCACGTCACTTTGGATCTTCAGCAATAAAATTGAATCCTCATGCCTTGTTAGGGCCTTTTTGGACTCGCCAATCTTCGCGCCCCGCTTCATAAGTTATGCCTTGGCTATGAACTCTTATCATTACCGAGCAACTTTTAAACGATCTTGGGCTAGAAGCTAAGTAACTTTTCAAATCGTAAGACCTTACTTATTGCAGATAAATTATTAGCAAGTGATGGGAGAATAGGCAAATAATTACACCAAGTGAGCTTGCGCAAGAATACCGACTTATAATTGGCTCTATCATTTCTCGTCCTCCACAATTTAAAATCCCAAGTAATGAGATTCGTGGATACTTAGCCTAATAAACCAATTAAGGTCTATATGGTTAAGGATACTAGCTAGAATAAACTTGGATAAGTCTATTCGGGTTGAGTCAAAATAAACGCAACGGGCCTAATAGATCTAAGATTTCAAAACTAGCTACACCACTTTATTAATATTTTGACTTTATTGCGGGATATATACATATGAAAGCAACGATAAAAATTTAAAATTTACGACTAAATGGCCAAAGTCAATAAAAAATTTGAAAAATGTTGAAAAAGACGATTTTCCGGTTAATTGAAGGCATTTTCATGGAAAGGTCCACTTAAAACTTCGATAGAAGTCCCCCCTACACTTAAGGTAAACATTGTCCTCAATGTTTAAGCATGTGGGAAAAGTCTCCCCTACACTTATGACATTGTGCACGTTGGTTAACTCAAGTTAAGGAAGAGACGACTAAAGTGATCAATTTCAATGTGAGTATGAAGAAAATTGAAACACGATAGTTGAGAGATAGAACCGGATTTCGGATAACACGGGAGCACGGTTCTTCAAAGATTTCCAAGATTGCAGTTATCCCTGTTAGCACATCACCACACAAACACAAGTGACCAAAATAGGTCCTCCCCTACACTTAGGGGGTTAAAGGGATAGATACTCGGGCTGCCTCCCGAGGAGCGCTTGTTTTTGATAACCGAGTCACGAGCCTGACTCGACCCAAAATTAGTTCATGGGGAACGTGGTGAGGGATGGAATCACCTCCTTAGAGGTGTCCTCACCAAAGTACAACTTCACTCGTTGGCCATTCACCTTAAAATTTGGTCCATCAGGTTGAGCAAGCTCGAGAGTACCATATGGAAAAATTTGGGCAATGGTGAATGGGCCGGACCAACGAGATTTGAGCTTGCCCGAAAGATTTTCAACCGAGAGTTAAAAAGTAAGACTTTGTCTCCAACATGGAACTCTCGGTTTTTAATCTTGGAGTCGTGAATGAGCTTAGTTCTTTCCTTATAGATCAAAGAATTTTCATAAACCTCATTCCGAAGTTCATTCAGCTCATTGAGTTGGATCTTGCGTAGGTCACCGGCTTTGTTTATATCAAAATTAGCCCACTTCAAGGCCCAATAAGCCTTGTGCTCCAACTCAATGGGGAGGTGGCACGCTTTCCCGTACACAAGACGATAAGACGTACAGCCGATCGGGGTCTTGTAAGCAGTACGGAAAGCCCACAAAGCATCATCGAGTTTATCAGCCCCTGCGGCACGATGCTCTCCCACGGTCCTTTCAAGAATTCGCTTCAGTCCTCGGTTGGATATTTCAGCCTGGCCATTAGTTTGTGGGTGGTAGGCTGTGGAAAGACGATGGTTTACACCGTACTTAGCCATGACTCGAGCAAATTGGTCATTGCAGAAATGAGTCCCACGATCACTAATAATGGCACGAGGCACACCGAATCTAGCGAAAAGAGCTTTCAAAAAGTTACAAACCACCCTTGCGTCATTAGTAGGCAAAGCTTTGGCTTCAACCCATTTAGAAACGTAGTCAACGGCTACAAGGATGTATTTGTTTCCTTTAGAAGAAGGGAATGGCCCCATAAAGTCGATACCCCAAACATCAAAAATTTCACACTCTTGAATGAAATTCTGAGGCATCTCGTCTTTATGTGTGATTTTGCCTTGCTTTTGGCAAACATCACATCGCTTAACCATATTGTGAGCATCACGATATATGGAGGGCCAATAAAATCCCGAATCAAACACTTTCTTGGCGGTGTAGTTGGGACCAAAGTGACCACCGGTGGGTCCTTTGTGGCAAGCATCAAGGATGTCCGACGCTGCCGGTCCATCAACACATCGGCGGAGAATCAAGTCGGCACATTGTTTGAATAGGTAAGGGTCGTCCCAAAAGTAAGTCTTGATGTCGGTAAAGAACTTCTTCTTTTGCTGGGACGTCAACCCTTCCTTGAGAATTCCACCCGCCAAGTAGTTTGCAAAGTCCGCAAACCACGGGGTTTCATTCGGTTTCGAGTTTATAGACATTAAGGTCTCCAAGGGAAAAGAATCATTGATTTCTTTGGTCGGATGATCCCCTTGGTATGGATCCTCAAGTCTGCTCAGATGGTCCGCGGCTAGGTTTTCTGCTCCTTTTTTATCGCGAATTTCGATTTTAAATTCCTGGAGCAGCAAAACCCAGCGAAGAAGTCTTGGTTTGGAATCTTGCTTTGTCAACAAGTACTTCAGCGCGGAATGATCGGTGTACACAATGGTGGTGGAAAGGACAAGATAGGGGCGGAATTTTTCAAAAGCATAGACAACAGCTAAAAGCTCTTTTTCGGTTGTCGTATAATGCAATTGTGCCCCTGTCATTGTCTTGCTAGCGTAATGGATCGGTTGGAAGTGTTTGTTCACTCTTTGTCCAAGAACCGCTCCAATAGCAAAATCACTAGCATCGCACATCATCTCAAAAGGCAGCTCCCAATTAGGGGTAACCAAGACGGGTGCCTTAGTTAGCTTATCCTTAAGCGAGTTGAAGGCTTCAAGGCACTCTTTGGAGAAGATAAAAGGAGTATCTTTTTCCAAGAGGTGGGTCATCGGGCGAGCGATTTGAGAGAAATCTTTGATGAATCGACGATAGAAGCCCGCATGACCCAAGAAACTTCTCACACCCTTCACGGTTGAAGGTGGAGGCAACTTAGCGATGACATCGACTTTAGCACGGTCAACTTCAAGACCGGCTTTCGAAATCTTATGTCCAAGCACGACGCCTTCTTTTACAATGAAATGGCATTTTCCCAATTTAGAACCAGGCGAGTGTCTTCGCACCGCTTGAGCATACGTTCCAAATTGGCAAGGCAAGAAGAGAATGAATCCCCGAAGACCGAGAAATCATCCATGAAGACTTCCATGGTTTGTTCAACCATGTCATGGAAGATAGCTAACATACACCGTTGGAAAGTCCCGGGCGCATTACATAAGCCAAAAGGCATTCTTTTGTAAGCGAAAGTGCCATAGGGATAAGTGAATGTAGTCTTCTCTTGATCTTGGGGATCGATGGGTATTTGAAAATAACCCGAGAAACCATCAAGAAAGCAGTAATATTCATTACCGGCTAAGCGTTCAAGCATTTGGTCCATAAAAGGTAGAGGGAAATGATCCTTTCTCGTGGCATCATTGAGTTTGCGGTAGTCTATACAAACTCTCCACCCAGTAACGAGACGAGTGGGAATCAACTCGTTGTGTTCATTGGGAACAACGGTTATTCCGCCCTTCTTGGGCACACAATGGATTGGACTAACCCACGGTGAATCCGAAATAGGGTAAATCATACCCGCATCAAGAAGTTTGATAACCTCTGTTTTGATGACTTCATGGATTTTTGGATTCACCTTTCGTTGGCTTTGAATAGTGGGCTTATAGTCGTCCTCCATGAGAATTTTGTGCGTGCAGAAGTGAGGATCAATTCCACGAATATCCGAGATTTTCCAAGCAATAGCCTTCTTATGAGCTTTCAGCACGGCAACGAGGCGAGTCTTCTCTTCATCTTTCAAATCCTTCGCAATAATGACGGGCGACTTCTTGTTGTCGTCAAGGAACACGTACTCGAGATGAGGCGGCAACTCCTTAAGTTCCAAATCCGGAGGAGTTTCGACGGGAGGCGTTTTCAAAGTCGTGGTATCGATAGCAATAACCGTGGGAGATGGAGGCGAAGGTTTGTCTTCGGTGAGAAGATTGTCAAAGAAACTCATGTCTTCATCACCCTCGGTGGGAGAATCATTAGTAGGTAAATTCACATCTCCCATGGTATCTTCAAGATTGTTCCAGAATAAATCACTATCTCCAAATAGAGACAACGATGAATCAATGGAGGACACGGTCTCAACAGTGGGAAGAGAGGTATGAATACTTTTGCAAGCATCATTAAAGTGTGCTTCACAAGCCTCATCAAGAACGTCAATACAATTAACGCTCTCATATGCATAAGGTTGTTTAGACAACTTTCCCATGTTGAAGACTACTTTGTCGTCACCCACTCTCATGATAAGCTCTCCGGCTTCAACATCAATAAGAGTGCGACCGGTCCTTAAGAATGGACGACCAACAATAAGTGGCACACGGGGGTCCATCTCGTAGTCGACGACAACAAAATCAGCAGGAAAGGTGAATTTGTCGACTCCTACAATGACGTCTTCGGCTATCCCCACTGGATAAGCAACCGTACGGTTGGCCAATTCCAAAGTCATTTTAGTGGGGACTAGCTCTGGGAGAGATAATTGCTTCCAAACACTTAGAGGCATGATATTAATACTGGCACCTAGATCGGCTAAGGCCATGCAATTCTCTACTCCCGGGAAATTGCAAGGGATAAGAAAACGACCCGGATCACCAAGCTTGGTTGGCAATTTCCTTAAGAGCACTGCAGAGCAGTTCTCATTAAGTTGGGTGTTGGCAATATCGAGGAGCTTTTCCTTGTCGCTCAGAAGATCTTTAAACATTTTCGCGTACTTGGGCATGTGAGCGAGAGCCTCAGCGAAGGAGATATTGAAATTCAGTTGTTTGAACATTTTAAGGAAATTCGAAACCTGAATATCATCCTTGCTCTTTTGCTTCTCTTTCCTCAACCTTGAAGGATAAGGTATATTGGAAGAAGAGGAAGGCTTTAGAGGAATAGGGTCACTCACAACCACGGGTGGAGGAGGGGTAGAAGGAAGAGGTGGAGAAATTGGGGAAGGAGAAGGAGGAGGAATAGGAGCAGGCGACTCGGTCTCCTTAGTCACAACCACCGGTGGAGGTATAGGAAGCTCGGGTTCCTTGGTACCTTTGCCACTTCGAGTGGTGATTGCTTTCATCTCCCCTCTTGGATTTGCAACGGTGTTACTCGGAAGAGTACCCGAAGAAGAGGGTTGACTACTTTGGAAGAAACTAGCCATCATGTTCCTCAGATCATTAGTTTGGCTATCCAACGTATTTCTCATATCTGCTCTCAAATCATTTCCTTGCTTGACCAAGTCGGCTTTCAGGTTGAGCACTTCTCTCTAAAGATTTCCCACTATCGCATCGTTAGTCCTCATATAAGTTTCCACTTCTTGGTGAAGAGCGGTGGGTTGGTTGGGAGGAGCAGTGTATGCGGGTGGTTGGTAAGCAGGTTGTTGGTAGACTTGATTGTTGCGTTGAGGTGGTTGTTGCTGCTTGTGAGGTGGGATGTATGGTTGTCGAGGTTGTTGTTGTTGTTGAGGAGGGCGATTAAGGTTTTGTTGTTGGTTTGGGTTGGTAGGAGGGAAACCAGGTGGTGAAAGATAGTTGTTGCTGCGGTAGCTAAGCAAGTTACGGTCACCTTGGGGTTTTGCTTGATAAGCGGGTTGTTGGTAGGTGCCATATGCCGCATTCACATTCTCAGCAGGGTAATCTTGGGTGGCGGTACAAGTTGTGTAAGAGTGGGGACCACCGCATATCTCACAAGGTTGGCTGACAGCGTTCACTTGAGCGTTTTTGGCGTTGTTGCTGTTGTTGTTGCTGACGGTATGTGTGACAAGCGATTCAAGAAGCGTGGTAATTTTGTCAAGTCGCTTGTCGCTGTCATTAGTGCTAGCACTAGCAACATTGGTCCGAACGCTCTTGGTTTGCACACGAGACTTGTTCTCAATGATATCCCAAGCAGCATTGGAAGTTTTAGCCAATAAATTACCCCCTGAGGCACTGTTCAGTGAATCTTGGTCACTCATGCTTAAACCATTGTAAAAAGTATTAATTTGATGTACTTTGGTAAAACCATGTTGTGGGCATTTTCTTAAAAGATCTTTAAAACGATCCCAAGATTCACTGAACGACTCATCGTACTTTTGTTCAAAGTTTATAATCTCATTCCGCAAAGCGGTAGTACGAGAGGGTGGAAAAAAGTAATTGATGAACTTTGTTTCCAAATCCGTCCACGAGAGAATACTCTGTGGCGGTTCCTTTGCAAGCCAATGCCGGGCTTGTCCCTCTAAAGAAAAGGGAAAAAGTTGTAACCTTATAACCTCCTGTGGAACTCCATTGAATTTGACCGTGTTGGTGAGTTGTAGAAATCTCTTGATGTGGTCGTGTGGATCATCAATGGTGCGTCCCAAGAATGGTTGAGCTGAGACCATCTGGATAAAGCCTGACTTGAGCTCGAAATTGTTGGCGGCAATTGGTGGTATAACAATTGGATCCGTGTTGCCATCTACATGAGCTTGTAGCAATTCAATCATTGGGCGGTTATCCGGAAGTGGCTCATTGTTGTTGTTATTCATGTTGTTGAAAGGTGGGTTGTTGTTGTTATTATTGTTGTTCGGAGGTGGTATGTTATTGTTGTTTTGTACACCAGCCATGTCTAAGTTATCGAGAGGCTCGGGCTCTTGATAAGACGTGGATCGAGTGCGCATACACCTGCAAAAGAACGAACAAAGAGAAACAAGGCAAAAATATTTTTGGTTTTTATGTTTTTTACTTTTTAGGATTTTTGAACATTTTATATTTTTTTAGTTGTTTTTGAAAATTTTTAGGAAAAAGTAACGTTCACGGGGAACGGATCCCAAAATCCAAATTCTCACAAAAAACTTTTGATCTTAACGAGAAGAGCCGGCAGCGGCGCCATTTGATACACGAGATTTTCTATGGTGAAAAAGTTCGTTAATTCTCGGAATCCTCTCGAATTGATCTAAGTTAAAAGTGGAATGATTTGTTCTTGGTGACAAAAAGTGGATTTGGTTTTCTATTCTACTAAACAGGCAAGTGAATAAAATGGTAATGAAGTAAACTTAAAACAAACAACAAATAAAAAACAAAACTTGAATCAATACTGGAAAAATACCCTTACAGAAAAATACCCTATGCGGAATGTAACACCATTCGGAAAGACATGCCTATGCGGAATGATGCTCTACTCGGAATGATAGATGCTATTCGTAATATAAATCCTATTCGGAAAGAATGCTTATGCGGAGAATATTACCCTATGCGGAAAATAATGTCTACTCGGAAAAACCAGTCTATGCGGAATAATTGGCTTACTCGGAAAACTTGCCTTATGCGGAAAGTACTCTATTCGGAAAAATGAACCCTATGCGGAATAATATGATCTATGCGGAAAAATTAGCTTACTCGGAAAACTGGGCTCATGCTGAATATAAGGTCTATTCGGAATGTCTGAGAAATTCCGAATAAAGGAGAAAAACAACCTCTACTCGGAATAATTGAAATATTCCGAATAGAGGCAACCCCAAAATCCCTATTCAGAATCTGGGAAATTCAGGTCTGATGAAATGCGAAGAACAATGAGATCGTTTAATCCACAATCAACTCCAAAACTTAAAAAGGTTTTACCAAATCAAACACACATCATTTAAATACAATAAGTAATAAATCCCACCAATAAAAACACTAAATCAACAACTTTTTGAAATCAAACTAGAATCAAATAAAAACTTAAGAACTTGCAATAGATGATGATGAAGAACAAGATGAATGAAAAGATGGAATAGATTGATTAATGTAAAAGAGTAACAAGATTAATGATTAAGGATTACAAGATTGAAAGAAAAAGATGAAAATCACCAAACTCCCTAATGGAGTTGGTGATGGAACGAACAAAGACCTGGGAAAAAAGAAAAAATGAACTAACTCCCTAATTGTGTGAAGGGAGTATCTACTTATACTCCTAGTGGTTGGTTGGTGAGTGGGCTTTCTCCCTTTCTTCTTGTCTTCTCGTCTTTTCAGAAAAGTTGACGTTTTCGATTCTGATTCGGGATTTGTTGTCGATTAAATCCAACTCGTCTTTTAATTTCTTTGTTAAATAGACTCGAGTTTCTTCGACTTATGAAAATCTTCCGTCTTTAGTCCTTTTCTTCGATAAATCTTCGAATAGGCCTAGTGACTTCAAATCTTTTGCATCTCTTGGACAATAGACTTTATCTTGAGTCTTTTTCCTTGATAAAACCCGTGCAATCCCATGTTTTCTTTAATATTCATCCGGTTAGCTCTGAAAACACAATAAACACAAAAACCACGCATAATTCCAAACAAATGATATTAAATACGTGTTTTGGTCTAGTTTTAGTCCGAATTAAGTGGTAAAAGGATGGGTGTTTACACACCTATCAAGAATTAATAGCTTCCTTACCTTTTGGGCAAATGAAACTAATCATATGTTGTTCCTTGCACACACTTTGCAATTTCTCCCACTTGTGTAAGGCACAACATCATGTTATGAAGACAAGCAATACAACATGTGGTTGATTGTGTAAACAATATGATAATGTCATTGATATTATAAGTAGATTTAGAACCATAACTTTAAGTAAAGAATTGTGGATTATTATTTTATAGATAACGTTTCGGAAAGCGACATCAGAAAGGCAGCGTGTTATCTTATAAAATAAAAAGCAATTCTCCTTTAAGCAATGGTCGTTCACATTTGGAAGTGATAAATTATTTCAAAGCAAATTCTAAATAATATGGATGACTAAGCAAGAAAATAAATCTTGTAGCTCCCACTGAAATTGACAATATTACATGGATATTATTTCAGTAATAAACTGCAACGCTCCCACTAGATTTGTCAACATTAAAAATGTTACATCACTAGTAGAAGGCAAAAAGCAATTTATTGACTTCCTTATCTTTGAAAAATACCTACAAGTATACATTTACTTAGGTATTTGAACAAAGTATATGAAATTCTACTTGTGTAGATGAGGGACTAGCCGTTCATGCTTTCAATTAACTTGACTATTTAGCATGCAATTCCTCCTTTATCATCTACATAGCCACAAGTATTTAGCTCTTTAAGGAATAACAAGAGTCCAAGAAAGATACCTAGCGAAGTGCTAGTAAATTCTTTACTCTTTGCGGTTTAAACTCATACATCGTGACAAGTTCAAGATGTCATTTATTTTGGTAGCTATAGACATTAGATACACAAAATATGTTATCTTTCAATGATTTCAGAACCGGGTTAGGATAATGAAATATTAAAAGTGAGTTTAAATGCAATCGATAACGATTCGAGTATGGTCCTATCTTATTCTTGTCAACTAATGAGAAGAGATAGGAGTAAGTCTCGCTTTTCTTACCAGGAAAAGAGACTATGTTTGTTTTCTATAAGAAAACAACTTTAGTTAACGAATTATGTTTCAATAACATAATTAATCGGAACATTAGAAAGTTCAATTTAGTATTTTCGATAATTAAATTCTTAATAGAATTAACTACCCAATTAATTACTAATAAGACTAAGATCCTTACTTGCACTCCCACTTAATATTAGAAGTATGACCGTCTAGTATCAAGTAGGGCAAGAGGTAAGCGACGAGCGTTAATTGCATTACAAGTGTAACTCTTAGAATTATGAGACGATTCATGAAGTTTATTTGTTATAGAGTGTTTGGATGGGACGTTCTCTCATCTCTTTCGAGTACCATTGAACATCTCAAACAAACTTGTTCTACACGTAATAAAGTCATAAGTATGTTTCATCCCATCTTATGCCTCGGGTTCCGAATCTGACCGGGAACTCGACTTAAGTCGTACCAATTTAAAGCATGCAATAATTGGCAAAGGTCTGACCAGTGACAAAAATCGCCTTGGGTGCATGATTCGCCCTAGGTCTGACCAGATGACAAAAAAAATACTACAAGTGCTATTAAATTGGATGGCATAGACTTAAAAAATTCAAATGGGTATCACATAAGTTTTGAAAACAAATGTCAAAAGTGTGTAAAAAGATGCATGCAATCATCCTTTTAGCACAAGTTAAGAAAACGTTTGTTAACTTTGATTTTAGGCGTGTTTACCGCGGGAAAAGATTAAAGAAGGATCAAACCCTATATCCTACTCTTCATGCGCCCGAGGGTGCAAGTGCTTGGGATAATTATCATATAGATGCCGAAACATGTACATGACATGGGAAAAGATTAAAGATCGTTCAAACCCTAGATGGCTTGACTAGAGCACGTAGTGCAATAGCAAGTCCACCATTAGTAAATCACAAAAAACATGATATTTTTAAGTATTATAAACCAATTGATTTTGCAAATCACGTCGTTGAGAAGATAGTTTATAAGCCATCATTACGGTATGTAAGCCAACTCGAGTGACAATATGATTTCGCAAAACAATTAGATTATAATAAAAACAAGTTTCATAGATCTTATGTCCATATTAATATTTGTTCCAAAAAATTATTTTTAACAAATAACACATAGCCGATTCGCAAGAAAAATATGTTGTATTAATATGACATACTTTTAAAGCTAGTTTTGATATAAGTAGAGATCCGTTTTTATGATTCCTAGAATCTTGAATTATTACGTTTTGCAATTCATAATGGAAAACAAATAAGCACATAAAAACAGACTAGAAGGGGGTAGAAGCAGAAGACAGACTCTATATAAAAGCGATAAATCATATAAGATCCAAGTCTCGGATGAGTCTTCCCCAAATTGAGGACCAAAGACCCTCATCAAATTTTCGAGCAAGGTACTTGATGACGTGCAAAGTATCACAAAAGTGAGATGCAAAAGTCTTTGACGGATAATAAAACACTCGTAATTATTAACCGGTTCAATTTAACCTACCCAATTTTAACCATTATCTAGATCAAGATTAAAACTTTATGACAAGTATGCATGTAATTGTCATAAAAACATAAATAAAAGAGATTTTTAAAGCGAAGCAAGCGTGTTTTATTCTATGTGTAACCCATGAATGTCATACGAATTGACTCGTGATGCCACTGTTGGGATTTTGAATACTAGTTAACCATTAACTACGAGTATGCAGTGGAATGGATCTAGTATAACATACATGATTAAGCACATAAGAAAAACAATTTAAAACCAACCTTTAATTAATTGAGTAAATCACTTAATACGTCTTGATCTTGATCTTGAACTTTAACGGTTAAATTACCGTCTCCATCGTTTGCTCACACGACACGTCAAACGAACATCACTATGATGCTAGTAGTAACTTCACTTCTCAAACAACAAGTCTATAATCTTGTAACTAGTAACCCTAGATCCAAAACCCTAATTGGGATTACGTAAGGATCGGTTTATAGAACGTTACAAGATTGATTACCCAAAATCACATAAACCCTAATTAGGGTTTATGCATGTCGAACCACCAAGGGAAGAACTAAAACCTAGATTTAGAGATCTGGGGTTTAGTTATAAAGCTTAAGACTTTATAAGAAAATCACCAAAAAGGATTGATCTTATAAAGGTTTAACCTTTATGTGATTTTAGGGTTAAAGGAAAAATCATTTGGTTTTGGTGTCGGGTGTGGGTCGATCGGACGCAACAAGGAGGCAAAGGAGAGATAAAAATTATGAGGGGTATGGGATTGTATTTATACTAATCCTTGCACCTCCTCAATATCTTTAAGGCCCAACCCAAAAAACCAATTAAGGAAAAGATTACCTTAATCAAATATTCTTGAATATTTACTTACCAAAAACCAATAACCAAAAATCTTCTAGAACCTCCTATATACAATATTCGGCCGAATGGCCTTAGGGTTTCTAGAAGTCGATTTCCTTCCAAAATTTAAATAACGCACTCGTATTAAATTAATTAAATCCCGTTAATTAATTTATCCACCGTTAATTAAATACTAAGTGAAGTTTTTATTAAACGTTTAATTATAAATAATAAAACGTAAATAAAAGTGAGTTCTCCGTATTTAGTGTGTGACCCGATAGGCTTACGTATTTCCGATGGCTAAACGATCGCATATCCCAACAATAAGCTCACGAAGGTGAGCTAGTCGAAAATCCTTTTCGGGCGTCGTGTTAGACCCAGACTTTGTTTATAAAAAAATTCAACACCCTATTTAATTTATCCTTTATAAATATATTTCAAAACACACTAATTGATACAAAAAAAAATATACAACATCTACACACAAAAGAAATAAAAATTCAACACTCCATTTATCTCTTATAAACACATTTCCTAATGTTTAAAATCTTTATGTAATGTTTTTAGTTTTTAATACAATGTTTCATTTTATGTTTTTAACCTTTTAATGTAATGTTTTTAATTTTTAAATGTAATGTTTTTTTTTCAATTTTTAATGTAATGTTTTTTAATTTTTTAAGTAATGTTTTTATTTAAGAATTAATAAAAGTATTATTTAGGTGTGAGTATTTTTTTGGTGTGATTGATAAGAGTGAATTGTGAGAGGAAGTGAGGATGAAAAGTATGAGAGAGAAACTGATATAACGCTGACGTATCTGGTGTGAAGGTATTTTTTAGTGTGACTTATAAAAACAGCCTAAGAGCTAAACACAAAGTCTTGTAAAGAAAGATGTACTAACCCTTAGAGCACATGGACGAGTTGGCACCACAATTTAGTGCTATGGGAAAAAATGCACTACGTAGGCTATTGCATCACGAATATTTTGATATCATATTATGGCGGTGATTGTTTGGCATCAGAAAGTGATTTTAAAAATGCTTCTTTTTAATTTTGTCATACAAATAAAGTTTATTAAATAAAAACAAACATTTTTTTTCATAAAAAATATTACAATAAAAAAGTTACAACAAAAAACATCTTCGACTTCATCTTGTGGTGGATGCAATTGTTGGTCGGATTGCGGACGAGATTGTGGATGAGATTGTCGGTCGGATTGCAAGTTGTTGTTGAAATTGGCTATACATCATTTAATGATCGAGATCGTATGGGTTGAAGGTGGAAAAGTAGGACGGTTGAGCCAGATTCGAAGAGGAGCCCGAATTGGTGTTCCAATTCGACGAAAGCGCCCATCCATTCATCAATTGATGGGCACATTAAGATACTGGAAGCCTACCCGTTCTTAACGCACTTATAGCATAAGTAGAATGTGACTCACTAATGTGTGATTCTGAAACTCGCTAATGTTGTAGAATAATTATTTGTGGATAAACGAACAACTTTATAGTAGAAAGAAAAACAAAATTTCGCATAAAGCTTTCATAATTTCGAGTGATTCTCCAAGATTTATAAAGTTATAACAAAAAAGTTAAGACTTTATGCTAAAGAAAATTAACACGTCTTTGGTCTAATATTTTATAAAATCAATAGAGAAACATATTCAGTTTAAAAAATTTAAGATATTATATCATATTTTCACATCTGAAGGTGCATGGCTTGGTTCCCCAACAAGCCTACACAATCAACATGAAAGAATGACATTAATCCCAAAACAAGTAAAGAGTACATAGTTGAATATATGTATCATAACTACTTCCCTTCTTTTGTCCATGTGGGATGAGAATTGGCATGACTATTTTTCTTGAGTCATGCTTGTGTTCTATTCTAATAAGTACCATCTCTAAGCACATTAAGGCTCCTTAATCTTCATAACTTAGTTTGATTATTGATGCTAAGCTCTATGATAATCACAAAGCGACGATGGTATTACATACACGTCTTTCACGGAGTACTCCATCACCCACGCTAAAGTTCATTCTTCCAAATATACAAAATTGACTTTTCTGCGACGATGGACAAATCTAATATGAACCTATCCCATACTAGGCTCGTAATCGGTTCATAAGTCCTAAGTATAGAACTCACTCAAAAAGCTAGCTTGTTTGAGGAGGGGACACCTGAACATTATAAACCATCAACCATTCCCATACATGGCCGATGTGGGATCATACATTACCCCACCCTTTGAAGAACCAACGTCCTCGTTGGTCACGGCTATGTTGGTCACGGTTGATACCCCTTTTGGGTCCAAGCCACCACTCCATAGGCCACCACTCCGAGCTCGTTGGTCACAGCTATGTTGGTCACGGTTGGCACCCCCTTTGGGTCCAAGCCACCACTCCATAGGCCACCACTCCGAGTGTTGGAACCTCTTAAGATAGGGCCAGCTGTGATACCAATTGATATGAACATATCTCATACTAGGCTCGTAATCGGTTCATAAGTCCCAAATGTAGAACTCACTCAATAAAAGCTAGCTTGTTTGAGGAGGGGACACCTGGACATTATAAACCATCAACCATTCCCATACATGGCCTGATGTGGGATCATAACAAAATCGACCGATTTTTTGACGTTTCGATTTACATTTTTTGCATTAGCAAAAAAATTGACTTTTCAGCACAACCTCAGCGTTGAATGTTGAGTTCGATCTTCAAAATGAGTTCAAGAAGAGCAAAAGATGCGTAGAAATGATCATCACTAAACCATATGATGTATTCTACTACACCTTCTAATTATAAATTTGCTTTTGACTTATCGTTTGTTTTCTTACATGGAAATATAAAAATATTAAATCATTTTTTAAGGAAAATCTGCAGCCACTAAGCACACCCTTTTAATTTTTAACAAGAGTAATAATCTATACTAGGCTATATATAAATAGGCTATATATAAATAGGCTAACTCCAATATTAACTTTGATTTTAATTCTAAACCTTAAATTTTCAAACTTAACTCTAAACCAAAAATTAAGATTAAAATGTTAAATTTAAATATTAGATTATATTTTGTTAAATTGATCTTATCCATCTATCTCTTTTTATAACAAACTTTTGTAACTCACTATTCATATATATTTTGATTTTTTTATAATCTAAATTCACCATATTTTCAAAAATTTTGTACTCTTTAATTCAACATTCATTTTAACATATTTTTATTAAATTTTTGTTTTTTAATTTTTTGTGAATTTATTTTAGTTAATTTAAATTTTTTTACAACTTTTATCTTTAATTTGAATCTCGATAAAATTCTAATAGAGTTATCGGATATCCGCCGCTGGATTACGCGGATACTATGCTAGTATAGTTAAAACAAAAACAAAAGATCATCTCATATGAATTACATAATTAGAGTGCTTGTTGTAGAAATTTATGAAGGTATAACGAAAGAGTTAAGCACCAAGGTGACAAGTGTTTGATGGTTAAAAGGATAATCTTGTTTTACCATTGGGATCATTTGAGAGTGTTAATGAGGAATTACGTGTTTGTTCATCGGTGTTATAAAATAAATGGGCAAAATGAATTCCATTTGCTCAACCTTGCCGGAACTTTACTATTATAGGGTTATTGACATATAATAGCAAGGTACGTTCCTATTTGTTCTAGAATGAGATACGGACCCAAAAAATACCAATACTTATCCACTTTTAAAGTTTAATTTAGGTATCATATATTTACGTACAAATTTTGTTTAATTATAAAATAACTAGTATGTAAATCACATTGATGTGTGATTCTGAAACTCGTTAATGTTGTAGATGGGACACCTCAAAATAGACATGCAACAGAATGAACTTGAGTGTCACGTAATGAATCACAAAATAAGTGACATAAAGCATGAATCATAATTATATGATTTTTGAAGAAAAGTTATAAATATTGTCTTAGTACAAATTGTAATAAAGGTGAACATCACTGTTTTACAGTCATCCCAAAGATAAATAAAATCCCCCTGCTCCTAAATGATGATCAACCCATGTACACAAAGTCGTGCTTAGTTACCTGAGAAAAATATGCTTAAAACAGTCAACATAATGTTTGTGAATTTATAGGTTTGATAAAATCAAGTACCCATCATAAAATATCTCATATAGTAATACACAAAGCAAATACTATAGAACAATTACATTTCATATTGTGTGTAAACTGACGCTAGACCGTAGGGGTCCACAACATATGAGGACCACCCAAGTGTACGCCGTAAGAAGTCCGACACCTAGATGAGGATTGTCCATTCCAAATAGATCTATTTATAACATTCACACTATAAAACAATTAACAGTTTACAATCCATGGGTCATGGTACATCAACAATAGGCATATGTTATCAAAGTGTACTCATGTTCTGCTTACGTCATTTTTAAAATGATCTGCATGTATTCTCTCCTAATATTTGCACAAAAACATTTGATATATTCAAAGTGTGAGGCCATTGACTCACCTGAATAGTGCTCGAGAAAATGATCAAAATATCTAAGTCACAATGCACACAGTACGTCAAATACCTAAGTAAATGAGTAGGTCTCAGTTTAAAAATATAATTAATTAATATATGTTGTTCAATTAATTGCACATTCGTTCTCTTTTTTATTAAGCCACAATATATATTTAATTATATTAATATATACTGTTATGACAAAATATATGCATTTTTGTTTAGTTAATATTTATTTGTACCCACGATGGCTATTTAAGAAAGTGTTGTACATAATTGAAGTTTACATATATTATTAAATTTATTTAATAATTTATTAAGTTCCTAAATAAATTATTTATTAATAATTTATTAATTTCCAAAAGTAACCATAAGGTTTTTAATCGTACCAAAATAGTCCTTATACATAGTTTATTTGTAGTTTTAACCCTTAAGTTTGAACAATGCTACTTTTAGTCCTTTATTTAATGTAACACGCCACATTTGGTCCTTGTACTATTTATAGTAGTCAAATTAATTAAACAAATCCACATGTTTTGTAAATTTACGTTTTTGGCGCGAAAAGATACCACCTTTATTAATAAGTTTCGGTTATATTTGTTTAGTCCCATAGTTTCACCAATCGACATTTTTAGCCCAAGTAGTTACCACATTTATTTAGCATCAATAGTTACATGTTAAGTCCCTCCGAGTGATAACGTGTCATATATGGCACAAAAAGTTACCCCCTCTTTATTAATACTTTCGGCTTATATTGATTTAGCCCTAATGTTTCATTAATGGCATTATAGGTCCGAAAAATTAATACCCTTATTAAATGTGAATAATTACACGTTAGGTCCTCCAAATTTGATAACGTGTCCATTAAGGTACGAATAATTTCCTTTAAATAACCTAGTGCTCGTTTTAGTTTCAAAAGAGGCATGTTTAGTCCCTAGGGTTTGAAATCAATTATATTTGGCCCAAAAAGGTTTCCGTATCCTAACCTTAGGTCTCGATATGTTCAAAACAGCCCCTTTAAGTTTCAAAATGAATTTAAATACATCCTAGGGCTCGAATAACTTTATGAAAATGTCAAAAGTTGCCCCTAGGGTTTTGTAACCCATGTTTTAGTTATTAGGGCACGGTTTAAGTTTATAAAATGCCACCTTTGACCCCTAGGAAATCGTCTAAGTTTATTAGGGCTCGTTATGTGTTTCCTTATTGTCATTAATAGTCCCCCGACTCTTCAACTTTCATTTTGAGCTCGAAATTATATCATGTGTTTGTTATTTGGTTGGTTTAATGTTTTAAACAAGTCAACAAGTCAACTAAGCCTTATACTATCATTTTTGGGTCTCGGTTTTACCAAAAGATCTTCATGGGCCTTAGGGCCTCATTTAGCATAGTCTAAGCTCGTTAGCATTTTTAAGGGTCCAAATACATATTCATTAGTTTCTTAAGCCTCTAAATACTCCTATAAGCTCACGTGAGCATATATCTTCTTTTATGAAATATAAAAATAAACCGAGGGCTTATAGCTCTCATGGTATCCTTGTGGTCTTCGTTTGATGGGCTACAAGGCCCAATAATGTTTATGGTGATATCATATAGCATTCATGCATTACCAAAGTAAACTAGGGTCAAGAAAACTTCATGCACATTTTATTAACATGTATATAGGCTTAGTTCATACTATAAATCATTTGTTTGAGTTTAAGAATCAAGTAAGACGTAGCCATCCAGTTACAGGCTTTACATGCACGTGAATTAATGTGTTTTCACGTTCAATATTTGGTTTCATGGACTTATGTGATGTTTAGATCATTTTTTGCGTTCAAAATACATAAACTCGTTTGTTAAATGTTTCTAGTATGAAAGATAAATGAATTCGAGCACGAGGTACTTACGAATGGTCCTTAGCACAATGCTATGTTCCAAGAGTGTAATAAATGAGAGAACCCTTCTTCTATTTATCTCCCGCAGTCCTAATGCTCACTTATAACCCCAAGTCGCGCCTTTAGCAAGAAATAAGTGTAGAGAATGAAAGCTTGTGTGCTTTTGCTTTGGGGTTGCCCACGCAAAGAGAGAAAGGAAGTAGTGAGTGTGTTTGATTTTTAGTGAAAGTGTGAGATAAGTGAGGTGATATTAGTACTAGATATACTAGTTATTTTAGGATCAATGTGGTATTTGGTTTTTTAGCAATCTCCCTATGGTTTTGAAGTTTAACCGAGTACAAGATCTTAATTACTAAGGATTGTATGTTCTGTCTTGTTTAGAGGAGTTAAGCAATTGTGCATGTATATGGGCATGGGGAAGCCGTCGGGTAGAACTCCGAAGTGCTAAGAAAGTACATAGTTTTAATGGTTTTGTTTGTACGAGGTTTCAAATAAGTGGTTAGGATATGGTTTACAATAGCATGGTCCGAATATCCAAGATAATGGGTGATGTGTTTCAAAATTGTGGGAGGGGAAGGGAAGTACTATGATATCTTGGGAATCCTAGTTGAGACGTGTACATTGTTTCACCAAGGGAAGGGTTGATTTTGCTTAATCTTGTACATTACCTATCGTGTAGAAACAAAAGAGATCCAAGGATATGTGTGACTTAATACTTTGTTACTGCTTAGGTTTAGTTTAGTGCTTGTGTAGTAACATATATACGAAACATATGATTTTAGGTGTTAATGTGCTTAAAAGTTCGACTAGATGCTCCAATGTGGTTTTAGAATGTCGAATGAATAATCATTTATGTTCTCGGGTTGATATAAAACTAGTCTTGGTAATTTATTGTAGGTGTTTTGTGTTTAAAAATTATATAGGTAAGTTCTCGTCCGTCTAATAAATCCCTACCTCTTTCCCTATCCGCTCAGCGACACATGTAACAACAAACGCTTCAACTCCTGATATCATAATCTAACGTCTTACACTTACGCACATTCTCACGTTTCTCATAAACCTTTTTCACTATCTTAACATAATCCCCCACTCCTAGTTTCTCCAAAAACTTTCTCAGCTTCGTCTTCCCATCCGGCGACGCCTTCACAACAGTATGGTCCAAATACCCAACATCAACCTCCTTCCACTTCATATCACTCCTCTTAACCAACTTCTCCTTATCAATCACATTCTCGTACTCCTTTCCAAAATGTATATCCACTCACCTAATCGATTACACCCATCAATAGTCCAAACATATCCGCCTTTTCTCAACTGTGTCAATATATCCTCCCTTTCATTCTCAAAAACAAACAAAAGACACTCAATCATCAACACCTATTCTCACCTAAAGCAATCGTTTCATCACATAAAATCGGCAACATAACTAATTCCAAAACCTTCTCTAATGAAAAACGCCTAACACCTAACTTAACTAACATCTTAGTCACATTCTTATTCGCATTCTCACTATCACTACTATCTAAAAGCTCGTTATCAACGATACGCAGCTTCGAGTAAAGCTTCTAGAAACCACGAAAGGCGGATTTATCGACACTTAACCAAATTTTGCCTTCGGAAAGCAAGGTATACGTGTCGTCTACTAACATAATAAACTCTAACTTAGTAATACTAGCTAAAATGTCTTTATACTCGTTTAGGTTACGGTATAAGGTGTTTAGCCATGATGAAAGGCAATTTTGTGTGGTTGATTTAAGTGTGTTTGAGTTTATAAGAGTTTGGATTATGTTAATGTTGAATTGTGTTGAATTTGGGTTTTGGTGGTGGTGGGACGGTGGTTGACGACGACGCGTGGGGTTGGGTGATGGTGGTGGGGCTGGGTTACTGGACATGGTGATGACGTGGATAGAAAATGAGACTTGTTGGGGTTTACCGATGTTGGTAAAAATGATTCAAAAATTTATATTTGGAAAGTTTTTAACAAGCTTTTTAGATAAGGACAAAGGAGCAAAACTTTTTTACTCGAGTTTTATGAATTGTCACGTCACTTAATATATTATTTTCAAAAAATTAATGTTATCATTAAAAAACATCTCTTCATTTTATCTTCACCACTAACTATCTTTTCATCGTTTTTAATTAAAAAAATAAAAAAATACAACTATGAATAATAAAAATACAAACTTATAAATATAGTTTTTATAAGTTAAATTCACACTTTTAAAATAATTACAAATTTAAACCAAAATATAAAGGGCTTAAATGAAAATTTCCTTTTTATTAATAACAAAAACACAACACTACTTCTTCTTTCTCACGAGATCTGATTTGGTTAATCGCTAAAATAAAAATATAGATCTGGTTTTAAAAGAACAAAAAATTCTCAAAAAGATTTAAAAATATGTTAAAGGAAAGAGGTCCCATTCTCTTTTTGTTTAATTCACATTTGCAAACAACAAATTCTTGATCGGTGAGTGTTTGGTGAGGCTTAGTGGTGTAGTGGCAAGAACGTGGTGAAGGCTACGAGAATGATGGGACACATTTTGCTCTAATGACATGTCAACCAAATGTGGAGGGCAAAATAGTAAGACGAGGGGTCATGACACAATATGATTGGACCAAATCATTTGCCAAATTATTTTCTAGATGACTTTTTGTGAACTCTTTGTCGATATAGCAATCTATTTTAAATAGCAGTGAATAAATTGTCGTATATTAGCATGACCTAATTTTCGATGCCAAAGTCTTGATGATTGGTCTAAAAAAATCTAGACAAATATCGTCTTTAATAGTGTTACCGATTTTCATTACATAAAGAACATTTTTCTTTATTCCTAGTCCTATTGTAACGTTGTTCATAAATATTTCACAACCGACTTCACTAAAACGAGTTTTACACTTTGGATCGCATACTTGACTTATATTTAGCAAGTTGAAGTTTAAATTATCTACGTTAGCTGCATCTTTAAGGGTGCATTTGATACACCGTAATCACAATGAAGGAATCATTTGATTCCAAATATGTTGTTTGTTTAACAACTTAAAGTCATTAACATCGCAATCATTTTCGATATAAGTGCATACCTCATTCCTTACCCATTAAACTCTTTTGTGTCCCACACATTTTTTTATTATTTTTATCATCAACAAACCATAAAGTTTCTTCAAAAACATTTTAGCTACTACACAATAGACATTATTTGAGCGATATGCAACGGTGTATCAGTCAACATAGAGCCACCAAATTGCACTCGGTTGACACCGTTGCGGCCACCGGATAACCCAAATTGATCGACCCAACTCGATCCTTGACACATTCCAATTCAAAAACAGGAAAAGGAAAATGTTTATACCAAAAGTTACCATTGGATTTACAAAAAATAATTTGAAATTTAACCTTTTATATCTATAAAGCACCCTATTTATTTAACCATTTTCACACATATTAAACTCACACTTTCCTAAATTATAATTTTTATACCATCTAAAATAATGAGTTCTAAACCTTCGTGGACTACCGGGAAGGAGGTAGCTTTGTGTGAAGCTTGGGTACACGTTTCGGAGTCGTCCCGAACAGTTCGAAGTCAGAAGATGAAAAGGTTTTGGATGGAGGCACTTAAGTACTTTCATACGAAAACGGGTGATCATAAAATAAGTTATGACTCCCTTTTCAGCAAATTGAAATGTGCGATTCGTCTTCAAGTTGGTCAATTTTCTTCGATTTACAGTAATGTCTTGCGTAGGCATCCAATTAGGACTTCTAAAGATATTTTTTATCAAGAAGCTGCAATCTTCATTCGGATTTTGCATAATATGAATGTTGGAAATTTTGGAATGAAGTCTCGCATGGAACGAGATTGAAGTGCTACGGTTTGTTAATTAGGGAGTTTAAGTTTTAAGTTTTACTATTTATCAATGTTTTTTAATTTTATGTTATGTTTTTCTTATTTTATGTAATGTGTTTTTTTAATGTATTGTTTTTTAATGTAATTTTTTTTATATAATGTTTTTTTTAATGTGATGTATTTTTAATTTAATGTAATATTTTTTTATTTAATAAAAAAATATAAAATTAAACTTGGTCTCTTTGTTGTGACAAATATGTCGTTAACGAGAGAACGCTAATGTGACAAAAATCAGCCATTAAGCATACCTTCTTAGTTTTTTTAATAAGAATAGTCTATTTAGTTAAAACAAAAACAAAAGATGAACTCATATGAATTACGTACATAATTTAGAGTAGTGAAGAAGATTTATGAAGTTAGAACATATGGTGTTGTGGAGAGGAAACAGTTCTTTGTATTGTTTTTATTGTTGTTACACAAAAACAACTCGAAAAAGTACTTTATTAGTCATGGCATTTATCTCTCTTATTCACTTTGTCTTTACCATTAATTTTTTTCTTTTTTTTTATTTTTCACATAAATTAATATTCATTTTATTCAGATTAGAATTATATAATTCTCCGGTCAATACAGAAAATAAAAATACATTTCATTTGTTCAAATACAAAACAAAAAATAAAAATACTAGCCCAACTTTCATATCACCGTAAGCCTAAATTCCAATTTGTAACTCATTAACATATCCTTACCAAACACACAAGAGCCTATTAACCCCGTAAGAAAACACACAGCAGCCACAAAACACATACAATTTACAAAAGCAACAAAGATATACAACCAAAGTTAAAACCGGAAATGAAGAAATTAAAAGAATAATGGCCCACTCTTTTGCCTCTTTTTCCTTTCTCTTCCGTCATCGAAAACCCACCAACAACCAGCGAATGAGAGGTGGGTGTCGTGGCGAATACCAGCAAAGTGTACACCTAAAACCGGTGAAAGCCAGCTCGATGTGACACCTTAGGCTCTTATAACAAAAAGAGTTAAGACTTCATATAAAAGAAATTCAACATCTTTTTTAAGGGTCCTGTACTTTTTAAATTTGAAAAATTATATTTTCATTATATATTAACTAAGAGCATCTGCGTTTTTACAATGACTTTTTAGTTTTTTGAAAAGTCTTTGAATAACTTTTCACCATTGCAACACATAGCTTTTCTAAAAGCTTTCCTCAAAAGCTTTTAGTTCTCCAAGTGGTTTAAACATTTGCTTTTCAAAGGTTTTGCAATTAATGTTCACTGTTTTAACCTTTCAAAAAGTGTTTGTAGATAATTAACCATTGAAGCAAGTTTTTAACATAGACTTTTTAAAGCAGAGAATTTACTAAAAAATTGATGGCAATTAATGAAAAAAGTCTTTCTTAGTTTGAACCATTGCATATGCTCTAATATAAAAAATCAAGACTTTATATCATTTTTTCATTTGTGTGATCAAGTCTGTTTCAAATGAAACAAACAAAACAATCCAAACGAAAGAATGATACTAACCCTAAAAGGATATAACACTAGACAATGTGATATATAAATAACAAGCATTTTTCTTCTTTTGTCCATGTGGGATGTGAGTTACCTGCTAGAACTGAACTTACAAACTTCCAAAACAAGAGTTTAAAACTCATACAATTGGGGTTGAAATATCTACTAGAACAAAGACAATATGGTGTTAACTGAAAAAGGCCTAATGAATAGGCAAACTGACAAATATCAATGGGTTGAGAGAAAATAGCCTTATTCGTGTGTGGTTCTCACATTGTACCCCAAGTCAATCATTCCTTCTATAGACAACTATTCATGAAAGGCTTCCAACTACATATATGTTAATCTTGAAGGTTTATATAGTTCATAACAATTATTTAAAACCATAATATGGATCAAAGAACGCATAGCGGAAGCGATTAACAAGATCATTAATTTAACACAATTATATTAATCAAGATTAGGGTTACATACCTTTATCCTAGCAAGATCCACAAGACGACGGAACGAACGGCAACTAGGGTTTATCACGAACACCACCAAGAATATAATCTAAAGGAAGATTATATCACACTCTTGTACACACGTAATACGGCGAGTTAACCGTGAGTCTAGCACGAACAAACCGAGCTTCAACGCTTATGGAATATCTACCCAACAAACCTAGAGAGGGACTAGGACAAGATATAATTTAAATAGAAAAGTCGAAAACCAAAACCCTAAGTATAGGGGTGTTTGGCCAGCGATTAAGAGAGACAAAAGAAAGAGGGATTGAAAAATTATGAGGCTAGGGGTTTGTTTATATAGGCTTAGCAAACCTTGGGCTCCAAGTCATAAACAAAATAGGAAACAAAAGTTTCCCTTTGCCCCCTCTATAAGCCGCCGATCAACACCCTCCATAAGGGGTGTTTGTGTAATTTTTCCTTCTTCTTTTAGCTTCTATTTAATTCCATAACGGTCGTTATAACTTAACTATTATTTATTAACGATCGTTAATTAAGCTTTGGTTTGATTTAATAAATATATATAAAATATATTTAATAAATAAATTAACCCTTTACGTTATGTGTGCAATCCCGTGATCCCGAGTTCGATCCTATCTCACGACTATTAATTTTAAGTCCATAAACGTTCAGCTCCCACTTGGACAAAATTCTAATATCGTGATCACATTGACTAGCGTCTAGTTACACTAGCAATGTCACTAGTACAACTCGAGTAAGGTTTCTTGGACAAAACCTTTTAATGATTAAATCATTATTATTATTATCCTTTCATTTCAAATACAACGTTAATAAGGATATGGATCCTAGTCATTCCTTTCATTAACCATTCTGTTTCTCGTTTACGGATATAGCAAGATCACCAAGAAAAATTTGGGTGCGGCCGCACAAATATCTTACTACTCCCCCGAGGGGTCCAGCTGTATTATTCTTCAAAATAAATTTTGAAGGAAACGAATCCCATTTTGACTACAAGCAAAACTTATGAACTTTGCAACACTTCCGGAAATAATCCTTATAGCTACCAGTTACGTTTAGCGTTAGATTATTCCACAGAAATGCACTAGATCCACGACAGTTTCCTGGTATCTCAGGTCTAAGGATAACTATTTATGATTTACTCGATGACAAAGATCCATAAAGTAAAATCATATAGTTGGGATAAGTCCAATATTCGATCCATCAAATATCATCCAAAATTGACCAATATACTTTCAAGTATACCCTGTCACTATTTTGAATTGTCTCAGTTTAATAATACTCCCATATTATTAATCGACAACGGACATTTAGAAACATCATAATGCTCATGGATTAAAACATGTAAAATAGGATACAAAATCAAATAACAGAAAAATAAACGAAATCCAATCTTTATTTCATCAATTCAATAATGTCTTACATCCTTTATCCAAATACTAAAAATAGATCAATGCATAAAACTGGTACATGCATCACGCCTCTAGTAATGACATTTATACTTGTTTGGCAAAGCATAAAATAACCAATCTTGACCTATTAAAATTTTGAGAATACTTTCTTCAAGAATTCAATTCATTGAAACTCTTGTACATGTGCATTCAAATAATTTGATATTGCCACATAGTATCAAAATTGTGAAACATCCTTGATCACCAATTTCTTAAACTTCCAAAACACATTTGAAGTTCAAAGTATTCTAATTCTTTAATGTATAATGCAACTTTAATCAACATGTCATCTCCAAAGATCCCATGACTAATATTGAGTGTTACCTCAATTATATCTTTTCAAGTTTTACAACTTGTCATAAAAGATACGAATACGTTACCATTAATATCTATTATGTAATGTTTGATTCCAACCAAAACCTTCAAGTTTGTTGGCTATGATAATTTGCACAACGATTGACAAATTATTCATCTATAGAATATGGAAGCCGATCCAAGATTTAGGATGTTATTCTATTTCCAAACATATTCCTTCAGAATATTCATTACACAAGTTATTTAATAACTTCTTAAATAGATTAATATATTTAAATCATCATGTATTTTAAGCATGATATAAATACAACACGACACACATGAAAATTTCTCAAACCAGATTTAGATTTCTTCATGTCCTAAATATCCACGTAAACATACTACATGGCATATTTCGTTGTATTTCCACCGCATAAATAAATAAATTTATTTGTCCCAAGGTTGTGTATATCTTATTTCCTAAATCTTCAAAGTAAAGTTTCATCTCAAATATAAACCAAATCAACATTTAATTTGAATGAAATCTCACTTTCTTACATGTATATTTGACACATATAATTTAAGAAAATAACCATAATACTCCCACTAACTTTTAGGAATACTCAGAAACCATCTTATTTAAATTTAAATCCAAACTTGGATTTCAAATAAACATAAGAATAATCTTCTAGATGCATGCTTTTATCCATTAATAGATAATTGCATTTTTTGTACTTTTCCAAAGATTTATATTTTGAAGTAATAAACTCATTTTGATTACTTAAGTCCTTTCTCAAGTAGTCATTCAAGAAATAGTTCATACATATCCAAATTTGTCAATTAAAATATGACCATCAAAATCTTTATATATTTAATGCATTTAGGAAAGAATACTCAATCACAATTAATTACTTAAGGTGACTAATAACCTATTCATAATACATACATTAAATATGTGTACAATTTTGTCCATATAATTTCGACACAAAGATTAAACCACCACAATTGGCGTTTTTCTTCTTTTGACGAAACTCATCTTCAATTTCTAGTCAAACTATTTAAGATAAACCAAAACTGAAATTTGATTATCTTGTTGGACAACATCTATATCGTTCATAGTATGAGTAATTTACCCAATTTAATATTTGGTAACAAATCACAACAATTATTTGTAACTCATAATTCTCAGCATATAAATCGCATATCCAAGATATCCTTACGGACCTATGACGTAAATTCCTTTATCTTAAGGTTTAGCATTTACACGCCTACCTCATGATAATTACTAGTGTATTTTAGAAGATCATGTATCTTGTAATTTTATCTTTCAAGATCAAAACTCCCACTTGCTTTTAGTAACTTAAAATTACTCTTTAAATACATAGCAAATAGATCAACATTCCAACGTTATCTATATGGGACATTACAAAACACAATGACAGTTCCATACTCTTTATTTTCTAAACAATCCACTTCATAAGTAGTTTAGAAAATCCGAACTTCATTTAAGATATAACGTGATTCATCACATTCCATAATGGTATCTTATTAATCTTCTTAGCTCAAGTCATACTCAACTTTCTAACCTTGATTTCTTTTGGAATAAAGGAAGATATAGTTATCTTGAATCAAACATCACCATCATATTGAGAATTTTGATTCTCCTAATGAACATACCATAACAATGATGTATTTCATTTAGGGAAATATTGTAAGTCAATCTTAACAACATTTAAGATAAATATATATCTTTAGGCTTACCTATATACCAACTAAATCATCTTAATGGTATAATAGATTTCCTAACCATTTTGCATGCTTTATAACTCAAGTGCTTTTAATACAAAGTCACTTCATATAAGTTATAAGTCCATTACACGTTACATGTATATGTCTTTAGTGAAATAGAGACAATACATTAACGTATTACTTTATATTATACGTCTTCCAAGACTTTATGTTTGTGACTTTATACAATAAATCATAAACATGTATAACAAAAGTAAATCATGAACACCACTAGGTTTCATTCATATTTTCAAGTTAATTCACTCCTATACTATTATATGAACACCACTAGGTTTCATTAGTAGTATAAGATTACTCCATGTATCTTATGTCATTCCAGGAATTTGTCCATTTTAAGAAACTTCAAAACATTCCACGCCCGATCTTACGACATGTGGATATTTTACCCTTGTGTTTATAATTTAGTCCAAGCTCTTACATGACTAAATCAAAACAACAAGTGTTTCTTAATGTGAATGATATATATACTTTTAAGTAGTCTATTAATCATATTGACACATGATCTAAATATTAATTAGATTGTTAATCTCTTATCTAAAGACAAGAGAATCATATCTTTATGATTTGTTTCTTGCACACAATGTTCATTTCTCCCACTTGTGCATGGAACAACCTCATATATATAAGATAAATATCACGTCTAATGTTCGTCTATACAAAATATGATTGTGCAACATATATTAGCTTTTACAAGTAGATGTAGAACCACTTAATCAACAAGAATCAGTACATAACTATCTTTGAAGATATTAGTGTCAACAATTCGAAAGTAATTATCTTAGGACATACTAAAGATAACATGGGTTATTACCAAGACAAAAAGCTTGTAACTCCCACTGACTTAGATAATGTTTTAATAGACTCAAAATCAGTAATACAACACAATTCTCCCACTGAACTTGACAACATTGAAAATGTTTCATAATCGGTGAAAATAATTAGTGTTGTGTTTACTTTCTCACACTTTTGAAAAACACATTCGCAACAATTACTTATAGTGTTTAAGAGTGTACTCTACTTCGTAAATGATGACTTACCCATCAAATGCTTTTTAACTTTAAAGACTTGACATGCAATTTCTTCCTTAATAGGTCTACCAACCCCAAAATGGTATGTAGTGCCTATAAATGGTCAAAGCACAACTACTAGACAAATATGCTAGTTTGCCTTATAACCAATTAGCGGTAACTTTTAATAACTCAAAATATGCACTTTTCTTAACTATTAAAATTTGCTATGAGTTATGGATTTGTATTTGACATTTCTAAAATCCTTATTACTCCTTCTTTTCTCATGAAAAAGAGTTTTAGGTTTATCTTTCATTTGTAAATTGACTCTATCCTCAACCATACGGTTTGTAGATCAATAAATGAATAAACCACGTTTACGGTGTAACGTTGCATCAATACATTTGCAAAAGAATTTACAAAATTCAATTTTAGTATTTTCGATAATACCATTCAAGAAAATAAAATTACCCCGGTAATAATAACCATAGTATTTTCCTTGAAAACTAGAATCCAAATTGACATAATTTCATCACATCAGTTGATCTGCTAGCAATGAAAGTATTCAAGATGGTAACTTGTCGAACAATGATTGACAAACAAATTTGCAATTTCTAGATATTTAAGGGATTTACATTGCCAAAAGTCATTTTGCATTGTAAACATGTTTCATCCCTTCTTTATGCCTTAAGTTTCCAGATCTCACTGAGTAACTCAATTAAGTCGACTAATCTAAAGAACGTAAAACCTTCTTGTGCAATCTTATTCAGTCATGAAGTTTTCTCTCCATTACAACATCGTCCGATATCTTATATGACGACAATTGTAACTTCAAGTGTTCGTCAATTAGAGGGCATATGACTTAAATTTTAGGGTATAGATTTTGGTGTCAAAATCATGTATGCATACATCTCCATAACATAAGTTTAATAAAACGTTTAGTAAACTTTTTGTTGAGACTAAAAGTTCATCATATACTTGCAAGGTTGAGGTATTGGTTAAACCAATTAAAGATTTTACACACAACTAAATTCACACCGTACTTTTTCTAGAACTTAGTTATAGCACAAAGCAATAACCTTATTCATTGTGTTTCGGATGTGAATTAATGTAGTTAAATCAACCTCAAAGAATTGTACCAATAACAACCGTAGGTAATACCAATTTGACGCACAGGCGAGCCGGGAATTTGGTTAGCGTTGAAGCATAACACCTCATTCCTTAACCGGGTACATGACCAGCGGTGCGTTATACCCACTTTATAGTTTGCCAAAATTGAGTAGGCCGTTAAGTTGCTATTGCAATTCTAATCAACGCAAATCATATGTAATTTAGATCTCAAAACAATTCATTTATTTTGATATGATTTAGTCCACATTAATTTTTCTTGTAAAAAATTACCCTTGTTTATAACATACAATCAATATAAAACGTATGAAAACAAGTAGGTACAAAAAAAAAACTAAATCATAAACACATAATAAGAATTTATATGTTCAATAAATAAATCAAATAGCCACATGCATACGATTTATTCAATAAATAATATCAAATCTAGGTTTTTATATTCATATAAAAGTCTTCCCTAATTTTAGATTTATTGAATCAAATAAAGCATGTAGCAAAAAAAACGTAACAATTACCACATAAAACATATGATCCATGAAAAACATGCATGTTCATCACGGATCTCCCTCATAACTTAACAATTAAATATCTATGGATCGAAACATGAATTTACATAACATAACAATTAATCATGCAATTCATCAAAATTCCACCCAAATCACTTAACAATTAATGAAATCACTACGGATCGTAACCACGCATGACATAACAATTAATTCATGCAATACATCTAAAGTTAATTGCCATGTAATTTTAGGGTTTACAAAAAAAACTTTTTTTTATATATAAAAAAAATTCGGCATAGCCGATTTGAAAAATAATAAAAAAACAAAACCCTAATTTTTATAAAACCTAAAAAACAACATGTAATTTTTAACAAAAATCAATATTAGTTAAAAAAAACTTTAGATCTTGATAATTATAATCATGTTAAAACGGCTCTAATACCACTGAAGGTTTATATAGTTCATAACAATTATTTAAAACCCTAATATGGATCAAAGAACGCATAGCGGAAGCGATTAACAAGATCATTAATTTAACACAATTATATTAATCAAGATTAGGGTTACATACCTTTATCCTAGCAAGATCCACAAGACGACGGAACGAACGACAACTAGGGTTTATCACGAACACCACCAAGAATATAATCTAAAGGAAGATTATATCACGCTCTTGTACACACGTAATACGGCGAGTTAACCGTGAGTCTAGCACGAACAAACCGAGCTTCAACGCTTATGGAATATCTACCCAACAACCCTAGAGAGGGACTAGGACAAGAAATAATTTAAATAGAAAAGTCGAAAACCAAAACCCTAAGTATAGGGGTGTTTGGCCGGCGATTAAGAGAGACAAAAGAAAGAGGGATTGAAAAATTATGAGGATATGGGTTTGTTTATATAGGCTTAGCAAACCTTGTGCTCCAAGTCATAAACAAAATAGGAAACAAAAGTTTCCCTTTGCCCCCTCTATAAGCCGCCGATCAACACCCTCCATAAGGGGTGTTTGTGTAATTTTTCCTTCTTCTTTTAGCTTCTATTTAATTCCATAACGGTCGTTATAACTTAACTATTATTTATTAACGATCGTTAATTAAGCTTTGGTTTGATTTAATAAATATATATAAAATATATTTAATAAATAAATTAACCCTTTACGTTATGTGTGCAATCCCGTGATCCCGAGTTCGATCCTATCTCACGACTATTAATTTTAAGTCCATAAACTTTCAAATCTAATATTTAAGGAAACAACAAACGCAAAACATGCCGTGCAAAAAGCTGCAGATTGGAATGTAACTGTTGTGTGCATTCTATGACTGTTAATACGGTATAAACAACAAGTTAACGAGGATAAAGAAAAAGCACATACAACCCATAATACTTACTACTGTATTCATAAATAAAGTATGACTCGAACCACTGAGTTACTTTCTGCAATTTGAGCTAGATCAAAGAGCGCAGCATACAGTTTCCTTCATTCAGGAGCGAAATACGCCCAAAACACCTCAGAAGCAGATGGAGCAACCGTATTGACATCTAACCAAGATGTCAGCCTAACCCGATACTCTTTAACATAATCAGCATCAAAAGCTGTCTTACGATCATGTTCAACACTATACTAAGCAGGATAATCATTAACATCCAACACCCAAAACCTACACGTTTGTAACATTGTAATAGCATAACTAGAATGTGACTAACTAAACATTGTTTCAGCACTAATCTGAAACTTTTGAAGCTATCTATCTGCATACTGACGGACTGACCCAACCTACATGATTAAGATAATGGTTGTCACCTCTAGCATGGCTGGAAACATTTATATATATTAGCTTAACCTTGCCGGAAATTTCAGGTTGCAAATTATTGGATGAATGACATATAATAGCAACATACGTTCCTATTTGTCTTATTATCATACACGAACCCAAAAATTTATCACAATACTTATCTACCTATCAAATTTGGTTTAAGTATCATACATTTACGTACAAATTTTGTTTAAGTATGAAATAACTATTATGTAAATCACATTGATGTCTGATTCTTGAAACTCGCTAATGTTGTAGAATGGTCACGCATACATAAACCGACGGTTTAAGTATGAAATAACGAGAACGCGAATGATTTTCAATAAACTGAAACCTCTTTTGCAGAAAAATGTTTTCTCCCATATCTTTCAAAATTAATACAAAATATTAGTAACGATATTTTGAAGTTTAAAGAAATTAAGATTCTATATTACAGTATATTTTCATATTTGCTTGACCAAGGTGGTTATCACAACCATACAAGACAACAAACCTGAAAGCATGGCATTTATTTAAAAATGTTAAAAAATAGATTGATGATTTCCCAATAATCTGTATCTAATATTATCGGAGCCTGTGGTTACACCCTTTGTAAACAGGGGCGGATTTAGCTTGAACGGAGGGTATGCACGTGCATACCCTCCGTAAATATTTAGTAGTGTAAGTTTTTTGTAATTTTTCGAAACTAACAATAAAATGATTTAAAGATTTATGAGTGCATACCTCTAGAATACAGAAAAAAATTGAGTGCACACCCAAGTCAGAGAAAGAAAAAAGAAGAAGAAAGAAAAAATGGCTGAAAGCAGCTATGGTTAATTGCTTGAGAGTTTGAGTGAAGAAGAAAGATGAAATGAGACCGGTCAAATTAACATAATGTACTTCTTTAGGTGGGGTCAGCGTACTTTTTTCTTTAACTTTGGAGTAGTCAATTTTTTACTCCATTTTGAACTGTCAAATACATGGATAGAAATACTACGTATGTAGTCAAATTTTTGTGTTTTCATTATAATCTTCGAATAATATCTCAAACAAAGTTTACTTAAAATAATCTGATCCAATTTACAACTAATCCATATCATTATGCTGAATTAGGGGTGCAAACGAGCCGAGCCCGAGCCTAACAGGGCTCTAGCTCAGCTCGAAACATAAATAGTGGGCTCGAGCTCGGCTCGATAGCTCATCGAGCTTTTACCTTTAACGCTTGAGCTCGGTTCGACTAGGATTCCAGCAAAGCTCGAGCTTAGGTTGAAAAGCTCGAAATTATATATACGAAACAAATATATTACTGTCGTTTATATACCGCCACAAATTTTATGTTTGTAATAAACTATAATAACGACTATCAATAAATTATTTAATCTTTTATATAGTTAGTCTTCATAATAAGTGTAATACTAAATCAACGTTTACTTACTTATATAAAAATATATTTACACTAAGGCTCGAAAAGCTCAATAAGGGCTCGAGCCAAGTGATTAAAAGCTCGAGCTCGGCTCATTAGATGTTTCGAGCCATATTATTGGGCTTGAGCTCAAGCTTGGGCTCGATAAAAGTTCGGCTCGACCGAGCTGAGCTTGAACTCGAGCTCGAATAGCTTGATAAAAGTTCTGATCGTTTGCACCCTTATGCTGAATAACTTACATTTGACAGATAAGATCAATCATAATATATAGGGGAAAGGCTGAATTTATGTAACATTTTTGTTCAAATTAACTAATGTACGCAAGATACTTTTTTTATTCCATATCTACGCAACATACTTTCAAATACTTACTAATCTACGCAATATTGACCAAAATGTGACTTGTTTGACCGGTTACCAATTAGAAAAGTTACAGTTTGGTCCTTTGGTCTACGTGGACTTCCCCCGTTAGTCCTTCTGACAATTTTTTCGTTAAAAACTTAGTAATGATATTTTGACTTTAATACACATATTTTTATCCACGATTTTATACACACTTCTTTATACGTGCAATTATATACACGTTTTTATACGCGAGAAAATTTGAACTTTGACAGACGATTTTAACGTCAAAACTGATCCCGTAGACTCCGAAAATCTCGCGCTAAGTCAATGTATACGTTCTCTACAACTTTCAAGTTTTACGTTTTTCATGAAAAAGATATTTAGATGATCGAAACCTCGAATTAAAACTGTGACAGCAATACTAGTATTTTCAGTAATTAAGTAAATTCGGATTTCGACGATCTCGTTTAGTGCTAAAAACTTACTTTTAAGTCTCTAAACCTATCAGCGACTAAATATAGACAGTCTATCTATAAAATATTATTAAATAAAGTTTAAAACTTATAACGATCGTAGTATGCTAAAAAACTGGAAAATTAATAAGCGCATATCGATTCCATTACGTATCTGAAAATTATAATAGTGAAAAGAAATTGCTCAAAAACTTCCCGTTTAAAATTAAACTCAAACACATAACATGCGTCTAAAAATGTGTATCGAAGTGTGTGTATACAAACGTGTATAAAAAGGAGTGTATTGCTGTCATAGTTTTAAATCGGGGTTTCGACCATCTAAATGTCTTTTTCATGAAAAACATAAAACATGAAAGTCGTAGAGAACGTATACATTGACTTAACCTGAGTTTTTCGGAGTTTACGGGATAAGTTTTGACGTTAAAATCGTCTGTCAAAGTTCAGAATTTCTCGCGTATAAAACGTGTATATATTAACACGTATAAAAAGTGTGTATAAAAATACGTGTATTAAAGTCAAGCTATCATTACTAAGTTTTTTAATGAAAAAATGTTAAAGGACTAACGGTAGAAATCCACGCAGACCAAAGGACCAAACTGTAACTTTTCTAAGTGGTAACCGGTCAAACAAGTCACATTTTGGTCAATATTGCGTAGATTAGTAAGTATCTGAAAGTATGTTGCGTAGATCCGGAATAAAAAAAGTATCTTACGTAAATTAGTTAATTTGAACAAATACATTACATAAATTCAGTCTTTCCCCTAATATATATGATTAAAAAATGAAACAACGCTAGTTAACCAAAATTTTAAAAAACTCGACCCGAAAACCCGACCCAAGAAAAGTATATATGTAATTTTCTTTTAAAAAACCCTCGTTGAAGATTGTGCATACCCAACTTCAGAATCCTAAATCCGCCACTGCTTGTAAAGTCTATCTAATGTCATCATCAATAGCGCGAATCACGTAAATTTACTTTTGAAAAGGCTGGCCCTCAAATTCGAATTCACCAAAAGATGATTCTAAATAATGGTATAGATAATAGTTAGCCAATCAAGCATAAACATTAATACTTGCTGATTTCATTAGAAACATTACTACGTACCATGGCGACTTGGCTAGTAAGGTAAAAGAACAAAACATCAATTTAATATGAAAATCATTGGGTGTGCTGTGTGGTGGTGTCATAGAATTGGTGTCATGAGAGAAAATGATGTCGCCTTATAACTTTTTCTTATAACATTAAAAACCCATCACAACACCAAAATAACCACTTCCATACAAAATCTTATCGGTATAAGTAGTGTCATGGGTTCACATGTGCTCCGCTATAAAACAAACATACGTCATAAAAAACTAAAAGCTTTAGAAAATAATAAATGTTTTGGAAAACTCACTGTGTGGGCTGTATGTCGAGCCCGAGTATCGTGTCCGGCACATACCATGAACTGTTCGATCATCTGACGCGACAAGCTGGAGATACTTAGTGATTTAGCATATGGGCTAAGTATAACAAAATCGATTTTAATATACTTAAAAGTTACCTCTTCGTAAAATCCGGAGTAATAAAATAACTAGAACGTAAATCACATTGATGTGTGATTTTGAAACTGGTTAATGTTGTAGAATAGTCACACAAGCATAAACCGACGATTTTACTGGTGGTCATTTTTTACTTCATGTATAAATTATAATATAGTTAAACCTCTTTTGCCGAAAAATGTTTTCTCCCATATATTTAAAGTTAATAGGAAATATTAGTCCAAAGATATTTTGGAGTTGTAAAAAAGTGAAAGACTTGGCAGATCCGGCGGCATACTTGACACAACCACACCAGACGATCAACATGATTTTTTTTTTAACCGCAATTTTTACAACTCATACCAACTATCTCATAATTTCTATCTTACATGTCTCCACCGAGACTTGAACCCACAACCTTAAGGTTAGAGGGTCACTCACATACCGCTAGACCAAAAGGCCTTTGGTACAACAACCAACATGATAACATGATATCAATCCTAAAACATTGAAATAGTATACAATTGGATATATAAATGCAATTTATATTTCGTTATCTATTTTATATAATAAAACGAAATATATTACAAGTTTATAAAGCACAAATATTAAACAAAACAATTAAATTACTTACCATATTAAGCTCCAATGTACAACACCTTTAAGCTATAAACAATTAAAACACACATTCAAACTTTACCTAAAATACTACAACAAAAAACTCATAATAATATTTGACTTTCTCATAACTTTTTGAGAAATACTAGAATCACATAAGTTTTACATAACACACATATTAAATTATAATAACAGACACTGCTAAAGAAACCGAGTAAATTAATGCTTCAATGTTATTTTTGTCAATCAGTAATTGTCTTCTTCAAAATTCCTCTGCACGCTCCTAATACGGTTTCAACTATATAAATGTCAAACGATTCTTCTTTCCTCTACATGCTGTTTTATTTATCACATTCAAAATAAACTACCATTCTTATCTTTCTTAATTATTAATAGTCGGTCTAAAAATATAAAACATCACTCACAACAGTTTTGATGCTTATAGGTTTTGAAAGCTTAGGGCGTTACTTCATAGCTCTTTCGGAGAATTGTGTATTTCTGGATTTGCAAGCTTCAAAATATAACACCGGTATGTACCTTTTTATTTTTAGTATTTAAGATGTTGAATTATTTTGTTTTGGCCGATTATGTTACAATTTATTTATGTTTAATCAGTAGTTGAGAACCTTAACAAATTAGAGAAATCGTATTGGTTAGTTACAGGCCTATAGTTTATTTGTTATTGATACAATCATTTCTTATTTTGTTAAATGTGTATTTATTGATCTTTCTTCTTTTTCATGTACTATGGAGTACGGAAGCAAACATGGTTCATAAATTGAGCTTTAATTATGTAAGTTTGTTTATATGTTATTTTGTTTAGTTTGATTTGTATAGACCACCTTCTTGATATTGCTTAATTTTTTTTATAGGTTCACTTTGATACCTATTAATGTTCGTTAAGGGATTGACGTATGCACTGATGTGAAGAGTATGTAGTTATGTATTCAACCCCTAAATGATGATATATATTTGTAGTCAAGTAATGCTAAGTAACCCGTTTAGGCCAGTTAATTTGAAAATATCAGAGATTATCTAACAATGACATGCACTGTTATTGGTTATGTATTATAAAAGTCGTCCTGTTTTATTACAGTTACGTGATCACATGTAGTCGGTCACCTCAGGTTATCATGATAAATACTTACATATAGATTAGGTTTTTCGACTTATAAGTGAGGTCACTTGAAGAATAAAAAATATTCTTTGAAATATAATTTGCACATTGGCACACGTGATAACATTTGCCATATGAACTTTTATTTGATATAACGTCTGAAACAAACGATATAACAATTGAAACATATACTCTTTGAAATATAATTTTTCATTGTGTTACTGGCATTGATTTGTATGTTATATTTCAGTGTAGGTGGATTTATGTGCAACTGGTTTACAACATCGAAAATTCACCAAAGGGTTAGGTACTTTTCCTAGCATAATTTTGAATATATTGGTATGAAATTTTAATTTTTAAATATTTTTTGTGACTCATTCTATTTTTGCAGATAGTCGGATCAAATTCCCAAAATGTAGAATTTACAACAAGGAAGCGACGTGTAATGAAAAATTAAGTCATATCTATATAGCAAGAAAAAAACAGGTAAGTAAATTAGATGCAACTCCAATTCGTAGCACCGTCTATTTTTGTTTACTAATGCAAATGGCTTATTGAAATAAATTACAAAGTGACATTTTTGGATAACTTATTCACAGAAAGTGATTCATGGGTTTTGTTAGTTGTACATGACTAAAAAGGTCA